>JBBBDQ010001416.1:1087500-1417500 GCA_037127315.1 Ascarosepion bandense | reverse complement strand
AGTATAGAGTTCTGTAGACTGGCCCGTGTAGTATAGGACCATAACCTGAGAACGCTCGGCGTTGCTGCTAACAAGCTGGAGTTGAATTTAGTTATACTTCTCCTAGACTGGTTGCCAACCAAAACTAAAGATCCAAGTTCATTTTGCTGTTAACCCTCTAGCTGGAACGAGGTGATAAATTTATATGTTTTCAAAGGTCACTTAAAGTGTCATACATGATACACGCTTGGGCGATCATGTCTCGAAAGAGGCATGACTGACTGCGCAGAAGATTATCCCCCAGTAGGTTACCATTATTTTCTGCGGTAGACCGGTTGCCAGCCAAGGCTATAGAATTCAATCTGTTCTGTTATTGAACCCATAATTGGAGGGGGAGACGGATTAATACCTTTCCCAAGGGTATTTGCGCGTAAGTGAATGCAAGGAATTTAACTGGAATTCGAACTCGGCTACAGCGGTTTCTCGTTCTGAGACGATATCCACTGCACTACAACGCACATCCAGAACTCAGCATATCAGACCCACTTTTCATGTCGACAACTTAGAACTTACATGTACATTTAATCGTTTTTTACAATAGTTTTAACCCTTTAGAACAAAGGTCGGCAAACTTTTGTTAACTGTGTCGACTTAAGATTTTAAAATCATTCATTGTGCTAACAGTATACGTATTTTTATGTAAGTCAAGGTCAATATACTTATTCCACAAAATATTTTAGATAGTAATATATACAATAATATTTTTATTCTACAGAGAAATAATTCGTGGCCGAGCGGTTAAGACGCATCAGAAATGACACACATTTTCCTAACAAAATTTCTCAAAAATATCCAGGCCGATAGAGTTATATACATAAATGTACTGTTTAATTAAAAACAGAATATCTACTCAAATATGAGTACCTATTAAAAATAATGTTCCAACAAATAAAATAAATATGTCGAGTGATAATCTCCGGAACTTTCCGTATACAATAATATGTAAACCGCATTAATAGAAATAAACTGTTTAAAAATGTTTTTTTAAGTTCATATAGTTAATGGGGTGGGTGAGCATTGCCCTTACATATCCTTAGCCAATCACTTAATATCGGCAACATAGTTCGTTACTTTTACAATTTACTAAATGTTCAGGTGTTAGGTAACTTCGTTGTGGACTTAAAACTGATTTAATGTGAGAGAAAATTTGTTCACAGGAATAAGTTGAACCAAAAGCCGAAAGAAAAGCAAAAGAAATTTTTTTTCAAACAAAAGAAAATTCTCGGGAGAGATGTCCAACAGTTGAAAATAGCAGCAGACTTTTCTAAATTTTCATCTTTCAGAAACTTTCTTATTTCAACAAATTGTGTTATTGGAAATTGCTTGGCGTTCCACGTGTGGCACACATGTCGAAGGTGTCCGTCCTGCTCTACAAGGTCCAAGAACCACTCGAAGTAGAGAGTTATAGAAAAAGAAGTAAGAGGTATAGTTTGTGAGGATATGTGACGAAGATAACGGCTAATCCTAGATTTGAATAAAAAGTAATAATAATAATAATAATGATAATGATAATATAACCATATTATAATTATTAATAAATATTTGAATTTGTTGCATTCACATACGTGCAAATACCCTTGGGAAAGGGTATTTGCACGTCGATTCTCCCTCCAGATATGGATTAAATAGCAGGATAGATTGGGTTCTGTAGCCTGGGCTGGTAACCAGTCTACCACAGAAAATAATGGAAACCTACTGCAGTAAAATCTTCTGCCCAATCAGTCATGTCTCTTTCGAGACATGATCGCCCAGGCGTGTATCCCGTATGGCACTCAACTGAGTGACTATTTTATCTATTTTATGTCCTGTCCGTAACGGAAAGGGAGTTAAATCAACTTGAATTTGTAAATTTATGTATGCTTACTTCCTTTAGATATTTTAATAATCTATACAAATAAAATATTTTTCTGTAGAAAAATTTGTTCCTATGCAAAATGAACCGTTTAATTAATCAGTTCTTTTACTCCTACGTTTCTTAGATTGCAGTATTATTTGTTCAAGCCTTTTATGTGGGGCACTCAGATATCTTTCTCTATTAAGTGATCGTTTTGCCCTAATTAGTTCTTAAAGTAGGCGTTGTCTTCTTTGTCGTTGCCGTTATTTTACTAATCTTTTTCTTCCGAGAAATATTTCCATTTGACTTTTAAACACACAAGGGAAATTTAACATGAAAAGATACTGAGCAAAAACCGATTATATAATACAGGAGTAATGAATGAATCGTAGATATCATTGCAAGGAGATAATTGGTTCATTGACTTTTATTTTACTTGTGAATTCTTTATTTCCGGTTTATTGAATCTCTAATTGTTTCGACACTTCCGTTTCATTGCATCTATTAAATTTTTCTAAAATTTGCTGTCATTAATAATAGATTCGACATCTAGAAATGATTTGACTACTTGATCCTCAGATTGCAAATACTGATGAGAAAGATTGTGAAAAA
Organism: Ascarosepion bandense; assembly: GCA_037127315.1. Taxonomy (NCBI): domain Eukaryota; kingdom Metazoa; phylum Mollusca; class Cephalopoda; order Sepiida; family Sepiidae; genus Ascarosepion; species Ascarosepion bandense. Next base: position 1,415,015 of record JBBBDQ010001416.1, on the reverse strand, counting down.
TTAATGATATTTCTGAATGCGTCAACTCAGATATTCAGACAAGATAAATTTATTACTTAGTGTATTTGGCAATGTTTCTGCGCACTTTTCCAATTCGCTGGGTGTAGAAAGATATGTGGATAGTTGAACAACGAATTAGTCACCTTTGCCTGGCTTTTATTGTTACAGTTATTGCGTTGGCACGAACCGCTTACGGTTTCTGGCAAAATGCCAACCACAAGCCGAGAATCATATTACATCGAAGAAGTGACAAAGAGTTCTATATTTGTATCGAGCAAAACGACAAATATAGAATCCTGGCCTGTTTTTATTATCAAGTTCCTTAAAGCACTTAATTCTCGGCGAAATTTGACATTAGAAAAACTATCGCATCTACCCGCTTAGAAGTGCCACTAAAAGAAAAAAAATAGAAGGATTTAAATATTACGTGAAGTTAAACACTCTTGTATAATCGATAGAAAAACAAGCGTTAACTTTAAGGAGTAAGGCCTTTAGGAGTAACGCCTTCAGGAGTAACGCCTTCAGGAGTAACGCCTTTAGCAGTAACGCTTTCAGGAGTAACGCCTTTAGCAGTAACGCCTCGGTGTTCGTCTGATTATAATTATTTAGTAGTGAGTTCGATCTTTGCTGCTTGCCCTATGCATATTTTTTATTAAATATTTTCATCTCAAGCAAGCCGATAATGCCATTAAGACTTAAAGGAGGCTACTGGGAGTGACAGAGTATAAGAATAACTTATGAGAAGGAACCGGAAACAGGAAACAGGAGATAAACCTCTACTCGTGTTCAAAAGACAAGGGGTGAGTTTCAACCGGCCTTCCACCATGCTAAGTAAGCGAAAGAAATCTACATGGGTGTTGGGGTAAAGGCTTATGAGAGGGTCTAATTATTATACAGGATGAAGGAAAAGTCGTGCATCATAGGGATAATTTATTAAGAATATAAAGGCATGAAAATTTTATTTACTAGTTATTTCATCGCTATATGAGCTGGTCTCCTTTTTCAAAACACATTCCTATTCTGTGTCTGGTAGCAGGATAGATTGGGTTCTATAGCCTTGGCTGGCAACCAGTCTACTACAGAAAGTAATGGCAATCTGCTGCGGGAAAATCTTCTGCCTAGTCAGTAATGTCTCTTTCGAGACATGATCGCCCAAGCGTGTATCACGTATGACACTATACTAACTGACTATTTTATATATTTTATGTCCTGTCTGTAATGGGAAGGGGCACGTCGGAGATTTTCTTGTCATTTTACGGCATTTAATCCTTTCTCCAAGTTCCTAAATATTTCTTGGGTGCGTCTGATTAGCAACTGATTTCAAATGCCCCCCATCCGCAATCCAAAACATGATTACTTAATTAACCCAACTATGGTGCTCGACTTTTGCTTCATCAGATGTATATGTGTAAGTGTACGAACGCCAGGATCCGTAAATAGATACGAAAAAGTGTAAGTCGGTAAATATATGTAAGCATAAACAAAGTCACGTTTGTAAGTATATGCGGGAATGTACACATGTGTATATATGAATATAAGTTAGTATAAATGGATGGGTTAGTTTTATTTTATGGGGTCACACAAACACCAGTATCCAGGGAATTAGAAATTCCTTAACAGGTCAATCTCTTCATGACAGCCTGGGCAATCCCAAACAGATCTGACGCCAATGCCTGAGTCATTGAGCACTCTATATAAATATAACACTTAGTATTTCATATTAAGTTGATCTTGTTGGATTATCCTCACCATTTACGGACAGGACATATATATATATATATATATATATATATATATATATATATATATAACACTCAAAAGCATAATAGGTAGAAATGTTGAACCCATTAATAATAATAAACAAATTGAGCACATTATATATTATACAAAATTTTAAAACAATTGGCCTCATAATCTCTAATAACCTTACAACCACACAACTAAATCCTCTAAAACTAATGTAGTTTATAAATTTACATTCCCGTTCAGAAATTGTACATCCTATACGAATAATAAACCTACTACATATGTTAGTTTTACTACAAATACGCTCTCCCGTAGATTTACCTGTCACTCTTCTGATCTTAGTTTCATTAAATAACATTTCTTCGAAAAACACAGCCATGTAATATTAGATAGATATTAATCGATAATACAAAATAACTCACACATACACACAGTAAAAAGAACCTTCAGATATTGGGGTCCATATACATAAAAACAAAGCAACCCACACTCAATAAAAGTACATTTCAAACTAGTCATAATACATTACAACATTAGAAGATTTTCCGCAGTAGGTTGCCATTACTTTCTGCATCTAGACATATGGTTCTTTGTTAATATTTCGATCTCCCACGACGTCATAGAACTGTATTATAAATTTACGACCTGCGTCTGCTATTCCGTAACCGTTACCGTCGCAATGCAATCTTCTATGTCAACATAACAAAATTTCATTTTTGATGATAAATATCTTTGTTTAAATGTTCGCACAACCATTCTGAAGATGGCTAACGTGAGTCGAAAGCTTAGATCAAGGACCAGCTTAATAAAAATGTCCTAATGGATAATTTTGTCTTTATTTTCATCTAAATTTAAGCTACAATACGATGCTTAGAACGGCTCATGATCAAATATAATAGACATTCATTGTAACATTCAACAGTATATGTTTATAAAAGACATGCTATATAAAGATTCTATATTCCAACATATATAGTTTAAGGTTTATTTAATTTGTCTTCATATACTTCGTATTCTGATATATATATATATAGTGGAACCTGGTGTATGCGACTCATGTCGTCAGTGACCACCTGCTATTAACGACCGTTTTTCTATGCATGGACGATTTGCTAATGTTAATTGACCCCCAATGAGCGACCTCTTCCAAACGCGGCCACCAACCAGCATTAAAGAATAAAAATCACTGGTCAAGCGACGACTTTAACAAAAATTCATTTTGACTGTAGTCCTAACTTCTAAATTAGGAGAATTTAAGTTAGTAATCTATTTCATTGTCCTTTAATCTAAGCCAGAAACACTTTCTCGTTTTGTTATTGTAGTGAAGTGTCAAATTTTTATTATTTGTTGAAACGGCGGTGGTCAGATGGCGGCTGTCTTGTATTAACATCTACTTATTACATTTGACAAGTTCAAGAGATTTGTCGGTTTCTGTATCAACTTGGATAAATTCGGACGTAGGGGAAAAATCACATCTATGTGAAATTTAAATTTTCTATGTTTCTCTCTTTCATTATTTTTATTTTTCTCAATCGTTTTACTCTCTCTTTCTCCCTCCCTCTCTCTCTCCTGATCGTTGTCATTTTTTTCTTGTATGTTTTATTTTTCCATATATTATCGTAGAATCTCTTTTAATATCACTCACTTCTAAGACAAAATTGAAAGCTTTGGTTCATGAAGACCAAGAAATGATGGGCCAAATAAATAAGTGCCAACATCAATTAGAATCGAAGGGGTCATCTTAAAATAAAACACCACACCGACTGCAATAACTGATTTTTTTAGCCTACACCAATGTGAATAAATAATTTTTTATTTCTTTTGTTAACCGTTGTAAATACATTTTTAATGCTAAAAAAATAATTATGCTGAATAAATCTTTTCAAAGTTAAACCATCTGATGTTCTCATTTATTTATTACCAGATAACAATGGTAAAATACTAAAATATAAACATTATGGAGAGTGAAATATACGATCGTGGATAGGATAGGTCACAAGTCTTTAGTGAGCAACCACCTGTCGTATGTGACCAGTTATTGATGGCAGTATGGGTGGTCGCATACAACAGGTTCCACTGTCTATATCAGAATCCGTATATGAAGACAGGTTAAATAATATAAAATAGACAACAGATGATTAATTAAACTTAGATTTGTTTGAGGACTTGAATAAAATCATTTCTTCATAAGTCGTAGTTTGTGAACTAACATGATTTATTTCCCGCCAATTATGACGATCTTGAGCAAGCTCTTTTATTGTTTGCCATTCATTAATTGGTAAACACAGAAATACGTAATCCAGCCACCTGTTTTGACTCCTCAATATCTCTAGGGTGTGTCTGATAAAAAACTGATTTTAAATGGCCGCACAGAAAAAAGTCCAAGGTGACATCGTTGGTCACTCATCAGGAACTTTTCGAACTATCTATTTAATCCTTATAGTGCGCGACTTTTGCCCTACCCTGTCTATAAAGTTGCTATATTTCAACATATATAGTTTTGGGTTTTTCAGTTTCATTAAATACTTATAGCAGTAGCAATATACACTGACACTCAGATCTGTGAATTGTTCGGCATGATATGGTGATAGAACTTTTTAAATGAGATCAAAAGTTACCTCATCTGACAAAAATAAAACCATAGTCTGCTGGCTCCTGTTGCCCGTTATAATAACCAGTGCTCCGTCACTGCAATACCACGGCTCTTGTTGGAGAAAATAATGAGTAAGTAAATATCTCTTCCTCCCTACTTAAAATATGTTTAGTCAGTTAATTGCCATACGTGATACACACTTGGGTGATCATGTCTCTTTCAAGACATGACTGACTAGGTAGAAAATTTTCCCGCAGTAGGTTGCTATTTCTTTTTACGGTAGACTGGTTGCCAACAAGGGCTATAGAACCCAATCTGTCTCGTTATTCAACCCATAGTTGGAGGGAGGGGATATTCCAAGGCTAGTTGTGCGTAAGTGAATGAAACAAATTCGACTCTAATTTGAACTCGTTTTCCACGATTTCTTTTTCCAAGGCGATACCCTTACACCACAACGCACACAATATGCTAACTCTCGAGAAAAGGCTGATGTACTCATTGGGATCCAGACAGGATCAGTAAATGCTAAACTCTGTGATCAGTCGGTTAAGTGCCATTCGTGATACAAGATTGGGCGATCATGTCTCTTTCATGAGATAACTGAATGAGTAGAAGATTTTTCCGCAGGTGGTTACCATTACAATATAACACAGTAGATTGGTTGCCAACCAAAGCTAAAGAATCCTGTTATTTAACTCATAGCCGGTAGTAAAAGACGGATTAATACCTTTCCCAAGGGTATTTGCGAGTAAGATGTAGCAGCCACAGATCTATTTCCTTTCGCGAATCAGTGCCCCCGACGGGAGATTCGGTCACTCACTAACCAATCAACTGGCAGAGCGCATTAATTCCTTCTTCCTCTCTAGAACTATTTTCCTAGTCCATTTTGGTAGAACGGACAAAAGGCAGAGAGCCATGAGCCAGCGGGAGAAACAGACGCCTCTCTCACATCGCTGCCACTGATTCCCCTTGGAACACTTTCGCTGAAGAAGACGCTGCCGCTAGCTTCGCACACTCTTCCTACAAACCAAGTACCAGCGAACCAAATGGACACTTACATACTATCACTCTTGTACGTCTACTAAGAGAATAAACCATTCTTTGTTGTTGTTTTAAAAGGAAGTTTCGTCATTCATTTGTGTGCCTAAAAATATAGTGTTGGGGAAATTAATCATTTCCCTTAACCCTATAAAGTGATTACAAGTTCAACTGGAATTCGAACTCGTCTCTCCGATTTCTCGTTTAGTTATACACTGCACCACAGCACACATTTGTGATAAGATGGCGAAATAATACGAAATATTAGTAATATTCATTGTTATCAGCAGCAGTAACCATAATACTTCAAATTTTATCAGTTAAAATATAATGTTCGTTTTCGTTTGTCGGTTCTCAGTTCTATGTTGATATTTGTCTTTTCAGATTGAATCGAATTTCGACGTCGAGGAGGCGAAACAATGTGTCGGTTGGCTACAGAGAATTGCTGGAGACAGTGTGGCTATTGAATTTCCCGAGGAGAGGCGCAAGGCCATGGACGTCTTCCATAACTCACTGAGAGACGGCATCTTGCTTATTCAGTGAGTATCTAAACTTATTTATAAATGGAACTGTGTGTGTGTGTGTGTGTGTGTGTGTGTGTGTGTGTGTGTGTGTGTGTGTGTGTTTAAAGCTTTCATTACAACCAAGCAACGCCGGGCTATACTGCTAGTATGTCAATATTCTAGATGTCAATATTATAGCTTAGTCTTTAGTTAGTCTTCCATTTCGTTTGTTTATATATATATATATATATATATTTATTATAAATTATGTTTTAGAACATGTACATAATTTCTTCTATGAGATTTCTTCCGATGATGTGTTTGAGTTCAAACACTGAAACAGCCATATGATCGTAGAGAAGAGGACATATATAGAAGAAATTATGTACATGTTCTAAAACATAATTTATAATAAATATTCACAGCTCTATACATCATATATCGAGTACTGTTTTAAATTAATGTTTTGGACGGAAAATTTTTTTCTTTTTTCTCTCCTCATTCTATACTCACTCGGATATATATATATATATATATATATATATATATATATATATATATATATGTGACTGTTGGCTTTTGTTGAAGCAGATCCCTGTTTCATTATTCAGGCTTTGTATAGATGTGTTTTTTTTCATTTCTCTTCACCTTTTAACTGATTTATATATATATATATATATATATATATATATATATATATATATATATAAGGGGAAAAGAGAAGAAAAGGCCTCAAAGCAAATTTAACTACTCTGTAAAGTTCCCGAGATTGGCTAGACCAACCAACCGACCAAAAAACGCTTAACTCATTTATAAATAGAACTTTATCTGTGTGTGTGTGTGTGTGTCTGTGTGTGTGTGTCCGTTACCTATAGACTCCGAAACGGCTTTTTCTTGAAAATTTACACTGTTGTACTATAAGCGTATGCGAGTGTTCTTAGCTAGGTTTTGTGTCGAGGTAACCCTGATAAATATCGAAAGTCGATAATCGAAAAAATCGGGTTATAGAAGGAGTGGTCCGATTTTAATCAAATTTGATACACTCAGAGACAAAGATATAAGAAACGATATTCAGAAGTTTCAAGGTTGCAGTTCTATCCTTGGATGACTTATTTGACTCCGATATTGGAAATCGATACCCCGATATCCTACCAGGTCTGATCAAAATCAGTTTTTCAGCCCTTTTATTTTAGTTTTTGCTTCGCGTTTGGCTCTAAGTAGGTATAATTGTAGTTCTTAGTCTCAGCCATGATACCATTTACTCAGAGGTACTTATTTAGCCTTCAAAATTCAGTTTACGACTTAAAAAAACTTATTTGATATCGATACCAGGAAATGAAAATTTGACTTACATCCATTCATTTTTCTTTCAGTCTACAGTTTCACTTTAACTGGAAACAATTATTGTTTTTTAGTGTTTCGTGCCAACGTCCAAAGAGTCTGAGCTCCAGGACCATGGATTAGTTTTAAAGCTTTCATTATGCCCGAGCAACGCCGGGCTATACTGCTAGTATATATATATATATATATATTAGTTGCGATTGGTAAATTGTCGCAGTTATTTTATTATTTCAAATATTCTTTAGGCTGAGTCTGAGCTCTAGGACCATGGATTAGTTTTAAAGCTTTCATTACACCCGAGCAACGCCGGGCTATACTGCTAGTAATAAATAAGTAAAGAGTTTGTCAAGTATTAGATAAGAACAGCTGGGCTCTGACTGTGGCTTTAGATTTCTCGAAGACGTTTGACATGCAAGAATTCTTCACATGCTGAAGGGTTATGGTTTATCTGGTCAATTGTTTTTATTTGAGCCAATCTTTCTTTACAAATCGTGTTATGAAAGTAGCATTGAATCTTCGAGATTCTTTTGTATAAATGCAGGGGTTCTTCATGGCTATGACCCTAACCTACTTCGAGGTACCCCATCACACCCAGCATGTACCATACTTGGTTCAAACATCGGATACATTTCTCCGAAGCTTTCTGTTTCATTTATCATTTCTGTAATTTTTTTATTACTTTTTTCTCAGATGAAGCTACACATGACATAATTCAATAAATTCTTCCCAAATGCATGTTGTCCAGAATTATTGATCTTTAGAGATTCACACTTCAGTGGGTTTTTTTTTTAGTTTCTGTTGTGGTGTAAACTAGATTTTGCGTTTTCAGTGTTTAAATCCAACTGTTTCTTTTACTTTCAGCGGTGTGAATTCTGCACTTGCTCCTGATCAGAAATTGGATATGAGCAAAAAAACCTTCCAACCTACAGACAATGAAATATTTAAGACATCTCGGGAAAGGGAGAGAATTGATATCTTCTTGAACAAGTGTCTTGATGTCGGTGTTACAGAGCCGTCCTTATTCCAAATTGACTGTCTTTACGAACGTACGAATCTCCCACAAGTCATGGGGACAATACGCTGTCTTGGAATTGAAGTAAGTTTTTAAAGTTTGCTCATCTGTCTTCTTCTATGTGCCGTGACCCGTTATGACATCTCCCACATCTCCCTATATTTTGTAACTCTTAACACCCTTCTGTTATCTCTCACAAACTCTACTTCTCCATCCATCTGTTCAAGTTTATCAAGTTTGTCACGCATTACTTTCGCCCGTATCTCCTAGTCAATATCTGGCCTGTTAGTATCAGGCTCTCCACGTCCTCCTTCCTCATTGCATGTAGCAGAAGTTTCAGCTGTCTTTTCCTGATATTAAGTATCAGTTTCCTTTTCGTTCCTATCTTATCCAAAACCTCGTCGTTGCTCACAAGTTCGGTTCATGTTATCCTCATCAACCTTCTGTAGAACCACATTTCGGTTGCTTCAAGTCTTTCTTTCATCTTTAAAGTTTTTAAAAGTAAAATAAACTATAAGTTTAAAATTCTGAGATCAATCATTGTAACTATTTACACTATTTGCATTGTTCGAACTGTTGTCTGCATTTTTTTGTCATATTCATGACGTTTCGACCGTTGTACACCCCCGGCCTTCTGCAAGTGATTCTAATTTCGAACCGAAACATTTATCTCGTCCATTGGGATTACGTAGTTCAAAAAAGTGAGAAAGGACTTTCTGTTAGATATTTTATTATGACAAAAAAAAATGGAAAGTGTTTTATGATTAAATTTTGTTTTCGTCAAATATCTTCTTTCAGCCATGATTACTACAACACAAACCTTTGACATTCGCAGCAATATATATATATATATATATGCAGGGTCGTAGCTGATGCTAAAAAAAACACCGGCCACAGAAAAAATGTGATGACGTCATCAGTGACATCCGTTTCCAGAAACTATGATTTTTGCTGATTTTTTCGGCTATTCCAATGGAAATTAGGCACAGAACGTGAACGAAAGCAGGAAATCGGGTTCGGACTTTCTGAGTATAACCAGTCTTTTCTCCCAAAATTAATAAACAGATTTTTACTGCGTTCATTCGGATGTTTTCTTCGTTTTTCTTTCTTTCTTTCTTTCTTTCTTTCTTTCTTTCTTTCTTTCTTTCTTTCTTTCTTCGTAAATTGTTTAGTTTGATTTTTAACGAAGACATTTTTCCTTGCCCGGATTTTCACTATGATTGCACAGATTGGCTTAGACCCGTGCCCAGTGTGCCCGGTAGTCAGATACGGCCATGTATCTATGTATATTTGTCTATATTTCTGAGATGAGATAGTATGTACAGTATTTACATTATTCAGACTATTGTCCTTAAGGATGCAACAGTATTAGGTAAAAGCGGTGGAGTGGGAGCTTATCAGAATTTAAAAGATTTTAAATCTAATAAAATAAATAATAAATCTAATAAAAATCTGTCACTCTTTCTCATAACATTCCTTTTATGTAACCCACTGCACAACAATGGTAGTAAAATGCCTTGATTGGAGCCACACGATTATAAAAAAAGTATTACGTGTATCTAACTCTTGTTTGTATATAGTATATATGAATGCTCTGTCTTATAAAGCCAAGAAAATGTATGAAAGTAATTTAGCTCAAATATACCATGCTCTATAAGTTTGATCCTAAAATAATTTATTTTTTTCTTAGAATAATACAATGAAATCTTTTATACATAAATGCTCTGTCTTATAAAGCCAAGAAAATGTATGAAAGTAATTTAGCTCAAATATACCATGCTCTATAAGTTTGATCCTAAAATAATTTATTTTTTTCTTAGAATAATACAATGAAATCTTTTATACATAAATGCTCTGTCTTATAAAGCCAAGAAAATGTATGAAAGTAATTTAGCTCAAATATACCATGCTCTATAAGTTTGATCCTAAAATAAGGACCAAACTAAAAATTTATTTTTTTCTTAGAATAATACAATGAAATCTTTTATACATAAATGCTCTGTCTTATAAAGCCAAGAAAATGTATGAAAATAATTTAGCTCAAATATACCATGCTCTATAAGTTTGATCCTAAAATAAGGACCAGACTAAAAATTTATTTTTTTCTTAGAATAATACAATGAAATCTTTTATACATAAATGCTCTGTCTTATAAAGCCAAGAAAATGTATGAAAATAATTTAGCTCAAATATACCATGCTCTATAAGTTTGATCCTAAAATAAGGACCAGACTAAAAATTTATTTTTTTCTTAGAATAATACAATGAAATCTTTTATACATAAATGCTCTGTCTTATAAAGCCAAGAAAATGTATGAAAGTAATTTAGCTCAAATATACCATGCTCTATAAGTTTGATCCTAAAATAAGGACCAGACTAAAAATTTATTTTTTTCTTAGAATAATACAATGAAATCTTTTATACATAAATGCTCTGTCTTATAAAGCCAAGAAAATGTATGAAAGTAATTTAGCTCAAATATACCATGCTCTATAAATTTGGTACTAAAATAAGGACCAAACTAAAAATTTATTTTTTCATAGAATAATACAATGAAATATTTTATACATAAATGCTCTGTCTTATAAAGCCAAGAAAATGTATGAAAGTAATTTTGCTCAAATATACCATGCTCTATAAGTTTGATCCTAAAATAAGGACCAAACTAAAAATTTATTTTTTTCTTAGAATAATACAATGAAATCTTTTATACATAAATGCTGTCTTATAAAGCCAAGAAAATGTATGAAAGTAATTTAGCTCAAATATACCATGCTCTATAAGTTTGGTACTAAAATAAGGACCAAACTAAAAATTCATTTTTTACAGTGGGTGTTAGGAAGAGAGTATGAGAAAAAACAGAATACTGATGAAAGTGGGGTAGACGGATAAAAAAGCATGAGAGAGAGGGTGTAAGTTAGTGAAACAGGAGATGACTATTGACTTTACATTTGAATTATTGAAGACTAGCTGTCGGGAAAGCAAGTAAGCGGAAGGGAATTCCACAGGCGGGAAGTGCGAGAAAAGAAGCTACTGGACTAGAATTTGCGTTTACAATTTATAAAAAAAAGTTTTTTGCTTGAATGATAGATGAAACTAAGTGTATCCTCCTCTTTAAGATTTTTACTCTATACTGAAAATTGAAACATCAGTGTTGCCAATATACATCAGACATAATACATTTGAATGACACTTCATTCTTTATCACTAACCAAAGTTATGTCTGAAAACTGTAGGAATTGGTAAAATATAGTAAATTATCCTTTTGGTATTAAAAAAGGACCATGGGCATGAATGGGTTAACTATCATAGGTTAGAAGACACGAGTTCGTACTGGTGTTTGTTTTTTATGCGGGTAAGTGGTAAATTTTTTAGATTTTAGTTTATATTAAAATCAAGGAATGTGATTTTGTTATTAACCATGAGTTTAATTTTAGCGTTGAGCTTTTTTCAACAATTGATATTAGATTTATAATTTCATCCTTATTTCCTCTTTATCAAAACAAAAATGGCGTCAATGTCAACCTTGTGTAGATTTCTGGTTTAACAGTGGTTTTAAACACTTTGTTTTCAATATCTTCTTCTTCTTCTTCTTCTTCTTCTTCTTCTTCTTCTTCTTCTTCTTCTTCTTCTTCTATGTGCCCTGTCCTTCAGGACGTAGGCAATCATGGCCTTCCACGTCTCCCTATCCCTGGTGGCTCTTAGCACGCTCCTGTTACACCACGCAACCCCCATTCTCTCTTCCACCTGATCAGGCCTTTCAAATATATTATCCGCTGCTTTCCTTTGTCTCTGTTCCCCTCTATCTAACCTGTTAGTATCAGGCCCTCCAAGTCCTCGTTCCTCATTGCATGTTGCAGGAGCTTCAGCTGTCTCTTCCTGATGCTCAATATTAATTTCCTTTTCGTCTCCATCCTTTCCAAAACCTCATCGTTGCTCACATGTTCGGTCCTTGATATCAGCAGCATCCTTCTGTAGAACCACATTTCAGCTGCTTCAAGTTTTTCCTTCATTTTTGATGATATTGTCCAGCATTCACTGCCATATTGAAGAACTGACATCACATCGCAATCCAGTACTCTTTTCTTTGTTTCTAGTGAAAGTTTCCTGTCTTTTAATACATTACTCAGCTTCTGGAACGCGTTCTTGGCCATGCCAATTAGCCTTCGGATCCCTGTGTCACATTTTCCGTCTTCTGTTAGAATCTATACTCAGGGGCGACAGTCTGTTTCATGCTAAAAGCTCTGTCTTTTCTTTGTTTCTAGTGAAAGTTTCCTGTCTCTTAATACATTACTCAGCTTCTGGAACGCGTTCTTGGCCATGCCAATTAGCCTTCGGATCCCTGTGTCACATTTTCCGTCTTCTGTTAGAATCTATACTCAGGGGCGACAGTCTGTTTCATGCTAAAAGCTCTGGCGGTTGACTTCAATGTTCACTTCTATATTTACATACACTTTAAAACTACATTTTATCACACACACGCGCATACACACACACATATATATTATTTAACTTTGGTTGTTTCTTTTGTATTATAATACGTTCTACAATTATATATATATATATAGTCATCCGCAGACAGATCTGTTTCGCTGGATCACAGCTCATCAGTACGGTTAGACATCCGATTGCTTTTACCCAGGATTAGAATCCGATCGAATTGGCATCAGTCGGCGATTCTACCTTTGAGCTATGGCAGACTTTTAGCGTGTGATGTATCATGCGCCAGTAGCTAGAGTGCTCTAATTAATTACTGAATGAGCGATGCGTATATATATATATATATATATATATATTTATTTCTAAAGAAATGTTGGAGTTCATACTTGTTAATCGGACAAATTGTATTACTCTAAACGTTATTTTTAGTGGATACCCATATTTTAGTAGACGCCCTAATTATTCATTAAACAGTATATTTATTTATTTCCGTCTATCAACCTGAATATTCAAGAAATATTATTAAATAAAAAATTACGCTCTCTGGCAGGATACGGACCTACGTCCTCCTTGGAAGGAGAAACCATCGTTAGATTCGACGTGTTTATGCCGACTCAGCCACTGAGTGCGTCACTGTTTATATAGAGTGAAAATGAAAGAGAAAACTGAGAACAGGGTGGATTGAAGAAAGGAGAAAAGATGAACAGGATTCAAGAAGATAGAAGATGGCGATTGACGTTGCATTTATTTTTTTCTTAAAGAACTAATAGATTTGTTATTCATCCGACACGCTATCATAGTGGATACTCGTAGCTGAAATAGACGCTCTATTTTTATTTTTTTTACTTTAAACATTGTGTATTGCGTAATGTTTCCTAATAGAGAACTGTTTTTCCTTACAATGAAACAGGTGATATTACCATTCGCTTTGCTCTTTCACGTAATCGTCTGACAGTACGCCATTTTCATAACAGGGCATGGGGAGATAACTTCCGTAGACCAAAAAGCTACAGATCTCACAGGCAAAAATATACCAACTCGCTTGGCATATTATATATAGAGATAATAACAATAACACGTCTCAGAAATACAAGGAGAAAGTAGTTGCTTATTTCGTTAATTAAATGAGTATTTCGTTTGTGATTTAAAAAATATATTTTTATTGTATTTTTTATTTTTTAGGCCCAAACGAAACCTTGGTATGAGGGTCCACAGGTGTGGCCGAAGAAATCGAGTGAACTGATTGAAAAATTATCTAGGAAGCCACAAAAACAGAAACGAGCTCCAGGTCTTGATATAGGAATAGAATTCAACAGAAGCAAGGTACCTGGAGGTCCTCCTGCTCCAACTCGCGCTCACGTTGCGCATGTGGGATCTGAACCCGAGCCGGTGGCAGTCGTGGATGATTCAATGAACGACAGCGAATACAGCATCGTGATTGGCTGATGAAACGATAACGTTGAGTGTTAGCAAGACGCAGCCACCACAACTACCGTCGTCGCTGCTGCTGCCGCCGCTGTTTCCACTGCTAATCTGCCAACATCCTTTCTGAGATTTCACACAAGTATGACTCACCACACAGCGCATGATAATGCACCACTTCCAAATGCTTTGTCCACAGTAGACATCTGTCTTTTCTAAGGTTAAAAAAGAAAAAATATGATTTTTTTCGTACCTTTTACATATTTATTTTCATTTTTACCCCTTCTTCAATTTTATATTTTCTTATTTTTTTGTTCCTTTCTTTGATATTTCCGTCTTTTTTGTCCCTTTTTTTCTGAAGCATTTCCAAAAAGATTCTTTCATTATCTGCGTCCTCATATTTTGAGAAGCAGAAGTGTTACTTTAAATATAAAACAGTTATATATATATATATATATATATATATATATATATATAATAAAAAGAATTTTAAAAAATTATAGCGGTATTTTAAAGGAAAGACAAACAACACCAGCGTTTTTTTCAAAACCAAGTCACGCGATCCTGAAAAAATAAAAAATAAAAAAAAATAAATAAATAAATAAATAAAAATAAAAACGAACAAAAAACAAAAATAATAAATAATAATTAAGTTTTCAGCGTCTGGTTAACAATGTTCCGCAAACGTCACGTTCTATGTATTTTAAACATCATAAAAAATGAATTTCAGAAAAATGAGAGAGCAAAAAAGATGGCGCTGACTAGAACGATACTGCCAACTCTGAGAAACGAATTGACAATGTTCATGAAACAACAATGAACCGTCGAACAGCAACATCATTTTTTCCAACATATTTAGAAGAAGAAAGAGAAGAAAAAAAAGGTGATAAACTTGGACTGCAGCAAAAAGAAAAATAAACAATCTGGCTCGTTCCATAACATCGATTTTGTTCTCAACGTCTCCAAGGAAATGCTTAAAAAAATAATATACTAAAGTTTTTCTTTTTTCAAATAACTAATAAAACGAATTCTATTGATAGAAATCATGAACAAAAGTTTGATCAGTTTATTTTGTTTGGAATCATTTTAACTGCATATATATTTTTCCTATTGTTATTTTAATTTAAAAATAGTTAATCTGAAATAGAAATATTATAAATATACAATAAATGTGAACTAAACTATTTTTCTATGCATTTCCTATTAGGAGAACATTTTATAGCCAGCAATTTTACGGGAATAAACGTGAAGAGCTTAACTTGTTGTTTTGTTTTGTGTTTTTCTAAAAATTTCCTTTGTAAATTTGAACTTGAACATTCATACTAGCAAAAACAAAAACAAACAAACAAACAAACAAACAAACAAACAAACAAACAAACAAACAAACAAACAAAATAAAAACAAACAAAGAATTTTTTAAAAAAAGAGAAAAAAAAAAAAAAAACGATGTGTCAAACTATCTTCATTCCTCGGCAATGTTTATTGGCTACTTCCGGTTTATCTCCCTGCTAATATTGTACATACAATTTTAAGTACCAAAACCTTAAATCATTTTGTGAAGATTAAATATAAAACAATAAAACACGAACACCACACAATTTGGGTATTTGGTGGAATGTGTTGTGAGACTAAAGAATGTTTCTTGTATGCAAAACCAGACCGGAGTGCAGCAACATAATCAAGCAGTCGGTTCGGCCTGGCTGCACAGTAATCACAGACGAGTGGAGGGGATACAGTCAAGTGAGGAATGATTTTGCCTATCTCACAGTGAATCACATCTTGACTTTTATTAATCCACAAACTGGCACCCACATGCAACACATCGAACGAATGTTGAGGCCCGCCAAGTTTAGGAAAAAAGCGACAGAACGGCACTCACCGAACAATGCTGGATTCCTACCTTTATCAGTTTATGTGGCGACAGAATTTGCGAGGTGCTGATCCCTTTCTTCGAATTATTTCCGACATAGCTCAGTTTTGGCCTCCCAACTGACTGTTTTCGCTAAATGGCAGGGAGATAACCCGGGAGTACTGTTTATTGTTTTAAAAAGCAGTGATTAGAATTATAATAAAACCTAACAAATCATGAAAGTGAATTTATACATTTTCTTTGCTCTTGAGAATTTACATAAATATAATAAGCATTTTTTATTTATTCAGTTAAGTGCCATACGTGATAGAAGCTTGGGCGATCATGCATCGAAAGAGACATGACTGATTGGCCAGAAGATTATCGTGCAGTAGGTTGTCATTATTTTCTGCGGTAGACTGGTTGCCAGCCAAGGCTATAGAACCTAATCTGTCCTGTTATTTAACCCATAACCGGGGGAAGGGGATTAATATATCTTTCTCAAGGCTATTTGCGTGTAAGTGAAAGCAATGAATTCAACTGGAATTCGAACTCGGTTTTCTGATTTCTCATTCCAAGCCGATATCCATTGCGCCACAACACACATCCTTTTATTTTTAAGATTGCTTATTTACTAGTAGAATTTGAAACTCAAGTGGATAAAAGCGTTGTTTGGGTTCAATGAATTGAACCAAAGAGGTGTGAGTTCATTACCTGGAGATAGTAGTGGCTATAAAAAAAAAAAAAAAAAAAAAAAAAAAAAATTAAAAATTAGAGATTTGAGTTAAATGGAGAAAAACTAAAACATCCAGAAGTGGCATCCCCAGGATGTAGGCGATCATGGCCTTCCACATCTCCCTATCCCTGGTAGCTCTTAATAACGCTTTCTCCTGTTACCACACCAAAACCTCGCTCTGCCATCCACCTGCTCAGGTCCTCCAAACATGTTATCCGCTGATTTCCGCTGTCTCTCTTCACCTCTATCTGACCTGTGAGTATGAGATTCTTCAAGCCTTCCTTTCTCATCACCTGTCCCAAGAACATCATCTGTCCTGATGCCCTGTATTAATTTTCTTTTCGTTTCCATCCTTTCCAAAACCTCATCATCACTCACATGCTCGATCCATGATATCCGCAGCATCCTTCTGTAGAACCACATTTCAGTTGCTGCAAGTTATTTTTTTTCATCTTTGAGAGCATTATAAAAACTTATACAATTAAAACTAATGAAATGCAATATTTATCATTGACCAATTTATAAATAAATAAATATGAAAACAATTGTTTAATCATTAATTTATAAACATTTACGGAATTGTTAAAATATGCGAACCAGCTATAAAGAAATTCCTATTATTTACTATTGCCCAATGTTTTGTCAACCATTCTAATAAATAGCATATTAAATAAATAGTTAAAAAACAATATAATAAATAAATCATGTTTATTATTTTTGTTGTAAATACTAAAGAAAAAAATGTATACATTCACTTTCATCATATGTTTTTTTTTATAATCATTTCACCCCAACCAATGTAGAACCGCCACTGGTGCGCAGGGGTTTACAGAGAAAGAAAGACAAGGTACAGAGGATATCGAAGAAAAGATGAATAAAAATCAAGTAGAAAGAAGATGGCAATTGATGTTGCATTTAAACTTTTTAAAATTGAAGTTATCAGGGAATCAAGTAAACGTTCGGGATTTCCACAAACAGTAAGTGCGAGAAAAGAAACTCTTAGAGTAGAAGAGTTTATATTTAATTATTTCAACGGTAAAAGGGTGGGTCTTTGATGTCTATCTAGTAGCATGAGTAAATACATGTGGTCGGGGAACCAGGGGGTGGAAAAAGCTTGTCAGAGCAGTTGCCTTGAAAATATTAAAAGTTTAATGTTTAAATTTTATTACAATTTTAATCATTGCTTTTTTTAAAAAAATCGTTTCAACCCAAGCAAGGCGGTACCGCCACTGACGCGCAGGAGAGCTACATATGAGAGTAAAAGGCAGGAGGAGAGTGAAGAGAAACCAATTACAGGGGGGTGTCAGAGAAAGGACAAAAGAATGATGGGAACACAGGTGTGAAGACAGTTACGAAGGTAGAAAGAAAGGGAAAGAACAAGATACAAGGGGTGATGTAGAAAGAACGAGGGAAGAACTGGAATCAAGTGGATAAGAGATGGGAATTGACATTGCATTTAAATTCCTGAAAGTTGTAACTGTTAGGAAAGCAAGTATAAGGAGGGGAGTTCTACAGGCGGGAAGTGCGAGAAAAGAACCTGATGGAGAAGAATTGTCGACTGCATTTGGTAAGTTTAATTGTAAAAGGGTGGGACCTTGTTGCCAGTCTGGTTGCTCGAGCAAATTCTTGTGGAGGAGGCACCAGTGACCTAAGATCGTCAGAGCAGAAGCCATGAAAATATTTGTAGAAGAGACAGAAAGAAGCCATATTCTATCGGTAAGAAAGTGGATGGACTCTAGCTGCCAGGTATGGACAGATCACATTACAGATTCTCCTTTGGAGTCTAACAAGAACACTGAGATGAACAGCAGAGGCACCTGACCAGATATGACAACAGTATTTTATGCTCGGTCGGATGGTTGATTTGTGTATGTGCAAGGTGGGTTCAGGCGGAAAATACTGCTTGGCCCGACACAGTGACCCATCTTTCCTAGTTTTAAACAATAAACATTACCGAAGATTGAAATTAATTAAAACAGTAACGGAGTCGTTGGAAAACAACAACAACAAAATAAACATCATTTTGACGCGTCTTTCTTTGCGATCATGAAGATCCAAATTTGCCAATTCTAATCACACTTTTATTAAACATTACTCAATACCAAGGATATTTAAAGAAATCTCGTAATTGAAATCGGGTAGACAAAACACTTTTGAAACCGTTTATGGTTGTAATAGTACGAATTCATCATAAGCAGGGTTTTGAACGTATTGGCCTTGTTCAAGCACTGACCACGCTAGATCACGTGTTCCGTCCTGGAAACTGTAACTAAGGCGAGCTCAGTATTAACTGTACAACTTTTTGTGTGTTGAACAAACAAAAAATATACTTGTGGATGTACCTGTAAGCATGCTAAGCTAATCACCTTAACAAACTTGGAGTAGATAGACTAAACTAATTGGAGTAGATAGACTAAACTATCGCCCGGTTCACACTCCACCCACATCTATTGAACAGGTGAAGAGGCTCATCCCTTGTTTCCTGCTTAGGATATGGTTTCCGGCTTTCTCTTTTCCAATCTTTTTACTTTTTTTTTTTTCAATTGGAGTAGATAGACTAAACTAATTGGAGTAGATAGACTAAACTATTGCCCAGTTCACACTCCACCTACGTCTATTGAACAGGTGAAGAGGCACATCTCTTGTTCCCTGTTTAGGATGTGGTTTCCGGTTTTCTCTTTTCTAATCTTCTCACTCTTATGTAGCCCCCTGCACATCAGTGGCGTTACCGCCTTGCTTGGGGTGATATGATTAAAAAACAAAACAAAACAAAAAAACTCCATAGTCACCCGAGAATGACGGAGGCCTACTGCAATATTACTCATTACCCGAAGCTCATTGCTTTTAATGCTGTCTTGCGCAGTCACACGAAAATCGACCTAAAATAAAGCACATTACATAATCCCCATCGGGTAAGTGGTCAGTATTTGAGAATAGGCAAATGCTAAAATTTCGTTGCTAATATTTTTAATACAAATAGTCTTTATTTCCTTGAAATTTTATTAGAACACTGTTTTACATAGCTCTTCGTTAAGTTTAGTAAATGTAGCGCCTGTTATAAAACAAACTGTTTTAAAGTAGAACTCCCTGTACGTCCTTCTTTTCCTACTATAATGACAACTGACTGCTCTTAATTATACATATGGCAAGTAGCCACATTA
The DNA here is from genome assembly GCA_037127315.1 of Ascarosepion bandense. NCBI lineage: Eukaryota > Metazoa > Mollusca > Cephalopoda > Sepiida > Sepiidae > Ascarosepion > Ascarosepion bandense. Next base: position 1,395,173 of record JBBBDQ010001416.1, on the reverse strand, counting down.
GAGTAGGATTTTGAGTCGTATTGGATTTACTTAAGATTTTTTGTTCTAGGTATGAGTATTTATTAAACCTTTGTTACCTTTACCTAGTCTTCTATTCCTTCGATACTCAACTTCGACAGGAGCGCGCAGAAGCGGGGGTAGAGGGTGCGACACCTTCCGGACATCTATCTCGAGAGGGCATTCAAAAGAGTGAAAAAAATTTAGTTTACATTTAATTTGAAGAAAGAGTTTATTTCATGCTTTTTTTCTGTTTTTACATTTTAAAAATATCTTTCTTTCGTGCATTTCTCAGTACTATTGGCTTCCCTACCCGAGTCCTAAGGGCATAAGCTCAAAGCTGACAAAATTGACTAGAAAGCAAAAAACCAGAAGAGACTTCTACTAGAAAGAATTGTGATTTAAGAAACTGTTAGCATAGAAAGTGTGGTTACTTCTAGCCATTTCAATTGTAAAATTATGAGATCGTGCTTTTGCAAATCAATGTTGACTGGGAGAAATGCGATTGAAGTAACTTTTAGCATAGAACGCACCGTTACATTTAGCCATTTCATCTGTTAAATTATGAGACCGCGTTTTTGAATATATTCGTATTGACTGGGAAGCAAGGCGTCGGAAGAGAGTTCAACAAGCAAGAATTTGGTTTGAAGAAACTGTTAAAATAGAACGTACATCTAGCCATTATAATTATAAAATTATGAGATGTTATCGCCAATATAATACTGCGCTCTTATTAAGGTATCAAAGATTAAAGTTTGTCAGAAGAATTACCGCTACCATGAAACTATACATAATATCTCTTGGAGACAACACCCAAGCAGTTCTATGAACTCATCCTTGATATTTCTACAATCTTCCGTGAACGCAGAATGTGCTTTGCATGACACAGCTGCTAATACAAGAACCTGGGAATGATTTCCTGTTTTGGACACCTAGCCATGGCGCAAGACGAATTGATCACCCAGCAACCACCTATTTTGATCAACTATGTGCGTTGTGGTACAGTGGATATCGACTCGGAACGGCAAATCGGGGGTGCCGAGTTCGAATTCCAGTTGAATTCCTTGCATTCACTTACGCACAAATACCATTGGAAAAGATATTAATCCGTCTCTTCCCTCCAGTTATGGGTTAAATAATAGGACAGATTGGGTTCTATAGCTTTGGGTGGCAACCAGTCTACAGCAGAAAGCAATGGCAACCTACTGCGGGATAATCTTCTGCCAAGTCAGTTATGTCAGTTATGTCTCTTTCGAGACATGATCGCCTAAAGAGTGTATCACGTATGGCACTTAACTGACTGATGTAAAGATACAGGATGCCACCTTAATGACATTCGGAACTTTCATTAAGTTGGCATCCTGTGTCTTTCGGGACTTTTTGTGATACTGTGACATGATAGACTCATGAATTTTTGAGCCAGCTAGTAAAAAATACAATAAAAAAATTAAATACAGATTTGGATAATTTCAAAATGCAAGGGAGATAACTGTGAAAAATTCATAAACCCCGCGAAAGAATTAAGAAAAAGATTGACAGTAAATTCCACGTTTCAAGATAATTTATTCGAAGTATTGCAGCAGATGGCGAAACCTAAATATTTGTCGAGAAAAACAATTCCTTAGATCTTTAATTCTCATGATTAGAATAAATACAAATATATGAAATAAATAGGAAAAAAAAAACAACTAATATCTATGTTCAAGGGAAATAACTCATAGTTCATAAATGTCAGTAAATTTTCAAAAACTCAAGGGAGGTAACTTTCGAACAATTTTGTGGCAATTTTTAAGAAATGAAGTTCAACTTTTCAATAATTTTGGTCAGTACACATATTTCTGTGTTCTATCTACTTTTTTTTAATTCCATTCTATATTTATTTTAGCGCAGTTTTATTTTAAAAACATATCGAATCAAAAGACAGTTTCTTCTGCAAATGTGGATGTATGTTCGAATCTAGCTGAATCCAGAAATTATCTTTATACAGTCTAATAAACGAAAATAAATCAATATACTGCTTAATAAATAAACGAATCATCTACTCAGGTATGTATATTCACTGAAAATAATGTTTGAAATAATAAAATCTGTCAGATTAATAAATAAAAATTCATTACTTCTCGAGATATTGATTTGTTTACCTGACGAGTGAGGGGTTAACGAGCGTAGAGATACGTAATGATCGCTCCTGTTTGTTTTAACATTTCATTTCTCTGTTATTTTAAGCTTAAAGTAAATTATATTTTTTCCAATCAGATTAATTATACTTTAAAGCAATTAATTTTCTTCAAATAAATTTTCAGAAAAGTAGAAAAAACAGCATAGTATGAAAAAAAGGCCCCAAACTAAATTAAAAACAAAGTTTTATCCACAAAATGCTCATAAGAGGATAAATCAAAGTATTTTTAATTATTTTAAAACTTTTAAATTCTTTCTAACACGTTCAAAATTTTGGTATAAAATCTTGTTTTTCTTTCGTCTGTGAGTGACGCAATTTTTTTTACAAGTTTTTTTTTATTTTTACTCCGGCACAAGTAATATTATGCAAGTCACTTTTTTGCCTGTGAAAAACACATTAATTTGGAAAGTCTTGCAAGATAAAAAAAGGTCGGTTTGTGATGAAAATTTCAGGATTTATTCACAAATGACTGAAATCATTTAGAAATAATTATTTCTAGAAAATCTTGGCAAAAATATATATTTTTTTACATATACTACTCCATAACCAATTAATATCCTGAAATGTTTAGAAATTCGCGAGAGTCCGCCCATATACTTAATATTAATTAAATTCAGTATTTAATTAGTAGGGATACTAATCAACTGTCTCTTTTTTCTAAACTAGTTCTTTTTCAGAAAATTTACTCCGAATTGTGAAAACAAAAATGCAATAAAACTATGCAATTTTCTATTTAGATAAACATTTAATTGTTTTTTATAAACAATATATATTAAGGATATCATAGACTGAAGATAATTTATTTTTAATGAATAAGGAATTTTTGATAGAATTGTTTTCATTTTTATTATTGTTTATGATGATAATTTATAAAATTTAAAAAATCTCTTATTTCTTACATTATCGTCCACGCTAGGTTGTTAAGTTACTACGTGAAGAATATATTTACTAATCGAAAATTGTAAAGCTAAATCGACCCATTCGATTTCTACTTTAATTAAAACATTTTATTTGTGTGCATACTGATGACCCGTATTTTCTTTTCACGGGTGGCCGTACGTGATATATATAATTAAAGGTCATGTTTTTCAAAGGTTGAGTTACTTAAAGAAAAAAAAAACATATAAACATTTTCAGCTTGGTAAAATTCTTTTATCTTGCTTCCCTGTTTTCTGTGTCCTACGTTTCAACATTCGACGGGCTTTGCAAATCATCCCTTCAAAATTTAAAGCAAGTTTTATATTTTAACTCTTAGTTTCCTAATTTTATTTAAAAATGTAATTCTGAAATTCACAATTTTCGGAGGTACCTAATAAAGAATATTAAAGATAGATATTAAAAATAAAAATTAATACAACCCATAATATTTAATAAATTATTGAGTTTTCTCTGTCATGATATAAAATTTCATTCTGTTATTAAATTGTGAAACTATTTTAAAAGAAAGTTTTATATTGTTTTAATTTCCGTATGTTATGTCAATTATCACTTCTGATAACACGATGATAACCCCTGATTAAGGCTACCTTAATTAAGAAACGCTTTTATAGTACATTTCAAGCAGTAAGAAAGTAATACGTGATTCAAATCAATTTAAATTTGCTAATTTGAATAAAATAACGTGTCAACGAGGTATATTTTATTTCTGCAAGATTTTTTTTAAGACCGAGAATTAGCTTTTGTTTACAAAATGTGTCGATCGATGAAAAATGGCTGAAAAATTCAAATTTTTTTTAAAATCTGAAAAATTTTAGATTTCAATCAATATAATTTCGGTTTGAAATACACCGGAGTATTTTGCTTACAACAGTTAGTAAATTTAATCTCTTGGCTTTTAATTAAAGCTAAAATTAAAGCTTCCACAAAAAAATTTATTTAAAAAAATTCAATTTAAATTTAGGTATCGAAAATGAGTGGAGGTACCTACAGTAAAAATGTTTTTGGCTACAGCAGAGATGAGCAAAAAAGAAAAAATTCCAAAACGTTTTTGGTGAATGTACTTTGAAATATTTGCATAGTGAAGGCATAAACTACCTACATTCGGAAGATAAGAGTAAGTTTCTAAATCTGCAAAAGATACTCACGCGAGATAACTGAGATAACTAATACTGAGACGTATGGAATAAGCATGATTCATGGAACTAGAACAATCTAACCCGGTGAACGAAATAAATAATTCGAAATTCCAATCACAGGAAGAAGGATGGAGCGTACAGTGGCCGAAACGTCGTGAATATGGCAACAAAGTTGATGACAATAGTTCGAATAATGTAAATAATTATATTTTAATTTTGGAATATTTTAAAACAAACTTTTTTTTTTTACAATTGTGTTAGAATGTGTGAAAATGGCTGGTTTCAAATAAAGCAAAAAACAAAAAACAAAAAACAAAACAAAAAAACAAAAAAACAAAAAACAAAAACAACACAAAAAACGAAACAAAAAACAACAAAAAACAAAAAACAAAAAACAAACTCGATTCTAATCAATATAATCTTTATTTGAAATACATCAGAGTATTTTGCATACTGAAAATAGTGAATTTAAACATTTAGCTTTTAACTAAAGCTAATAAGAGAGCGACTAAGAATGTTTTCTCATTTTAAAAAATTCATTTTAAAACTTAGATATCAAAAATTAATGGGGGTAGCTAGCCAATATAAGATGTTTTATTTATAGGGGACTATATTGGATTGTGTTAAAATATATATATGTGTGTCAGGTTGACCATTTATATGACATCATCTTGTGTGACTTCAAATTGATTGCATCAAATGCGAGAAAGCCGGAATTAAATAGCAGTTGAGTAACTACATACAGTACAATCCTTGAAAACGTATGAAGCAACATTCGAAAGTACTCGGGAATAATATAACATAAAAGTTATTATAAATTTTTGTAAGTTTGTAAGAAACAAAACATCTTATTCAGAAATTTGAAAGATTTAATCAAAAGATTGATAGCAAGAACTTGTCCGTATTAACAAAACATGTTTGAGAGAATTTTTGATGCCGACACACATCTATCTATCTATCTATCTATCTATCTATCTATCTATCTATCTATCTCACTGTTGATTATCTATCTATCTATCTATCTATCTATCTATCTATCTATCTATCTATCTATCTATCTATCTCACTGTTGATTATCTATCTATCTATCTATCTATCTATCTATCTATCTATCTCACTGTTGATTATCTATCTATCTATCTATCTATCTATCTATCTATCTATCTATCTCACTGTTGATTATCTATCTATCTATCTATCTATCTATCTATCTATCTATCTATCTATCTATCTATCTATGGTGTTTCATTAAGACAGATCGAAGTTAGCAGTAAATAAAACAGTCTTATTGGTGAAATTTTATTGATTTCACTATTGTATCATATTGAGTCATGGAAATTATGTGTAAAAAATAATATTGCTGAAATGTTCGCCAAGTCTTCGGTCGATGGTCACAATTTCTGATGAAGTCTCTGCATAGTTGCATAATTATTCTTGGAGAGACAATCTTGCTAATCATTACATCACGTCGAGGCGCCCAACTTTTTTTATATACTGTATTGCCCAATTCATTACGATTTAATCATCTGTGTTTTTTAAAAGAAGCCGTGTGATTGAATATACATATTTTATTAATTGACTTAGGGCTGAAAATAGAGAGAGAAGTGAAAGGGCGCGAGAGAAGAGAAACAATCAGAGAAAAAAAAAGAAGAAAAGAGAGAAAGCATGTTTTCTCACGGGATAGACACAGAGAGTAAGAGAGATAGATAGATAGAGAGAGAGAGAGAGAGAGAGAGAGAGAGAGAGAGAGAGAGAGAGAGAAAGCTAAAGAGAGGGAAACAGTATATCTAAACTTATTTATAAATGGAACTTTGTGTGTGTATGTGTGTGTGTGTGTGTGTGTGTGTGTGTGTGTGTGTGTGTGTGTGTGTGTGTGTCCGTTACCTATAGACTCTGAAATGGTTGAACCGATTTTCTTGAAAATTTACACAGTTGTACTATAAGCGTCTGCGAGTGTTCTTAGCTAGGTTTTGTGTCGAGGTATCCCCGATAAATATCGAAAATCGATAAACGAAAAAATCGGGTTATACAAGGAGTGGTCCGATTTTAATCAAATTTGATATAATCAGAGACATAAGAAACAATATTCAGAAGTTTCAAGGTTGCAATTCTTACACTAGTGCAGAAAATCTATAATATAGATATAAAAGGTAAGATGTTTGTGTGTGTGTCTGTTTATATGCCTTTATGTCTGTATTTTGTTTCAGCCCTTTTACTTCACTTTTTGCTTCGCGTTTGGCTATAAGTACGTATAGTTGTAGTTCTTAGTCTCAGCCATGATAACATTTACTCAGAGGACTTATTTAGCCTTCAAAATTCAGTTTACGACGAAAAAAACTTATTTGATATCGATACCAGGAAATCAAAATTTGACTTACATCCATTCATTTTTCTTTCAGTCTACGGTTTCGCTTTAACTGGAAACAACTATTGCTTTTTAGTCTTTCGTGCCAACGTCCAAAAAGTCTGAGTTCCAGGACCATGGATTAGTTTTAAAGCTTTCATTATATCCGAGCAACGCCGAGTCATACTGCTAGTATATATATATATATATATATATATATATATGTGTGTGTGTGTGTGTGTGTGTGTGATTTTGCAGCCACATTAACCGTTAACCAAAATAATTGTCAGCAATAATCACACACACACACACACACACACACACACACACACACACACACACATGTAGGTATGCTCAATCTAATACGTAAATTTCATCTTTATTTTTTCTGTCTATTCCAAAACATTTGCATCAGCGATATTTTCAATTGTTTCAAGAGGGAGGTTTTTCCCGGTGTGTTCACTATCTATCTATCTATCTATCTATCTATCTATCTATCTATCTATCTATCTATCTATCTATCTATCTCAGTATGTTTGTTTATCTATCTATCTATCTATCTATCTATCTATCTATCTATTAATTTTTTGTCTTTTCTTAATCTATCTATCTATCTATCTCTCTATTACTTTTTTGTTTTTTCTTCATCTATCTATCTATCTATCTATCTATCTATCTATCTATCTATCTATCTATCTGTCTATCTATCTATCTATCTATCTATCTATCTATCTATCTATCTATGGTTAAGTTATTACTTAAAAAACGTTTTCTTTGCAATTCTGTAGTCATGAAGCTTGTTTTCATCTTTGCGACTCTTCTCTCCTTGGCACTGGCTGCCAGTACCGACTCAGCAGAGCCGGATATTGCCGTTTATACTGCCGCAGACTCAGCACCATACACCAAAGTGTCTCGTAAGTGATTTTTAATTATCTGATTTTTATCCTAACATAAGCTGTGTCATTTGAATTCAGAGCCGCTGTAGTAACGTCAATACTTAACAAAAATACCAGGCAATGTATTTGGTGTGTTTTTTGGCATTAAATATTTGAATGGAATAAATGAGATTGAAATCAAAGCTCACCTTCGGGTGACGGACATTTGCTACTGTTCACTATCTAATTAATCTTTGATGTAATGTATGAGAGAAAGTATCAATAAGTCTGTAGCCTGACGCATTGTGATTACCTGAACTTTGATTTAAAATTTTCATTGCATAATGTTATAGCTACGTGTTTATTACTCACCACTAATTGAAATTATTTTTCAAGGGAGGAGATTGATCTGAAAATTTAATATTTACAATATATAGTCTGAGAGAAGGATCTCCTTCGCCTAATGTTATCGATACTTAGCATATTAATGATAACAAATATAAAATTCCGCGACGGGTATGCAAAGACGAACCATATTCGTTAACATTTAGATCTAAATCTACAACAGGGTATGCACTGAAAATCCTTTTTTTAAAATTAAGTGCCAAATGATGAACTGATGGTGGACACCTTCAAATGTTAAGTGAGGTTAAAATTTAATTTTGATTTTGTCATGTATATTGGTAAATTTTCGTTTTAAGTCCCGTCGCTTTTCCCCTTCAAATTTATCCAAAATAGCATTATCTCTGTGCAAATGTATATGCGGAACTCAAATCAAGTGTTTGTTATTGAAGAAACTTACCTTTTTTATCTAAATGTCCATAAAAAAACAAAACAAACTATATCTTGCACTTTTTCTCTCCCATAACTCTTACGAAGTCATGTAATTAACTGCAGAATGACGGACTGCGCATGTGATCGAATTTTGGCAGATTTTTTGTCGATTTTTCTTCATTTACTGATACTTCCGGCGATGTACTTTATTCATAAGTCCGGCATGTAAGGTTACAAAAGCTGTCTTTATATATATATATATATATATATATATATATATATATATATATATATATATATATATTCGTCATCCATATACAAGCCTGTTCCGCTAGACATCCACTTGCTTCTAGCCGGGATCGAAACTCGACCGATTTGGTGTCAGTCGGAGTCGCTAACTCCTGAAGAGAATGGTGACTGCGATGTTCGGAAGCAAGCAGGTGCCGACAACAACAACATTTATCTCCAACATCGGAAAATCCTCAGATTTACAAAACGTAAAGGTAAACGAAAGAAAGTTTTGAATCTAGGGCCTAATTGCGACTTGTAAAGCAAATATAATCAGAGGGAAGACTGATATCGAAATATTATATAAAAGCAAGTTGTTGTGAATACGACTGGGATGAAGTGAGGGAGTCTTGAGTGTTTAAACCGTACCACTAAAAAAATTAATATCCGCTACGATAAAAATATTTAAAAACAAAAATAACTGTTTCATATTTTATATAATGCCTTTTCAAAGAAGAATTTGAAGAAAAATATTCAGTAATTAATGTCTTAATCCTTAATATTTTATTCGGTTATATTAAAAATTATATTTTTCTCGTGCTGAGTTGTCTTGGCGTTGAGTCGGTGGTATTAAGTCGTCCCTCCCGTGTATTGATTTTCTAAGCGCAGCTTAGATGTTGTACAAGGCCAAATGGATGGGATACCCAGTGAGGATCAAACTCACTTCTCAGTTATAATACGTTCTAGCGAGACAAACATGCTGACCATTACACCAGGTCGAGGCGCCAAAAACAGTGATTTTCTAAACTTAGCTTAGATGTGGCACAAAGCCGAAAGTACGGGGCGTCTAGTTTTAACGAGATAAGCTTGTTAACCATTATATTGCTTTCAGGTGCCCAATAGTTGATTTTCTAATCACCGCTTAGGTGTGGCACAAGACCGAAAGTATTGAGTACCGAGTGAGGTCATTTCCTGTGTATTAGTTGTTAAAGTAAAATAAAAATGAAAATAGATTTGATAGATGGATAATGCACCTGAAAACACTAATTTCATGACAGGATAATAAAAATAGACTCAGGAATCTTTAATATTTGGCATCATACTTATTCCACCCACATAACCACTGATTTAGCTGCGCCACTTAAATATTTAAAAACAAAAACAAAAAAAAAACAAAATACTGGTTCATATTTAAAAGATTTATTTGTAGAAAAATATTCATTTATTACTTTTTTGATACTTTTTATTCAGTTATAAAAAAGTTATATTTTCCTGGTGCTGAATTGTCTCGGTCTTGATTTGTCCTGGTGCTCAGTCGCCGGTGTTGAGTTGTCACTTCCCGTGTATTTGTATTTGAAGTCAAATGAAAATGAAAAGAAACTGGATGAATAATACATTTGAAAACTTTAATTTCATGATGAGATCATAAAAATGTAGAGTTAGGAATCTTTAATATTTATCATCATATTTAGCCCATCAACATAACCACTAATTTAGCTGCAGCACTCAAAAATGTTCATATTGGCTGAGATAAAAATAGTCAACTAAGTCATCACTTCAAGTGACGCTGTTTCTAACTAAATAATTGCTGATTATTAGTGAACACACCAAATTAAAAAGGAATAACAAACAAAAACACAACCGCCTAATAAAAAAAAATCAACAAACTTATCACCGCATAAAATGCAGAGATAGGCTCACAAATTTTAAAAAGTAATTGGTTATTGTCATCCACATTAAACAGTGCTGATAGAAGACACGGAAAGGAAACTACAACACCCCCTACAGAAAGTAGATGAAGAGAGTGACAAGAAAGGACTACAAATAAACTGCAAGAAAACCGAATGCAGGGTATTCAACAAAAAAGAGCAGCCTAAAATGCCAAATATACGCAGGCGATGTCAAAATGAAGCAGGTACAAACATTTATATACCTGGGAAGTGTTCTAACAGAAGACGGAAAGTGCGACACAGAGATCCGAAGGCGAATTGGCATGGCGAAGGACGCGTTCCAGAATCTGAGTAAAGTATCAAGAGACAGGAAACTTTCACTAGAAACAAAGAAGAGAGTACTGGATTGCTATGTGATGTCAGTTCATCAATATGGCAGTGAATGCTGGACAATATCATCGAAGATTATATATATATATATATATATATATATATATATATATATATATATATATATATATATCGTTATTTCCTATTTTGGTTGTTGTATTATTTCTTGCTGGACTCTTAACCGGGTCTACGACAGTGTGTTTAAATGAGATCGAATTGAGCTCTGTTCTGAGAGATGCAGAGTGAGTCATCGCTTCAATTTCGTAGTATTTATGAAATTGGGTGGATCAAGAACGCAGTTCTTCAAACTATATAAATAACATTTATTTGCTGTAGTTTAGATCTTGCAGGTGAAATGTTATTTTTGACGATAAGGTTAGCTGTTTTAAATTCTGTATAATAGATAATTTTTTTGTTTTGTTTAAGTCGACGGGAGTTGCGTATTTCAGGATGATTTTTCAAAGTGAAGATTCGTCCTGTTTATAATTGCTAAGCAATTGTCTTTTGTAGAAATAATAATATTATTGTTTTTATCCGTGTTTTTATCAAGTTTGAAAGAAAATGTCTAATGTGGTAGTCAACAAAATAATTTAGAAATTCGTTGTTGACAGTTTTTTTTTAGAGTTATCAAGTTCTTTGTATCTGCATATCTATATATTTATAAAACTATGTCTATACTAGCAGTATAGCCCGGCGTTGCTCGGGTGTAATGAAAGCTTTAAAACTAATCCATGGTCCTGAAGCTCAGACTCTTTGTACGTTGGCACGAAAGACTAAAAAGCAAGTTGTTTTCTTTTAAAGCGAAACCGTAGACTGAAAGAAAAATGAATGGATGTAAATCAAATTTTGATTTCCTGGTATCAATATCAAATTTTCTGCACTGTTGTAAGAACTGAAACCTTGAAGCTTCTGAATATCGTTTCTTATGTCTTTGTCTATGAGTGTATCAAATTTGATTAAAATCGGACCACTCCTTCTATAACCCGATTTTTTCGATTATCGATTTTCGATATTTATCGGGGGTACCTCAACACAAAACCTAGCTAAGAACACTCGCAGCCGTTTCGGAGTCTATATGTAAAGGACACACACACACACACACACACACACACACACACACACACACACACACACACACACACACACAAAGTTCCATTTATAAATAAGTTTAGATTAGATACTGAGTCTGACAGTCTCAGTATAAACTATCTCAGGTGAATCAATAAAATCTGTCGAATATTTTATATACATATGAAGTGAAATAAATTCTACCGAAAAGTGAAAATTCGCACAGCTAAAATCTAATCTGTCCTGAATGAAATGGACGTAATCTGGAAATCCGATCCAACAGACAACCTCAAGCGGAACCTCTTTCGAGCCACTGTAGAACCGGTTTTAATGTATAGTGCCGCTTTTCAGACAATAGCTTCTTAGACTTGAGCCTAAGTTTGATGCCGAGAACTATACTTATCATCTTTTGGGGAAAACATCCAACTAAATCATATCTCTATGGACCCACCCCTGATACTGCTACAATCTTACGTGTAAGCAGAATGAACTTTGTAGTACACAGCTAGCGTGCAAAACAAGAACATGCGAGTGATCCACAGCTTTGGATTCTTAGCCATGGTGCAAGACGGGTTGATGGCCAAGCAACCACCAACAGTGACCAACTATGTAGAGAAACAGGATGCCACCACAATGATCTTTCGAACTTGATGCAGAACCATGGCGTGATAGACTCATTAATGCCAGAGATAGCTTCTTTGAATAACTATATAAATCTTTATACAAACATGTACTACACAATTTTCAGTTCATGTTATAATCTAGAGAATCTTATTGATAAGGCAAATATAATATCTTGAGCAATATTTCACAATGTAATGTAATGTATTTTCTAATAAAGTAAATCGATATTCTAAAATATTTTTATAAAAAATAATATAAAACACACAAATATTATGAAACATTTTTTTCCTCATTTGTATTTGCGCGACGGAGAAGCTCACAGATTTGTCCAAAAGCGCCTCTCTCGTTAAATGTAAATAAATGTCGTCCTATCGTATAAATTGTTTGACATTTTGGATAACTTGTCAACACTTATTTTAAATGTTACTGCACCTACTACTACATGCTTTTAATTTAAGTTTAAATACATACGTTTATTTCTTAATTTTTTACTGCATATCTTTTTTGGAATGATTTATTTAAAATAATAATGGCTGTAATGATTATCAGAAAGCAATAAAACTCGGCTCAATAACATTGTCATATAGTGAAGCAAAGAATACGAAAGTGAGTTTCTGTTTAGCTCTGAATTTCAAGAAAAGGGGTGAAGACTCTCTCACCCCATCCCAGGCCTACACACAACAGCAAGCTCTTATATAATATTTTGATATCGGTCTTTTATCTGAAGTTGCAATTGGGCTACAGACTTAAAACTTTCTTTTGTTTTCCTTTAAGTTCTTTTAGCCCGAGGATTGTCCGATGTGGGATTTAAATGTTGCTGTAGTCGGCGCCTGAACGCTTCCGAGCCTCGGGGTCGTCATCCTCTTTGCCATATTTCATTTCTCTTCCCTGGTAGTGCTGGTTGTGATAGCTGTGAATCGAAGAGAGGTTGACGAGGCCATTCGCGTGAATTTTATTTTGGTGGACATCTCTACCCGACGGAAAAGCTCCACACACTTGTCCAAAAGATCCCCCATCGTTAAAAGTAAATAACTGTAGTAAAAAAACTCGGGTCGTAGATGTAACACTTTTGCCCGTACTGGCTGGTTGTGATGCTTGTTCTCGTCGACGGTTGTGACGGCACCAATTGTGACACTGCCACCCAGCAGTCCGATTGGTTCGGTCGCTCGCTGGTTCGGGAACGGATCCCGCTGCGATGATGTCGAAACAGTATCCGCTGTGCGGACGATTTCGGGCTGCTGTTGCTGGTCGTGATGATCTCGTCACAAAAGCTGGTCTTCAAGACGTGTATTGCAACAACGGACCACTGCTCACGTTGTGATTTGATTTCAGAGAGAGAGAGAGAGAGAGAGAGAGAGAGAGAGAGAGAGAGAGAGAGAGAGTTTAAAAATATCAGAGCTTTCAATTCTAAAATAAAATGCCTTTTCTAAGTTTCGTTAAAGTAAACAGAGCTCTTCAAATTTTCATTAAAGTCTTTTCACGTATTCATTGAATTTTCATTAAGTCTTTTCACATATTCTCTATAATCAGGGCTGTCAATGCTCTATGCAATTTCTAAAACAACAAAGTCCTTTCGGGTCCTTATCGGAGTTTAACGGAGTTTAACGGAGTTTACCGAAGTAGAGCGAACGAAGAATCAGAAATTTCAATTCTCCCATAATTAAAAAAAACAAGAAAACAATAATGTTCTTTCGAGATTCCTATCGAAGGTGCATTATTCAACATTAACTCTTTTAGTTGATCGGCGGCAGGCTTCATTCGACATTAAGTCTTTAGTCATAAGTTCTGTAGTAGGCGACCAACCATGAGTGATGGCTCTCCAAGCTGGGAACCCTGTTCCACGGTCGTTACATTTTGACTCACAAAAACTACTCTCCATCCAACAACTACTGATTTTTCTCGCCAAGTCCGGATTTTTATAATCATCCCCAATCCTCTCGGGGGATTCGCCCGACTCAAAGCTTTTAACCAATGTGATTATTTTCCACCCACACGATTTGCGGGGAGCCATGCCTCGACGAATGAAATATCAACAGCTCACATGACGTAACATATTTCTGTCTTCCTTCTGTCGATTACATCATCTTTAGATTTTTCAATTCCCAGAATTTCTGTTCTCAGGAACAACTACCTGACCTCATCAAGTAAATCCTGACATTTTGTTATGACTGTGACCTTTTGTCAAATTTCCACCTAGCCCAAAATAATGCGTATCGTATATGAAAAAAGAAAAAAAAAAAGAAAACTATATTTCTTTCTCTCCTTTTCAAATTGTCAGCTAATTTATCTATTTCCCCGGATTTTATAAGTACATAATAGTATTAAAATAGTTTTTTTCTTTTTACCTAACATCGCGAATTACAATAAAGCACAACTAATAATACCACTAATATTAATTCCTCTCTCTCCGTTGCATTAAACCAAACAAAAGAAAATATACCAGCGGGAGATAGTGTTACATAGAGAAATGTATAAGTTTCATTAATGCTATTAATTTTAATATGAGTGATTTCATCAATAGAAATATTAGCCTGTCGTTCAATAAGATGACATCAACATTGTTTACATTAATATCATTTCATAAAATTCAAAGCGGTTAAATCTAGGCAGCAATTGTTTGTTTAAGCGCGTTTTATTAAAGTTAAAATAAAACTCATATCTTTTAAACTTTAATAGGTTTTTCTTTTTAGCAAATTATTTTCAATTTGCTACCTCTTCCACATTCAATATGCCCAACGTTTGACTGACATATGACAAAATATGACCAATCATAAGAGCCCAGTATTTGCAATGAACAATATTGTAGTTACCAGTGAGCGAAAAATACCCTCGGATTATTGATTAGAAACGTCTTTTTTTAGCATGACGTATCTGACTTATGAATAAAGATCACCTTGTGCATCATGGCCTGCCAGACTTATAAAAAAGAGATCTTTTGTAACGTAATGTACTGAACTTATGAAAAAGACGGATTTTGTAGCATGACATGCCGGACTCATAAAGAAAGAGAATCTTTTGTAACATGACTTGCTAGTATGGACTTATTAAAAAAGAAAACATTTTGTAACGTGACGTTTCTGACTTATGAATACAAACAGATATTTGTAAAATGTTGTGCCGGACTTATGAATAAAGACAGTCTTTTTTTTTGACATATCCATTTTTCCTTTTTCCTTTTTGGTCGGCAAGGAAAGTATCTAACACGTTCGTATGTATTCTGTCTGTAAAAGAAAAGAAGCTACATTTAAGTTCCTTAGACTTTTCTCGAGTTGTCTTTATGTGGCAATAACAGCATTTGTACAGTTATCTGCTTTCCAGGCCGCCCAATATATATATATATATATATATATATATATATATATATATATATATATATATATATGTAAGGAAACTCATCTTGTCTACGATTTTGGAAACTGAGATTTTGCTATTTCTGCTGTAACGTACGCGTGATGTTAATTTTTTGAGATTTGAAAAACCAAAGAACATAATAAAAACAAGAATCAAATTGCTAAAGATTTTATTTCAGAATAAATTTCACATAATTGTGGGTCATTTTCTCGGTATCGAATATCGATTTTATTTTGTACAAATCGTCCTGTAGCTGCAAACAAAAAAAAACAAAAAGAAAAATATTACATTTGAAATAAAGACATTCAAAGGAAAGATGGACAATTTTACATTCATATATAAATTCACTCTCATTGAAGACAGAAAAAGTAGAAGTATAGATTTTCTATGTGCCTAGTCTATTTAGAAAGGAGGAGATCAAAGCTCTCCACACTTTCCTCTCATTTGTAGCTCTTTCTTAATTTTGTTTTCGTTAACTCTTTTAATTCTTATTCACTACCCATTAAGTCCGCCATGTAGATTATGCTTTGTTTTACTCTGTCTCTTTTTTCGACAAAATCTCCCGTGAGTATCAAATTTTCCAAGCGCTCTTTCCTCATTATGTGCTCTGAAAATTGCAACTGTCACGTCTTGATGTTATGTATAAGTATTATTTTTCTCTCTATTTTTCTCTAAATTGTTGTCGTTCCGCATATTTTTGGTCAATGGTATTCTCAGAATCCAACTGTAGAGCCATATTTCTCTTGTCATAAGTATTTTACGCTCTCATATAGAAGGACTGATATTACATAATAGTTCAGTACACTTTTCTTCATGTTGCTAAACAGTGTATCAGCAAAATCATTAACCACCCAATTCAAAGAAATTTTAAATGGATATATTGACTCGCTACTGAGAGGGAAAAGAACAGAAGAGACAGAGGTCGGATCTCGGATGAGTTGAGAAGTGAAACGTGTCAAAACAGGGGTTGCCAAAGACTGAGGGATATGTTTGATACCGTGCCACTAAAAGAAAACCCTATGAAATTGATTTGTTTGTTTGTTTCGAGGTTTAACGACCTATCAATTCTTATGGGATCATTTAAGGTCATAACCAATGATTTGGGGTAAGGTTATTTTAATTTTACAACATTTTTCTTTTCAAGTATCAAGATTCATTGGGATTTGTTTTTAAGAGCAGGGTCCCCAAGTCCTACCCTTGTTATTTAACCCATAACTTGAGGGAAGGGACGGATTATTACCTTTGTGCTTAAGTGAATGCAGGGTATTCTACTGGAATTCGAACTCGGCTCACCGATTTTTCTTTCCGAGCCGACATCCACTGCACCATAATGCACATCCGTTACTATACGCTTACAGCAACTGGTATTCCCAAGCGGTCACCCATCTAAGTACTGACCAGGCTCAACGTTGCTTAACTTCGGTGATCGAGCGAGAACCGGTGTATTCAACGTGATATGGCCGTAAGCCTATGAAATTGGTTCAGGTCGCAAACGATTACATCATGAAAATGAACCAGTCAGAACAGAACTTAAACCAGGAGACCTACTGAGAGGATTTTTTTCGATTAAGTTTTAATGTTAAGGGCAGAGGAAAAATATGAGTGTGATGCCTAGGTAAAATGTTCGTTCAAATACAGAAGTCACATAAATATTTTTGTACAATAACTCCTTAGACAGAAATGCTGTTTATTACTGAAAACATTGATGCCATTCCGGAGAAATAGAGAGTATTATATGACATGTATCCGAAGATTTGTGACTCGGACGTGACCGAAAATCAAGTGAATCATAGAGCAGGAAACGAATACGTCTCATGACTTCACTTATGCTCATAGCCATCCAGCCAATATTCTGGCCACAAAGTCAAATAAAGTTGCCCTTCTATACCAATAAATAATTCATTAACAATATTATGGTCATCATTGGTTTACGTGATCCCGTAATAAGATATAGAAAAATAAAATACTTCTTTAAAATAACATAAAAAATAGAATTGAAATCAGCACTGCATGAATAACAATTGCTGACAATAGAGGTAAGAGGTATCTTGATCAACTAAAGATGATAATTTCCTTATGAAAAATTTCGGAATGTAATACTTACATATCACAGATTTTGGGACAAAGATGATTTGGAGTGATATTCTGATCACAACATGAATCACAGTTCGGCGAACCTGGACCCAAAACTCTGCACAGGATGACTACAGCATCACGAACTGAAACAAAAATATCGAAACACAAATAAAAGATTTCGAGTTTCAGGTATTTTCCTCCAAATTAAAACCATCACTGTAAATAACATATTTGAATCAGTTGAAACACTCTTTAGCTTCGGAAAGAAAATATAAATAAAAAAGGTGATTATTTTACCAATAAACATTTTCACTTCTTTTCTTATAAAAGAAGAATTCCACAAAATGGTTGTCCCGTCTCTGTAGACTCACACATTTCTAAGTAAACAACATTTTGTAACAATAATATTGCAAACAGTTTAACACTAAATGCATTAAATAATATTATAATACAAAACTTTGATTCTCGACACTTTTAGTCCAAAATCATTGTTACAAAGTTGTTATAAAGTTATTTATTTGAACAATAATTAAATGTTTTTAAAATCACATTCAACAATGTAAACATAAAAATGAGTTGAAAAATGGGAATAATTACAAAAACTAATGTATTTGCTATACTCAACCGCGCAAAGATGTTGATATTTTCTGGAATGGAAACAATATTAAAAATTTAATTCTGAATTCATTTCTTACACGTTATGAAAATGATTTTTTAGCCTAACAAAATGATTTTGTTAGGCTACAAACTTATTCGCTCACATTTTTATGCATTACATAAAAGATTATATTATATCAAATATAGAGTCAGTTAAGTGCCATACGTGATACACGCTTGGGCGATCATGTCTCGAAAGAGACATGACTGACTGGGCAGAAGATTATCTCGCAGTAGGTTGCCATTAGCTTTCTGCGGTAGACTGGTTGCCAGTCAAAGCTATAGAACCCAATCTGTCTTCTTATTTAAACCATAGCTGGAGGGAATAGACGGATTAATACTTTTCCCAAGGCTATTTGTGCGTAAATGGATGCAAGGAATTCAACTGGAATTCGAACTCGGCACCCCGATGTGTCGTTCCGAGTCGATATCTACTGCACCACAACGCACATCCCATATTCTAATCTCATTTATTCTATGCTAGCATTTAAGGATGACACCCAACAGTTCATCGTATGGCAATCTTCTTTTTTACTTTTTTTTAAGGAATGAATTTTCATTGAATTCCCTCTCGTAATTAAGGGTTTAAACGTTAAATAAAGAATAGAATTGTGAATTCGCCATTATTTTCAAGTTATGAAACTTAATGATGTCACCGCATATTATTATTTTATTATTATTATCCTGAGTATAACATTTGGCGCAAGAGATCCTTCTCCCAGGCTATACCTCTCAAATATTATTTCTTATTTCTTAATTTGTACGCGTTTCGAAACTTAAAGTTTTGCCAGGCTACATACTTATTGGTCCACGCTTTCGTACATTACATAAAAGATTAGATTAACTCAAATAGAAATCAACGCTAAATATCCGAAATTAAGATTGGATTCTAATCTCATTTATTCAATACCAGCATTTGAAGGTGAAATCCAACAGCTCATCGTAGGCAATTTTTTTTTCTTTTTTTAAGGAAAGCATTTTCATCGAATTCCCTCTCGTAACTATGGGTCTAAATGTTAAATAATAGGATTCTGAATTCGTCATTACTTTCAAGTTATGAAACTTAATGGCGTCACCGTATGTTATTATTTTATTATTATTATTCCGAGTATAACATTTGGCGCAAGAGATCCTTCTCCTGGGCTATACCTCTCAAATATTGATTTTCTAGATTAATCTCCTCTCTTGGCAAATAATTTAACCCTCTAGGGCCATTCGTATCATGTTTGATACAGTATTTCCCTATAAGGAAACATGTAGTATTTCCCTATAAGGAAACATTTGGTATTCATTGACTGAGCAGTCAGTACTGCTTTCATTTGAAATTTATAAAATATTTCTCTTAAAAAATTTTTCAGAAAAATATTTCTTTCAAGGCTTGTTTTCATACTGTATCAAATATGATACGAATGGCCCTAGAGGGTGAAATCAGTGGTGAGTAATAAACACGTAATTGTACAATGAAAATTTTAAATCCAAATTTGGTTAATCATAATGTGTCAGACTACAGACTTATTGGTCCATGCTCTCATACATTACACAAAAATAAGTTAGTGATCAATGGTATATGTCCATCACCCCAAATTATGCTTCAATTTCAATCTCATTTATTCCATTTACGCATTTTTTTTTTAAAAGAAGGAATTATCCGGGAATTTGTTAACGTACATACAACGGCTCTAAATTAAAGGGATATCGCTTATGTCGGGATAGAAAGTAAACAATTTAAAATCACTTACTAATCATTCCGTATGGCGTTGGACCTGTGACAGGGTATACGGCAATATACGGCTTTGCTAAGTCGATACTGGCAGGCAGTGCCAAGGAGAGAAGAGTCGCAAAGATGAAAACAAGCTTCATGGCTACGGAATTGTAAGGAAAAGTTTTTAAATAATAACTTATTAATTATATCGCTGATACACATGGTTTAGGATAGAAAAAATACAGATAAGTGTACTTTTATACAATGAGTTCTATTTTTTTTCACTGCTGCAGGGCATCGTTTATAACCATATGTTTTTAGAAATTTGTTTTACAAAAGATTCTGAAGTTTGTATGGGTTGTTGCTGATTAGAGGTTGATAGAGCACTATAATAAAATAATCGTTCAACTCACAATCTACAAGAAAACTTAAGTTATTGATCGAAAACATAATAGCCAATGGCGATTTTATTGAATAAATGTAGTCTTTAGTATTTCAAGATATTTTTGTGTAATTTTCGTAAATATATCCGTTAAAAAATTCACAGTGTGTGTGTGTGTGTGTGTGTGTGTGTGTGTGTGTGTGTGTGTGTGTGTGTGTGTTTAATTCTGTCATTGTAGGAAAATACCTACATCATCAAACGACTGACAATGACAATGACAATGATAAAAATGTATTTAGATAGAGAGAAAAAAATTAAAGATGAATGCGAAGTAGCGAGTGAAATTGTGTAATTTAGTCTTAATAAAATATCTCAATCATTTTGATGGATTATAAAAATCAAATGTTTTTTATACATTAAGTTCTTTTACACAACCAGGAAAGTTTGCGCTTTCGTTATTCCATGTATATATATATATATATATATATATATATATATATATATATTATGTAATAGAGAAATGTAGATAAATATGCTAGAATTGTAGTTGGCTTACCTGATGATGTTCTGCGTCAAATCGGAGAAACTGGAGTCACTTTGTCGTATTCTCAAATATATAATGAAATTCTGTAATATGATTGGCCAAACTTTCACCAATCAGATCAATGGAGTTAGTTTTTTAATCTTGACCTTTTAATCCCTTCGGTGAAGAAATTAATCATTGGTGTTGCTTTCATTTTCATCTTGATTTTAAGATGAGCATTCAGTCTGCAGTTTGCAAATAAACGCATGGAAATTTTGCATAGAATACAAACGTATTTAAAATGTGGAAATATTTTTCTTCCTTTTTTTTTTTTTTTTAGACAGTTTTTTTTTATTTGACAAAATACAAAATTACAATATTCATATAATCCCCAATCTACAGGATTTTTAAATGACGTTGTTGAAATTCTTGGTTCGGAAGCATCATAACAGAAGGGTTCGGACACCCTTTGACGAACTAACTCGTTTCGGAAGACTAAAGAGTCCATCACTATACACTTAGCAAAATTTTAATGGTTATACATTTAAATGTTATGAAAATGTAATGATAGTTTAAAAAATCAAACACACAAGGAGAACTTACTTTATTTCAATGTTTCTATTCAAGTATTTGTGCAGTTTATTTCGTGTGAAGTCTTTGATGTTTTTGCGATTTCTTCAAATTTGGTTGAATGTGTGAAAAGCAGATCCTCATTTCTTCTGCAGTTGAACCTAGTCTTTCTCGCTTTTTATTCTTGATGTTATTTAAGGTGGAGAAGACTTTTGAAAAAATAGTTTAAAACTGGTTCATTTATTCAAATACTAACCCCGCACGATTACTACAACCGAAAACACTTATCTATCTATCTATCTATCTATCTATCTATCTATCTATCTATCTATCTATCTATCTATCTATCTATCTATCTATCTATCTATCTATCTATCTCATCTATCTATCTATCTATCTATCTATCTATCTATCTATCTATCTATCTATCTATCAGTCTGATCTATCTATCTATCTATCTATCTATCTATCTATCTATCTATCTATCTAACCTCTCATCTATCTATCTATCTATCTATCTATCTATCTATCTATCTATCACAGTCTGATCATCTATCTATCTATCTATCTATCTATCTATCTATCTATCTCAGTCCATTCATATCTATCTATCTATCTATCTATCTATCTATCTATCTATCTATCTATCTATCTATCTATCTCAGTCCATTCATATCTATCTATCTATCTATCTATCTATCTATCTATCTATCTATCTATCTATCTATCTATCACAGTCTGATCATCTATCTATCTATCTATCTATCTATCTATCTAAGCCTGCTCATCTATCTATCTATCTATCTATCTATCTATCTATCTATCTATCTATCTATCTATCAGTCTGATCATCTATCTATCTATCTATCTATCTATCTATCTATCTATCTATCTATCTATCTATCTCAGTCCATTCATATCTATCTATCTATCTATCTATCTATCTATCTATCTATCTATCTATCTATCTATCTATCTCAGTCCATTCATATCTATCTATCTATCTATCTATCTATCTATCTATCTATCTATCTATCTATCTGCCGTGACAATATTTAGCAGCACACTTAAAAGTATCGCGTGGCACACTAGCGTTCTACGTCGCGTCGGTTGAGAATCGCTGCCTTAGATTCTTCTTCTTCTTCTATGTGCCCTGTCCCTTCAGGACGTAGGCGATCATGGCTCTCCACGTCTCCCTATCCCTTGTGGCTCTTAGTATGTTTGCTCCTGTTGCTCCTGGCAACCACCGTTCCGTCATCCACCTGATCAGTCCCTGCAAATATGTTATCCGCTGCCCTCCTCTGTCTCTCCTTCCTTCTATCTGTCCAGTCAGTATCAGGTTCTCCAGGCTCTCCTTCCTCATTGCATGTCCCAGGAACTTCAGTTGCCTCTTCCTGATGCTCAGCATCAATTTCCTTTTTGTTGCCATTCTTTCTAACACCTCGTCGTTGCTTGTATGCTCAGTCCACGATATCCGTAGCATCCTTCTGTAGAACCACATTTCGGCCGCTTCCAGTTTTGTCCTCATTTTCGATGATATTTCTCCAGTATTCACAGCCGTATTGAAGAACTGACATCACGTAGCAGTCTAGAACTATTTTCTTCGTTTCTATTGAGATTTTCCTGTGTGTTAGTATTTTGCTCATCTTCTGGAACGCGTCCTTTGCCATGCCAATTCGCATTCGGATCTCCGTGTCGCACTTTCCATCTCCTGTTAGAACACTTCCTAGGTACTTAAATTCTTGTACTTGTTTGATTCTGTTATTCTCCACCTGTATTTGGCATTTTGGATTGTATCTTTTGCTGATGACCATGCACTCAGTTTTCTTAAAGTTTATTTGTAGTCCCTTCTTGTCACTCTTCACTGATACTTTCTGTATGAGGTCTTGTAGTTTCCTTTCCGTGTCCGCAATCAGCACTGTATCGTCCGCATATCTTATGCTGTTCAGGTTGTGGCCTCCAATAACAAATCCTGGCGTGTCATCTAGGGTCCTCAAAATATTCTCGTTGTATAGGTTGAACAAATCCGGTGAAAAACACATCCTTGTCTTACGCCTTTTTCTATCTTTGTGTATCTACTGAGGTCGTTACCCGTCCGTATGCAGGCCGTTTGCTGCCAGTAGAGATTCTTGATTATTCTTATGTCTTTGCCGAAAATGTCGAGATTGCCCAGCATCTCCATCAATTCTTTGTGTCGTATTTTGTCGAATGCCTTCGCGTAATCAATGAAGCACAGGTACAAGTCTTTCTTCATTTGCAATGCCCTTTCAGAGAGCATCCTAATCATGAATATGGTGTTCCTTGTTCCAGTGTCCTTGACGAACCCGCACTGTTCCTGCCCTATCTCTGGCCTGATTCTGCTTCTCGCTCTATTCATCAGGATTCTGACAATCAGTTTTGTAATGTGACTCATTAAGCTGATAGTTCTGTGTTCGCAGTCATTTGCACCAGGTTTCTTCGGCAGCGCTATAAATATCGACTTGCATAGGTCGTCTGGTATTATTCCGCTGCTATAAATTTCGTTTATTATGTCGGTAATCTTTTCTATGCCATATTCTTCTAAGGCTGTCAGCAGCTCTATCATTATGCCATCTGGGCCAGGTGCTTTGTTTCTGTTCATTTTGGCCATTGCAGCTTCCACTTCGGATTTTAGTATTTCCGGTCCATCCATCTCCTTGTGTATTCTCGGTTGTTCTCTCTTCTCGCAAAAGAGCTCCTTTATATATTCTTCCCATCGCTGGAGTATTTCCTCTTTCTCTAATATGGTTGTCCCTTCCTTGGAATTTATGCATCCTGTTGAGGAGCAGGTTTTTTGTCCTGTCAGTTCTCTTATGTCTTTATGCACCTCTGCTTTGTTGTTCCTGCTCAGTCTCTCTACTTCTGCACATTTGTTGTTGAGCCATTTCTCTTTGGCTTGTCTGCATTTGTTCCTTATCTCCTTGTGAAGTTTTTTGTACTCTGCTCCGTGTCTTGGCGTTATTTTTTGTCTCCTTTGCATCATGTGGAGGATCTCTTCGGTCATCCACTCGTTTTTTCTTCTGCGTTTGATTTCCTTTGGGGCTATGTTGTTCGCTGAGGTCACCATCGCTTCTTTTAGTGACTCCCATTTTGAGTATCCTTTTCCAATATGTTCTTCATATTTGTTCCTCACGCTGTTATTATATTCTTTCTGCAGGGTGAGATCGTCCTCTAGCGTGTCGTAGCCTTGGTGATATGCTGGGCTTCTTCAGTCTTCGGATTTTCACTTTTAGTTTGCAGATGACTGGGACGTGGTCACTTCCGCAGTCAGCACCTGGGTATGTTTTGCATTGGACTACTGCATTCCTGAATCTCTTGTTTATCGTTATATAATCTATTTGGTTCTTCGTGTCACCTCCTGGACTCCTCCATGTCCATAAACGCCGTGGGTGTTCTTGGAACCAGGTGTTAGTAATGACCTGGTCATTGGCTGAGCACCATTGGATCCATTTTTCTCCTCTTTCGTTACGCTCTCCTAGTCCGAAGTTGCCGTTCGTGTCTCCTTCTCTATCTTTACCTACCTTTGCATTTAAGTCCCCCATTATTATCCTAACTTCTTGGCTTTTGCACTGAGCCTTAGCACTGTCCAGTATTGAATAGAAAGATTCTATTTCGTCCTCCGAGCTTTGAGTTGTTGGCGCATAAACTACTATAATAGCTATATTGAGGGGCCTTCCCCGCAGTTTAACCAAGAGGACTCTCTCTGACAGTTGCCAGTAGCCAAGTACACATCTCTTCACTTGTTTGTTTAGTATTAAAGCGACCCCTTTTTCGTGTTTTTACCTCCTGCATATATTATCCTGTGGGTGTCGCTACTGAAATCTCCGTTATTAGGCCATCTTGTTTCACATATGCCTAGGATGCTGATATTCAGTCTGTTCATCTCCTGTTTGACATTCTCTAGTTGTCCACAGTTCAGTGTCCTGACGTTCCATGTTCTTATAGTGAGTTTGTCTTTGATACGCACAGTTGCAGGGTAAAGGTCCAGAGACACCTGTTGCTCATGTCGTTCTTTCCCGGGCGAGAGACAAATTTTGGAGTAAAATGTCCCCTTTACGCCGTTGGTGCTAACAGTCGAGGATGACGGTCATGTGGCACCGGTTGCTCATGCTGGTCCATACCGAGCGAGGAGTTGCTTCCTTGGGAAGCAACCCCCTTCACGCTGTTGGCTTTAATATATTTTTTGTAACTATCCATGATTGAGCGGGGGTAGATAGTGGAGTGGTATCCTGTTGCCTTCTCCACGATGGTTTATTGAGACATCACCTCCAGTTAGCTGGCCGTTGACTCTTTGAGAGTTCTCCCGCCCTTTGTAGGTTTATATTTTTTGGACCTACAGGGATGCTAACGTCCCAATTAAATGCACATATAATTGATGTAAAAAAAAAAAAACACACAAATCAAATACTAAGTTTTAACTTAGTTAAAGTCGAAACGGCCTTCAGACAACCGAAAAGTTTAGTATATTTTTATAAAACACAAGTAAATGGTTAGAAGAAAACAGATACAAACTAGTCTAAATTCTAAGAACCTCACAGCAGTAATTACGATCAGCATACGTTACCAGTAGTCACAAGAAATAACATGCATATTCGACAGATTGCAGAGGTCTTTTGACTTTCTTTGGTTCTATCAAATTCATACTGATACGGTAATGGTAAGAACACGTGTGGGCTTTTTTGTGGGGGAGGAAGGGGGGAGGGAAAAGGATTGGTAAGAGCGAAAGGACGCTAACCTTTTTTTTTTTTAGACTGAGAACGGAGAGAGAAAAAAATTCATTTTAAATTCTATAGAATTCTATTTTTTTATGGTAGCTACAGACAAAAGGAAAAAAATTCAAAATATTGTCATTCTGAAAGAAAATATATGTAATAAAATATACATAGCATAAATTAAACGAACATTTTCTTTAACTAGTCTAAATTCTAAAAACCTCACAGCAGTAATTACGATCAGCATAAAAAATACAGATAGTAACATGATACTTTTTCGTTTTTTAAATAATTATTAGCATATACTATAGAAATTTCAATGTATCATTTTATTGTCTTCATTTGCATACAGAGAGACGCTATTAATATCTATTACTTACCATCTCGGCTTCTTCTTTCTCACACTTTTATATCACCGACATAGAAGAGACATATCGAACTAGATAACTAAATCAACTGCATATGTTCACTACATTGACGAGCTAATTTGATGAGAACGTTTTTGCTAAAAATGGAAATGATATTAAAAATCTAAAAGAAATATTCTAATCTAGTTCGGCTCGAGCGTTTATGTACGAATTAAATATTAATAAAATATTTCCTTGCTGGAAAACGTTAGCAGTCAAAATAATATGACATCTCTCTAAAACAAGACACACACACACACACACACACACACACACACACACACACACACACACACACACACACACACACACACACACACCAAAAAAAAACGAAAAAAAATAACAAAACTTCCAGTCTTATTCTAATAATAATAATAATAATAATAACTTCTTTTTCTTCTGTGTGCCCTGTCCCTTCAGGACGTAGGCGATCATGGCTCTCCACGTCTCCCTATCCCTTGTGGCTCTTAGTATGTTTGCTCCTGTTGCTCCTGGCAACCGCCGTTCCGTCATCCACCTGATCAGTCCCTGCAAATATGTTATCCGCTGCCTTCCTCTGTCTCTCTTTCCTTATATCTGGCCAGTCAGTATCAGGTTCTCCAAGCTCTCCTTCCTCATTGCGTGTCCCAGGAACTTCAGTTGTCTCTTCTTGGTGCTCAGTATTAATTTCCTTTTTGTTGCCATTCTTTCCAACACCACATCGTTGCTTACATGCTCAGTCCGCGATATCCGCAGCATCCTTCTGTAGAACCACATTTCTACATATATTTAAAAAAATCATTTCACCCTAAGCAAGGCAGAACCGCCACTAGTGCGAAAGGGGTTACAGTGAGAGAAAAAACAGGGAACAGGTGGGATTGAGGAAAGTATAAAAGATAAACGGGATTTTTTTTTAATCATTTCACCCCGAGCAAGGCGGAAATGCCACTGATGTCCGGGGGGGGGCTACATAACTGTAAAAAAATTAATTAGAAGAGAGTGAGGAGTACAGACCAGTTAGAAAAGAGCAATAGAAAGATGAGAATGCAGGTGTGATGACAGTTACATAGGTGGAGGGAAAGAGAAGGATATACGGGGGTGGGGAGAGAGGTAGAATCCAGTGGTTAATAGATGAGTTTTGACATTGCATTTAAATTCTTGGAGGTTGTAGCCATCAGGAAAGCAAGAATATGGGACAGAGTTTCACAGGCGGGAAGTGCGAGAGAAGAAGCTGCAGGAGTAGAATTGTCGTCTGCATTTAGCTAACCTAACTGTGAATGGGCGGGACCTAGTTGCCAATCTGGTTGCACGAGTAAACACCTGTTGTGGAGGCACCAGTGACTTAGGTTCGTCCGAGCATGAGCCATGAAAGCATTTATATAACAAAGGGAGGCCACATTTCGTCTGTGGGGAAGTGGCTGCAGTCGAGCCGCCAAGTCAGTACCTGTCACATTACAGACTCTCCTTTGGAGCCTGTCGAGAACACTGAGGCGAACGGCAGGGGCGCCTGACCATAAATGGCAGCAGTACTCCATGCACGGATGGATGGTTGACTTGTATATATGCAGGATGGATTCAGGCGGAAAAAACATCCTGGATCGACATAATAACCCAACCTTCTTAGCAGTGGATTTAGATATGGATTCGATATAGTGGTTCCGTTTGAGGTCTGAAGAGAGGGTAAGGCCGAAGAGGCGCAATGTATTGCTCTCAGGGAGAATCGCTTGGTCCATGCTTATGTGAGGCAGGAGAGATTGCCTGTAATGGTTGACAAACAGCTTGGTCTTAGACGCATTGAAGTTGACAAGCCACTTCTTGCCCAATTCACCACAAAGTGTAGATCCTGTTCAAGGTCAGTAGCGAGATTATGTCTATCCGCCGCGACAGGTTTCTTACTGGTGCGGGAGTATATTGTGGTGTCATCTGCGTAGATGCCTACATGGCCTTGATCTCATCTGGGAGGTCGTTGATGGAAATAAGGAAGAGCGTCGGGCCCAAGATAGAGCCGTATGGGATATCAGCATTCGTGCTGTAGGATGAAGAGGCATGTCCATTCAAACCGACCTTCATTTTGCGGTCATTTAAAAAGATTGGATTAGGTCAAGCAGGCGACCGGTAGTACCGTAACCCCGTAGCTTGCATAGAAGGCCAGAGTGCCAAACCCTGTCAAAAGTCTTGGAGATGTCCAGAGCCACCGCGCGAGCCTCGTCAGACTCATCAAGAGTCTGGAGCATGTACTCTGTTACGGTTGTTAGCAAGTCGGCCGTGGATCTGGCAAAGCGGAAGCCATATTGCCTGTCAGAGAAGAGTTTGTGGGCAGTAAGATGTTGAACTATTTCAGCATTGATTATGGCCTCAAACACTTTCCGAAAATATCGGTAGAAGACTGATAGGGCGATAGTTGGATAGGTCCGAGGGTTCACCCAACTATCGCCCTATCAGTCTTCTACCGATATTCGGAAGTGTTCGAGGCCATAATCAATGCTATAACCATACCAACATTGCCTGATAATGAGAATTAATCTCGAAACATAGAAATTTTCATGTCGCAATGTAAAATTGACATAACCATATAATTATATTATATTATATTAAGCTCTATAATACTCATTATATTGAGCACTGTTTATAATAAAAGAAATGCCAGAGCACTCAAAATATAAAAAAAAACCTTGAGTCCTCTTCACTTGGAATTATATATATATATATATATATATATACAATAAAAATATATACAATTAATATTAGTGCAAGATTGTTATTTAGATATTTATTTAAGGTCTATCGTCACAAATTGTTAATCATGCAATGCTGATAACAATTGTATTTCTTATGCTATTTTAACGACGTGTATTATTTCTTAATATCTTAGTACGATATGGAAGCTATTGATAACATTACTTGTTTCTTACTGAAGATTTTATTAGTATTTGCAAATACTGACTGAGCTTAAAATATAGACTGAAACTATAGACTTAAATACCCATACACGCATCTTGTGGTTTTTAATACAAGTAGGCTTACATTCACGCACAAAAACACACATACACACAAATTCGAATACGCTCATGTAAACTCTTTCTCTCTCACACAGACTAACACAGCGGACTATAAATATACATATTCTCTTCTTTTTTCTTTCTTTTAATTTCTTATACTGATATATATATATCCCCTTTTTTCTTTCAATTTCTTTTACTTATATATATATATATATATATATATATATATATATATATATATATATATATATTTTAATCGTGTCATCCCAAGCAAGGCATTCCACTGCCACTATAGCGCAGGGGGTTACATAGAACGACTGGGTATAGGAAATGTCAGAATGAGGGTGATAGACGAGTTAGGATGTACCTAGGGAGAGAGCTGGAGAGAGTGGGTGTGAGTTAGTGTGTTAGGAGGTGTCTATTGACCCTACATTTAAACTCCTGGAGGTTGTAGCCGTCGGGGAAGCAAGCATGCGGTAGGGAATTCCACAGGCGGGAAGTGCGAGGAAAGAAGCTGATGGAGTAGAAATTGCGGTTACATTTCATCGGTTTCCCTGTAAAAGGGTGGTACCTAGTTGCCAATCTAGTATCTCGTGCAAATTCACATCTAGGGGGCACCAGTGATTTAAGTTCGTCAGAGCAGAAGCCATGGAAGTATTTATAGAAGAGGCACAGGGAAGCCACGTCATGCCGGTGAGAGAGTGACTGCAGGCGGTCAGCCAATTCGGTATCAATCACATTACAGATTCTTTGCTGTATTTTGTCAAGAACCCCGAGGAGAATAGCAGGGACACCCGACCAGATGTGGCAGCAGTACTCAATACACGGGCGGATGGTATATATATATATATATATAAGTAAAAGATTGCTACTTACATATTTCCTTCAGGTTTATCGTCACATATTGTTAATCATGCAGTGATCATATCAGTTGTATTTCTTATACTATTTTTACGACGAGTTGTTTCTTATGTGCGTTGTGGTGCAGTGGATATCGGCTCGGAACGAGAAATCGGGGAGCCAAGTTTGAATTCCAGTTGAATTCATTGCATTCACTTTTGCACAAATAACCTTGGGAAAGGTATTAATCCGTCTCTTCTTTTCACTTATGGGTTAAATAACAGGACAGATTGAGTTCTGTATCCTTGGCTGGCAACCAATCTACCGCAGAAAGCAATGGCAACCTACTGCGGGATAATCTTCTGCCCAGTCAGTCATGTTTCTTTGGAGACATGTTTCACGTATGGCACTTAACTGATTGACTGATTGTTTCTTAATATCTTAGTACGATATGGAAGCTATTGATGACATCACTCGTTTCTTACTAAAGATTTTATTAGTATTTGCATGTACTAACTGTGCTAAAAATATCAACTAGATAGCGAGGAGAATGTTTCTGAAGTCATTGGCTAGGAATTCTGTTTCTGTATCATAATGAAGTTGTCATCAGTGATATTCCCTCAACCAAAAAAAGTAAATAAATAAAGAAATAACTCTTCGGATACATGTCACATAATAGTCTCCATTTTTAAGGGGCTGTATAAAATAAGTCCTGAACAAATAATATGATTATGTATTTTGTTTATATTTCTGACATGAGATAGTATTTTACAGTATTTACATTTTTCGGACTATTGTCTTCATCTTGATTGCCATTTGTACAGCGTTTCGGCCTTCTTTAGGTACTACGAATTTCGAACGAAACCTTTATTATAAACACTGGGATATATGAACTCCATTCCATGCATAAAGCCTCGATTGAAAGTCATGAGTTATCTCCCTCTAACCCTGCAAGTTAATTGTTCACCGCTGCTGTAGTCTGGTATTGAACTCACAACTCTAAGAGTCAAGTCAGGAACTAACCAATGTCTATATCCGCTGAACAAAAACAACAAACTTTTTGGGACTTATAAACCTAATGTCTGGTAACCCTTCTTTTATCAGAGTTCATATTGCAATCATTTTATGTTAATTGTTTTCTCTAGTATTTCTGATGTTGTTTTCTCTAGTAATTTTTTACCAGAGCTCATATTGCAATTAACTTGCAGAGTTAGATGGAGATAAATCATGACTTCCAATCGAGGCTTTACGCAAGGAATGGAGTTCATATATCCCAGTGATTGTAATAAAGGGTTCGGTTCGAAATTCCTAGCACCTGAAAAAGGCTGGCATGTACAACTGCCGAAACGTCGTACAAATGTCAACAAAAATGAGGGCAATAGTCCGAATAATTTAAACATGATTATGTATACGTACATTTTTCATGACCTGTCAACAGTGCTAGTTGTTCATCTCGAATTGCCGAAAAATGTTGCTGAAAAACGAGTTCCACAAGCGTGTGATTTGTCTATTTGAGCGATTGTCTTGCCCAAAAATCAAACTCAGAATTCAAAGGGAATCATTATTTAACACTCTGGAGAATTTCGCTTTACCGATATCAATCCTTTTAAAGCCAACATTCATATTATTTACCTGATCTGATAGAGCTGAGCCGTTCATTATTTTCCTGATATAATGTTTAACAAAATCTAACCTGAAGAAATTCTTCTTGTATAAATTTTCTATGTATAATGCAAATGCATTCACTTGTAACTTTAATATTATTTATTCATGATTGCAAAAATGTTTAACATTCACCGTGAATGGCTTTATTTGAAATGTCATAACTTTGTTCTTTCTTCTGTTGCAGAAAAGGGTGCTCAGTATAAAATCGATCTATTCCACAAAAAAAAAAAAAATAATCGATAAATCACTGAAACTGAATCTAGAATAAAAGTTCTAGAAATGTGATTTTTATTTTTACGTGAACGTGACAAGTACAACAGGCATGTTTCAAATTTTAAAATCGTAACAAAGATGTTTGGTGTACAAAATACAAGACGGCATTAAAATGTCCCTAGACTATATATATATATATATATATATTTATATAGTCATCCGCAGATAGATCTGTTTTGCTGTATCACAGCTCATCAGTACGGTTAGACAGCCGATTGCTTTTTACCCAGGATTGAAACCCGACCGAACTGGCGTCAGTTGGCGAATCTACCTATGAGCTACGGACGCTCGGTTGAAGGAGGCAGACTTTTTAGCGTGTATATTATCATTATACACGCCCAATACCTGAGAGTGTTGTAATTCATTGCTGAATGAACGATGCGTGTATATATATATATATATATATATATATAAGTATGATAAAGAGGACCTCTGTATTAATTTTGTTGATGAGCCGATTGTAGATACGTGTTGATATAAAAAACATTACAAAAAGGTGTAGTGACTTTATCTTAATAAATGAATACTACCAGCCATTCCCTGGATTTCATTTTGTTTCTTTCTTCAATAAGATTGTTGCCCGTCGACAAGTTAAAGCGTTTGAAAGAATTACCAGAAAGCGTGGAAAATTTCTTTACACGTTCAAATCAATGTATGGAAAATCAGTCAGTTAACTGCCATACGTGATACACGCTTGGGCGATCATGTCTCCAAAGAGACATGACTGATTGGGCAGAAGATTATCCCGCAGTAGGTTGCCATTGCTTTCTGCGGTAGACTGGTTGCCGACCAAGGCTATAGAATCCAATCTGTACTGTTATTTAACCCATAACTGGAGGGAAGAGACGGATTAATACCTTTCCCAAGGGTATTTGCGCGTAAGTGAATGAAATGAATTCAGCTGGAATTCGAACTCGGCTCCCCGATTTCTCAATACCTTTCCCAAGTGTATTTGCGCGTAAGTGAATGAAATGAATTCAGCTGGAATTCGAACTCGGCTCCCCGATTTCTCGTTCCGAACCGACATCCACTGTACCACAGCGCACATATGGAAAATACTTTACTAAAAAGAATGTCTTTAACAAAACGCGTTCAAATGTACAGATCATGTCTCTATGCAACCAGTTTTAATTGAAAGACCCAAAATTAAATCCAAAAATTTAAAATTATTTTTATCGATTAATCTTTTCACTGATGAGATTCAACACGTTCACATCAAAATTAATAAAAGCAATAAAATTTGAAAGTCTCCCACAGATGCATATAATAAATACACAGAAATTCAAATTCCTAAACTTGATTATGTTAAATAATTAACCCATTAACAAGTTATCTACAATAATTAAACAATTTTTATGACTATTTACACTATTCACATTGTTCATAATTTGTTTTTATGATATTGACGACGTTTCGACTTTTGTACACTCCCGTCTTCTTCAGGTGATATACGTTGGAATTTCAAGCGAAACCTTTTGTTTTGACCACCTGGATAGATAGTTTTTTCTGCTAACTTCTCCTCATAGGTTCTTCAGTTTTCCGAAACGAGTGAGTTTATCTCGTGACCTGCTAGCCGCACCTTATAGTTTCTACATCTTTATTTCCTTGATGAGACTTAGGTTTTCCTGCTCCTCTCAATTTTTATTTGAAGGTCAGCTCCCGAATATACACCTGATCTCTTCACACTTTCTTCCAATATTTGAAAGAAAGATATTTCACATTCGTTATCCCACTCAGTTGATACTTCATATTCCTCCTAACCCCTTGATTCCTCTCACGACTTGGGGAGTTTCAAACTACAACCCTGGACTTTGTCACTAGGGCTCTTCTTTACTTCTGGTTGAGGTAACTTTGGCTCAACCTCTGATCTATTCTCTTCTCCCAGTCGCTTCTGGAGAGAAGAGGGATATATTTAATTTTCTTCCTCCCACTCTCTTGACTCATCTTCTACGGAGTCCTTGTCTGTCTTTATTTTCTTTTTTAATCGTATCACCCCGAGCAAGGCGGTAACGCCACCGATGTGCAGGGGGCTACATAAGAGTAAATAGATTAGGGGGCTACATAAGAGTAAAAAGATTAGATAGGAGGAGAGTGAAGAGAAAGACGAACCAGTTAGAAAGGAGTAAGAGAAGGATGAGAATACAGATATGATGACAGTTTAAAAGTTGAGAGAAAGGAAAAGATATACAGGGTGGTGTCGAAAGAACTAGAGTCAAGTGGTTAAGAGATGAATATTGACGTTGCATTTAAATTCCTGCAGATTGTAGCCGTCAGGAAAGCAAGAATATGGAATCGAGTTCCACAGGCGGGAAGTGCGAGAAAAGAAGTTGCAGGAGTAGAATTGTCGTCTGCATTTGGTTGATCAATCTGTAAATGGGGGAGACTCAGTTGCCAGTCTGGTTGCACGAGTAAACACCAGTTGCAGGGACACCCG
The DNA here is from genome assembly GCA_037127315.1 of Ascarosepion bandense. Taxonomy (NCBI): domain Eukaryota; kingdom Metazoa; phylum Mollusca; class Cephalopoda; order Sepiida; family Sepiidae; genus Ascarosepion; species Ascarosepion bandense. Next base: position 1,360,358 of record JBBBDQ010001416.1, on the reverse strand, counting down.
TGACTTAAGTTCGTTGGAGTAGAAGCTATGAAAGTATTTATAGAACATACAAAGAGAAGCCATATCCCGTCGGTGGGGAAGTGGCTGGAGTCGAGCCGTCAAGTCGGTACCTATCACATTAGTGATTCTCCTTTTGAGCCTGTCAAGAACACTGAGATGAACAGCAGGGGCGCCTTACCGTATCTTATTACTGGATTTCCACCCCATCTTTCCTACCTTGTTCACCTTTAAAAGTCTAACTTCTTTCCTCAGTACTGACCTGCCTTTTTCAGATACCAATGGTACTCTTTTAGCTTCTACTACTAAGACAGAGGGGTTAAACTCTATTCTGGCTTTATGATGATAAAGCCAGTTTTATCCCATGATCGCCTCTTCCCACAAACCTGAGGCCACATAAAAACTTTGGACGCTGCTCGTCCCCACTACTTCTACCGGGAGATTCACCATCCACTTTATCTTCATAATAATACCTGTCGCTTGAGTAATTTTAATGTCTGATTCCTTCAAGTTACCCCTACATCTCAGTTAGTCTGTTAAGTGCCATACGTGATACACGCTTGGGCGATCATGTCTCGAAAGAGACATGACTGACTGGGCAGAAGATTATTCCGCAGTAGGTTGCCATTGCTTTCTGCGGTAGACTGGTTGCCGACCAAGGCTATAGAACCCAATCTGTCCTGTTATTTAACCCATAACTGGAAGGAAGAGACGGATTAATACCTTTCCCAAGGGTATTTGCGCGTAAGTGAATGCAATGGATTCAACTGGAATTCAGCATCGAGACCTGTGACCCAGTATCTATTACAGTTCTGCTGATCCTCCCAGTAATATCTCACGATGAAGTCTTTCTCCTTCTACCAACAAATGAAACACCCTAGCTGTCTTCTGTCGTATGCTAGTACCTTGGTTCTCACACTAACCACGATATTTTATGAGGACGAAATTACAGAATTTGACTTACCACATCGCATTCATCTTTGAATTGTCTTTCTATCCCAAAACATCTTCATCAGTGACCTCGTCAGCACACACACACACACACACACACACACACACACACACACACACACACACACACACACACACACACACATCTATCTCTCTTTCTCTCCTCTATCTATCTATCTATCTATCTATCTATCTATCTATCTATCTATCTATCTCTTTTTACTGTACAAAGCGTTACAATATATTCATTAGTCTACATAGACTGGCCTTCTCTACTGTCTTGTTATCACTTTTTTGTTCTTGTCTGTTTCCCTTATTTCTGCATTGTGAACCCAACCATCTCTTGATTTCAGCTATCGAGGAATGCAGCACAAGAAAAATCCCTTCGAGACCATAACATACCTTGAGATCAGAAATCACAACGTGGCAGTGGAAGTGATGGATTTCGATGGATCATGGATATCTTCGATCAACGGCGTATGTATGCTGAAACTAATTGCTGAATTTCCGAAAAGATCTCGTTATAAGTGATGCCCTGGGCCAGCAAAGAAAAATAAAACTCACTGTACAAGAAATGCATTCATCTTTATTTTTTGTATCTATCCCAAAACATTTGGATCACCGATATTTTCAATTGTTTAGAATGGTAGGTTTTAATCAGTGTGTTCACTATCTATCTATCTATCTATCTATCTATCTATCTATCTATTAATGGTTAAGTTATTACTTAAAAACGTTTTCTTTGCAATTCTGTAACCATGAAGCTTGCTTTCATCTTTGCGACTCTTCTCTCCTTGGCACTGGCTGCCAGTATCGACTCAGCAGAGCCGGATATTGCCGTTTACACTGCCGCAGGCCCAGACTCATATGCCAAAGTGTCTCGTAAGTAATTTTTGATTATCTAATTTCTATCCTGACATAAACGATATCCTTTGAATTCAGATCGTCGTAGGTACGTTAACTTTTATTTAAAATTACCAGTGGATGTATCGGTAGTTTTCTACCTCAAATGCTTAAATGGAATAAATGAGATTAAAATTAAAGCTTAATTTCGAGTGATGGATATTTACCTTTGGTCACTTTCTAACTAACCTTTGGTGTAATGTATGAGAGCATAAACCTATAAGTCTGCAGCCTGACAAATTAACCAAAATTGGATTTGAACTTGACATTATATGATGTTATAGCAACGTGTTTATTACCCATTACTGATTAAAAGCAGTTGATTATGTAGTAGATTAATCTGTATAATCAATATTTGGGAGGTATATCCTGGGAGAAGGATTTCTTGCGCCAAATGTTATCGGTACTTAGGATAATAATGATAAAAAAATAAAATACGGTGAAGCCAAAAGTTTTCATACCTTGTAAGCAATGACGAATTAAGAATCCTATTCTTTAACATTCAGACCAAAAATTACGAGTGGGAATGCACTGAAAATGATTGTTCTTTTAAAAAAAAGAAAAGATTGCCATACGATGTCTCCCACACGATATTAACCCTCAAATGCTAATTTAGAATAAATAAGATTAGAATCTGCTTTTAATTTAAGGTGATGGATATTTAGCGTTGATTTCTATTTGAGTTAATCTAAACTTTTATGTAATGTACGAAAGCGTGGACCAATAAGTATGTAGCCTGGCAAAATTTTAAGTTTCGAAACGCGTACAAATTAAGAAATAAGAAATAATATTGGCGTTTACACTGCCGCAATCTCAGACTCATATACCAAAGTGTCTCGTAAGTGAGTTTTGATTACTTAATTTCTATCCTGACATAAACGATATCCCTTAAATTCAAATCGTCGTAGGTATGTTAACTTTTATTTAAAATTACCAGTAGATGTATCGGTAGGTTTCTGCTTCAAGCACTTAACTGGGACAAATTATATTAAAGTTAAAACTTAATTTTGAGTGATGGACATTTACCATTGGTCAATATCTAACTAATTTTTGATGTAATGTATGAGAGCATGGACCAATAAGTCTGTAGCCTGACACATTGTAATTAAGCAAAATTTGATTTAAACTTTTCATTGTATGATGTTATAGCTACGTGTTTATTACTCACCACCGATTAAACTTAGTTCATCATGGAGTAGATTAATCTGGAAAATCAATATTTGGGAGGTATATCCTGGGAGAAGGATCTCTTGCGTCAAGTGTTATCGATATTAGGATAATAATCATAAAATAAATACTGTGACGCCATTAAGTTTCATAACATGTAAGCAATGACGAATTCAGAATCTTATTCTTTAACATTCAGACCAAAGTTTACGAGAAGGAATACCATGAAAAGTCTTTTCTTAAATAATATTGCCATACGTGTCGCCTTCAAATGCTAATTTAGAATGAATAAGATTAGAATCTACTTTTAATTTTAGGTGATGGATATTTAGCGTTGATTTCTATTTGAGTTAATCTAAACTTTTATGTAATGTATGAAAGCGTGGACCAATAAGTATGTAACCTGGCAAAACTTTCAGTTTCGAAATGCGTAAGAAATAACGAATTCAGAATTATATTCTCTAATATTATGTTTATTCCGAACAATATCAATATCTTTCCGCAGTTGAATACTGTCAGGAAATTGGTTTTAGGAATTATTCTTATTTCTCAACTCATATTTTGTATTTATATTTTTGAAGGCGAATTTTAAAAAAACATTTAATCAATATTGTAACAACGAATTTGAAATAAAAATGTCATAAAGCGAAGTTTTGTATTAAAATATATAATATTTAAAGTCTTTAATGTCAAACTGTTTGCAATGTTACTGTTACAAAATGTTTACTCAGAAAGGCGTTAGGCTAAAAGTTTTATGAAACTCTTTTTTAAGCAAAGAATATGAAATCATTATCGGCACAATTATCTTTTTGATTTTTATTTTAATTATCTTTCCAACGCTTAAGTGTCATTCAATTGAATCAAATATGTGTTACTTATATTTATTGTGAGATGGCTTCAATTTGGAGGAAATACGTGGAACCTGAAGTCTTTTATTTACTGAATACATATCTCAAGTAATACTATTTGAATATCTTTGTTTCAGTGCGTGAAGCTGTAGCCATATTGTGCAGAGACTTGCGTGGAAGTACGATGGACTGTAATGCTTATTGTGATAGTAATTTCACTCCAATTTATATTTGCCCAAAACTCTGCGAAATGTAAGTATTTCATTTCTGAATTTTTCCATGACGAATTTATCATCTTTGGTTAATCAAGATACCTTTTACGATCTATTGTCAGCAGTTGTTATTGATGCTGTGCTGATTTCAACAGTATTTGTTATGTTATTTTAAAGGAGTACCTTATGTTTTTATATCTTAGTACAGTAGCATATAAACCAACAATGACCATAATATTCTTACTGGATAATTTATTAGTATAGAAAAGCAAGTTCAGTGGACTTTGCGACCAAAATTTCGACGAAATAACTAAAAGAATAAGTGGAGTCATTGGACTAGTATTCGTTTCTTGTTCCATAATATTCCTGTTTTGATGCTCGGTGATGTCGAAGACATAATTCTTTGGATATATGTCATATGATATTCTCTATTTCTCCGGAATTACATAATTTTTCCCCCGAAATAAACAGAATTTGTGTCCAACGAGTTCTTGCACAAAAACGTTTTCCAATGACATTAGATTTCTGTATTTAAGTGATCATTTTACCCATGCATCTCACTCATATTTTTTCTATTCCCTTATCATGCAAACCTAATCGAACAAGATTCGATCAATAGGTCTCTTGGTTAGATTTCTGTTCTGGGTCTGTCTTTTTCTTGATATCATCATTTGCGCCCTTGATCGAATTGATAGGGTCTTATTACGATGATACAGCACCAAACGTAACCCTCCGGTGTTAACAACACTTTATCGTTGATACGTCTAAGAACACACCTATCACTTCTCAACTCCCACCCGAGAGGTCCGACCTACAACTCTTCTGTTATTTTTACCTCTCAATAGCGCGTCGCCAGATCCGTTTAATATTTTCTTGAACTCAGACTTTAATAATTTTCTTGATAAACTGTATAGAACTATAAAGAAAAGTTTACTGAACTTTTATGCAATATATATCCTGTATGATAGAAGAAGAGACCTAAGCGAAAATAATGTGGTTCTACACAAGGATGTTGAGTATACCACTGACCAAACATGTGAGTAACAACAACGATTGAGAGAAAATGGAAAAAAAAAAAAGAACACTTATACTTGACATCGGAAAGTGACAGTTGATATTTCTAGGGCACATAATGAGGAAAGAGTGATTGGAAAATATAATACTTACAGGAAATTTTGTCAAAAAAGGTACAGAAGCAAACGACGCGTAACCTACAGAGTGAGCATAATGGGTGGCGGAACAACGTTTAAGACAGATAGCAAAAACAACATTTAGTAAGAGTTACAAACGATAGGAAATTGTGAGAGCTTTGATCACCTACGTCTTAAATGAACTCGGCAAATAGAAAAAGTAGAAGAATACATTTTCTATGTGCAATGTGAATGAATTTATCTATGATTGAAAAAGTGTTCCCGTTCTCTGTGAAGGTCTTTACTTCAAATGTTATAATATTTTTCTTTTTTCGTTTGCAGGTACAGAAATGGTTGCATCATATTAGATAGATATTCAATACAGAGAAAATAATCGAAAGGTCTATCTAATTGTTTCTGGAATAAAATCTTTAGCAGTGTGATTCTTGTCTTTATTATTATTATTATTATTATTATTATTATTATTTTAATCATTTCACCCCGAGCAAGGCGGAAACGCCACTGATGTGCAGGGGGCTATATAAATGTAAAAAGATTAATTAGAAAAGAGTGAGGAGTACAAACTAGTTAGAAAGGAACAATAGAAAGCTGAGAAAGCAGGTGCGATGACAGATACATAGGTGGAGAGAAAGAGAGCGTTATACGGGGGTGGGGAGAGAGGTAGAGTCCAGTGGTTAGTAGATGAGTATTGACTTTGCATTTGAATTTCTGGAGGTTGTAGCCGTCAAGAAAGCAAGAATACGGAAGCGAGTTCCACAGGCGGGAAATGCGAGAGAAGAAGCTGCAGGAGTAGAATTGTCGTCTGCATTTGGTTAACCTGACTGTGAATGGGTGGGACCCAGATGCCAGTCTGGTTGCACGAGTAAATACCTGTTGAGGAGGCATCAGTGACTTAAGTTCGTCTGAGCAGAAGCCATGAAAGTATTTATTATTATTATTATTATTATTATTATTATTATTTTCAAATATCAAAAAATAACAACATGCGTACGTAGCAGCACAACTAGCAAAATCTCAGTTTCAAATATCGTAAACAAAATAGATTTCCTTGGGATATATATGTTTGGAAACCTCAAAGGCAGATTACTGCACAATCATTTTCATTGACATATAAAGATCACTCAAGAAATATTGAACGAACTTAAATATACCGTTTTTTACTCTTACAGATAGAAAACATACATAGAAGAACGTGTCAGATGCATTTTCTTGTTCGACCATTAAAAGGAAAACTAGTCTCTGATACGAAAGGTCACGCTAAAATAGACTTTCATTATTCATAATTGTGGCAGGTCATATTACAAAAGATTTTCTTTATTCATAAATCCGGCAGACCATGTTACAACAGGCTCTCATTATTCACAATTTCGATACGTCATGTTACAAGTAGCTCTCTTTAGTCATAAGTCCGGATCGTCATGTTACAAAATGTTGTCATTCATATGTCTAGAAAGTTATGTTACAAAAGGCTGTCTCTATTTATAAGACCGGCAGATCCTGTTACAAAAGGTTCTCATTATTTACAAGTCCGGTACTTCAGGGTAAAAAAAGCTCTCTTTAGTCATAAGTCCGGGACCAAAAATGTATTTTTATTTATATGTCCGGCAAGTCATGTTCCGAAAGGTTTCCTATGTTCATAAGCCCGGCAAGTCATGTCACAAAAAGCTGTTTTCATTCATATGTCCGACACGATATATTTCAAAAGGTTTTCTTTATTTTTAAATCCGGCAGGTCATGTTACAAAAGGCTGTCTGTATTCATAAGTCCGGCATGTGATGTTACAAAAATTTATCTTTATTTATATATCCGGCAGGTCATGTTGCAAAAGGTTTCCTATATTCATAAGTCCGGCAATTCATGTTACAAAAACCTGTTTTCATTATGTAGTAGATTAATCTGGAAAATCAATATTTGGGAGGTATATCCTGGGAGAAGGATCTCTTGCGCCAAATGTTATCTGTACTTAGGATAATAATGATAAAAAAATAAAACACGGTGAAGCCATAAGTTTTCATACCTTGTAAGAAATGACGAATTAAGAATCCTATTCTTTAACATTCAGACCAAAAATTACGAGTGGGAATGCACTGAAAATGATTATAATATTTTTTAATATGTCTGGCACGCTATATTTCAAAAGGCTTTCTTTATTTTTAAATACGGCAGGTCATATTACAAAAGGCTGTCTGTATCCATAACACTGATGTTCCAAAAGGTTTTCTTTAATCATAATTCCACCAGGTCGTCTTGCCAAAAGCTTCTTTAATTCATAAGACTGGATTGTCATGTTACAAAAAGGTTCCTTCATTCATAATTCCACCAGGTCGTCTTACCAAAAGCTTCTTTAATTCATAAGACTGGATTGTCATGTTACAAAAAGGTTTCTTCATTCATAATTCCACCAGGTCGTCTTACCAAAAGCTTCTTTAATTCATAAGACTGGATTGTCATGTTACAAAAAGGTTTCTTCATTCATAATTCCACCAGGTCGTCTTACCAAAAGCTTCTTTAATTCATAAGACTGGATTGTCATGTTACAAAAAGGTTTCTTCATTCATAATTCCACCAGGTCGTCTTACCAAAAGCTTCTTCAATTCATAAGACTGGATTGTCATGTTACAAAAAGGTTTCTTCATTCAAAATTCCACCAGGTCGTCTTACCAAAAGCTTCTTTAATTCATAAGACTGGATTGTCATGTTACAAAAATGTTTCCTCATTCATAATTCCACCAGGTCGTCTTACCAAAAGCTTCTTTAATTCATAAGACTGGATTGTCATGTTACAAAAGGTTTCTTCATTCATAATTCTACCAGGTCGTAAAAAGATTCTTTTATTCATAAGACTGGAACGTCAGATTAAGAATGTTTTTCTTTATGCATAATTATGGAAGGTCATGTTACAAGAGGCTGCCTTTATTCATATGACCAGCAAGCCATGTTACAACAGTTTTGCTTTTTTCATAAGTCCGGTATGTAATGTTACAAAAAGCTGTCTTTATTCATAAGTCCGGTATGTAATGTTACAAAAAGCTGTCTTTATTCATAAGTCCGGTACGTCACGTTACAAAAGTTTTTCTTTATTCATAGACCGGCACATCATGTTATAGTAGGCTGTTTTTTTTTATGAGTCCGGCATGTAATTTTACAAAAGATGTTCACACACACACACACACACACACACACACACACACACACACACACACACACACACACACAAGTGAATAAGGAACGAAAAAATTAACAACGTTCAAAACATTAATTTAAAACAGTGCTCAATATAAAATAGAGCATGAATATTTATTATAAATTATAGTTTAGAACATGTACAAATTATCATCTACTACAAAGTATATATTTTGTTTCGACATTGGAAGGACAATATCTCATCAGGTAGTGTGAAAAGAAAATGGAAAGTTCTTTATCTTATCGAATTATGTGTGAGAGGTAAATGGGGTGAAAAATGGGAAATTAGAGTTGTAAATTGTAATTCGTCGTGTCATGTTATAAAAGGCTGTTTTTATTCATAAATCTGGCACGTCATGTTACAAGAGGTTGCCTTTATTCATAATTCCGGAACGTCATGTTAGAAAAACTGTCATTTTACATATGACTGCGTTACAAAAGGTTTCTTTATTCATAAGAACATCACGTCATGTTACAACTGCCTCGTTTTTTCATAAGTGCGGCACTTCATATTATAAAAGACGATCTTTATTCATACGTCCGTCATGTCATCTTACAAAAGACAAAAGATCCTGCAAAACCAAGGCTACAAATACTACGAAGTCTGGCTGTTGTAGGTTTCATGAATAACCAAACGCGGTGCATATTAAATGAGAAAAAGGAAAGAAATTGAAAATAATTTATTTAAAAATAACTCATTATAAAACGCGCTTAAACGAACAATTGCTACCTAAATCTAAAAATCTTGAATTACATGAAATGATATTAATGCAAATTATTTTGACGAAATCTCATTGAACGATAGGTTAATCTTTCTATTGGCTCAAATCTTTCACATATTCAAATTAATAGCAATAATGAAACTTATAATTTCCCATACATCCCAAATTAATAAATGCATAATAAGTATAAATTAATAATCCATGAGTTGACAAGTTATCCAAATACAACAAACAATTTATACGATGAAAATACATTTATTTAAATTTAGCGAGCAAGGACTTTTGGCCAAGTGTGTAAACTTGTCCGTTGTTCAGAGTTGTCCACCAAAGTCAAATTCACACTTTGATTTACAGCAATCACCACCACCGCCAACAGGGGGAAGAAAGTGAATAGGGTGAAGAGGATGGTGAAGTAAGCAGGTGCCGATAACATTTATCTCCAACATCGGAAAATCCGCAAACTTACAAAACGTAAAGGTAAAGTTTTGAATCTCGGGCCTATGTGTTCTGATAAAAATTTTGAAAAACAAAAAACTGTTTCATATTTTATATAATGCCTTTTCAAAATACTTGTTTGAAGAAAAATATTCATTAATTAATGTCTTAATCCTTAATGTTTTATTTAAGTGCAGCTTAGATGTTGTACGAGGCCAAATGAATGGGATACCCAGTGAGGATCAAACTCACTACGCAGTTATAATACGTTCTAGCGAGACAAACATGCTGACCATTACACCATGTCGAGGCGACAAAAACAATGATTTTCTAGCTTACATGTAGCACAAGTACGGGACGCCTAGTGAGAATCAAACTCACTTCTCAGTCGAAATTGTTTTAGCGAGACAAGCTTGCTAACCATTACACTGCGTTCAGGTGCCCAATAGTTGATTTTCTAATTGCCACTTAGGTGTGTCGCAGGACCGAATGTATGGGGTACCGAGTGAGGTAATTTCCCGTGTATTAGTATTTAAAGTCAGATAAAAATGAAAATAAATTTGATAGATGGATAATACACCCGAAAACACTAATTTCATGATAGGATAATAAAAATAGAGACTCAGGAATATTAAATTAATAATTAAATATTAATATTTAACATCATACTTAGTCCACCCGCATAACCACTGGTTTAGCTGCGCCACTTAAAGGAAAATAATATCAGCTTAGATAAAAATATTTAAAAGCAAAAATGATACTGGTTCATATTTTACATAATACTATTTCAAAAGATATTTGAAGAAAAACATTCACTCATTAATGTTTTAATACTTTTTATTCCGTTATAAAAAAAGTTATATTTTCCTGGTGCTGAATTGTCTCGGTCCTGATTTGTCCTGGTGCTCAGTCGCCGGTGTTGAGTTGTCACTTCCCGTGTATTTGTATTTGAAGTCAAATGAAAATGAAAAGAAACTGGATGAATAATACATTTGAAAACTTTAATTTCATGATGAGATCATAAAAATGTAGAGTTAGGAATCTTTAATATTTATCATCATATTTAGCCCATCAACATAACCACTAATTTAGCTGCAGCACTCAAAAATGTTCATATTGGCTGAGATAAAAATAGTCAACTAAGACATCACTTCAAATGACGCTGTTTCCAACTAAATAATTGCTGATTATTAGTGAACACACCAAATTAAAAAGGAATAACAAACAAAAACGCAACCGCTTAATTAAAAAAAACACTCAAAAAACTTATCACTGCATGAAATGCAGAAATAGGCTCACAAATTGTAAACAGTAATTGGTTATTGTCGACCACATTAACCAGTGCTGATAGCAGACACGGAAAGGAAACTACATGACCCCAGACAGAAAGTAACTGAAGAGAATGACAAAAAAGGGCTTCAAATAAACTGCAAGAAGACCGAATTCATCGTATTCAGCAGCATATATTGCCAAATATAGGTAGGCAATACTAAAATGAAGCAGGTGCAAAAATTTAAATTCCTGGGAAGTGTTCTAACGGAAGATCCGAAGCCGAATTGGCATGGCGAAGGACGCGTCCCAGAATCTGAGTAGAGTATTAAGAGACAGGAAAATCTTGCTAGATACAGAGTACTGGATTGCTATGTGATGTCACTTCTTCAATATGGCAGTGAATGCTGGACAATATAATCGAAGATGAAGGAAAAACTTGAAGCAACTGAATGTGGTTCTACAGAAGGATGTTGCGGATATCATGGATCGAGAATGTGAGCAATGATGAGTTTTTGGAAATGATGGAAACGAAAATAAAATTAATAGTGACCATCAACAATAGACAGCTATAATTCCTGGGACATGCAATGAGGAAGGAGGGCTTGGAGAACCTGATAGTAACAGGCCAGATAGAGGGAAAAAAGGACAGGGGAAAGCAGTGTATAACATATTTGAAGAACCTGAGCAGGTGGATGACAGAGCGGGGGTTGTGTGGTGTAAACGGAGAAAGCGTGCTAAGAGCCACCAGGGATAGGAAGACGTGGAAGGCCATGATCGCCTACATCCTGAAAGGACAAGGCACATCAAAGAAGAAGAATGTCAAAGTCCACAAATGCGGTTCTCGTTTACACGCAAGAAGCTCACGGGGTCCTTTTCTCGTATATATATATATCAATTTCCAAATACTTTAAATAAATAAGTTTGATCCTATTTATCTTTTAAATATATTATTAATTCCAACAACGAATTTTTCAAATTTTACAGTCTAACAAAGACGAAAACGAAATATTAAGTTTAATATAATAATTTAGTCAGCATATTTTATATGAGACACAAGATCGAATATAGGGAGCACCCGGTGAGGATTTGACCCACTACTTCTAAATATGGTTGTTAGTCATTACACATCGTCAAGTGATCTATACTAATTTTACTATATGTAGCAAATATATCCCAAATGCTCCTGTTGACGACAATATAAAAAATATCACTAATAATGTTTGCAACCATTCGTACTTGTCGCATCTTAAAATTGGAGATGATTATATATATATATATATATATATATATTGTCACCCGCAGACAGATCTGTTTCGCCGTATCACAGCTCAGCAGTACGGTTAGACTCCGATTGCTTTTTTACCCAGGATTGAAACCCGACCGAAATGGCGTCAGTCGGCGACTCTACCCCTGGACTATGGGAGTTCGGTGGAAGATATATATATATATATATATATATATATATATATATATATATATATATATCTGCTTATTGTATATTTGGCCAGCAGTCTCTCTTTTATGTCGGTTTCATTAAAAATTACAGACAAGATATCATGGCTACATTTTTAAGTAATTTTTCATGCGTTCTTAGAATTTTCTTTTTACGGACCTAAATTATATAAAAATTGTCTGATTGTTTCTTTTAAGCGAGCGTTTTCTGCTGTCCTTTTAGCCGTTATCGAGGATGGATTTTATTTTACGTACAATAAAACATATATAGTCTGATGTATATTTGTCGAGTAGTGAGTATGTTTTATGTTCCGAACATGGTAGACACATTGTTAGCATGTTCGTAGTTGATATTATTGAGTGTTGGGACTTCTCTGTTTTATCAATAATGCCTTCATTATTTTAAGCTTTTTTTTTGTATGTGGACGATGCTATGATATTTCTGTTATGAACGAGTATATTTCGTATAGGGTTTGGTAAGTCTCTGTGTGTGCGTCATGGTGGCATCACCCAGTCAACGGATTGAACTCTTCCTACAACTACATATACTTCCCCTCACAAGAGGTAGAAGGATAAGGCAGCGATAGGCAGAGATAAAGGAGAGGCAGAGTGAGATAGCCAAGACTGCTACTGTAACGACCATTGCGAGTCCCTAACCTGTATCTATCGATCTACTAACAGAGTTCCAAGTATTTGTATTTGGCTGTGTTTAATATATATATATCGTTTTTTCTTATTTTGGTTGTTGTTGTATTATTTCTTGCTGGACTCTTAACCGGGTCTACGACAGTGTGTTTAAATGAGATCGAATTGAGCTCTGTTCTGAGTGATGCAGCGTGAGTATTCGCTTCAATTTTATAGTTATATGGCCGATATAATTATTTATGAAACTGGGTGAGTCAAGAACGCAGTTCTTCAAAGGACATAAATAATATTGGTTTGCTGTTGTTTAGATCTTGCAGGTGAAATGTTATTTTCGACGATGAGTGTAGCTGTTTTAAATTTTGTATAATAGTGTTGTGACGTAACTCAAACACATGACATACGGTTCACAATATATAAACAACTAATATCGAGTAGCGACAGTGGCGTCGGCAGCTGACGGCTAGCACGGTCGTTGTCTACTCGTCTCACTAGTTGTTGCCACGCTACACGGACGTAGTTCTGTATCTAAAAAACAAAACATTACTTACTTATATATGTGTATTGTCATTCCTCGACGATACAACAAATAGATAATTAATTTAACTTCTTAGACAATAGCCAAAACCCTTGAACCTAAAGGTTATGCCGAGAACTATACTTATCATCTCTTGGAGAAAACATCCAGATAAATCATATCTCTATGGACCCATCCCTGATACTGTTACAATGTTATGTGTTGGCAGAATGCACTTTGTAGTACAAAGCCGGCGTGGTAAACAAGAACTTGGATTCCTAGCCATGGTGCAAGACAGGTTCATGGCCTAGCAACCACCAACATTGACCAACTATGTATAGAAACAGAGTGCCACCCCAATGATCTTCTAAACTTGATGCAGAACCATGGCGAGATAGACTCATTAATGCCAGAGGTAGCTTCTTTGAATAACTATATAAATCTTTATACAAACATGTACTACACAATTTTCAGTTCAATCTTGAGAATCTTGTTGATAAAGCAAATATAATATCTTGAGCAATATTTCACAAATCGTAATGTCATTTATTTACTAATAAAGTAAATCGATATTCTAAAATATTTTTATAAAAAATAATATAAAACACACAAATATTATGAAACATTTTTTTTTCGTCATTTAAATTTGCGCGACGGAGAAGCTCACAGATTTGTCCAAAAGCGCCTCTCTCGTTAAATGTAAATAAATGTCGTTCTATCGTATAAATTGTTTGACATTTTGGATAACTTGTCAACAATTATTTTAAATGTTACTGCACCTACTACTACGTGCTTTTAAGTTTAAATACATACGTTTATTTTTTTAATTTAGAAAGATTTATTTAAAAAATAATGGCAGTAATGATTTTCAGAAAATAAATCTAGGCTCAATAACATTGTTATATAGTGAAGCAAAGAATACGAAAATGAGTTTCCGTTTAGCTCTGAATTTCAAGAAAAGGGGTGAAGACTCGCACCCCATCACAGGCCTACTCACAACAGTGTATCATTATATAATATTTTGATATCGGTCTTTCATCTGATTATATTTGCTTTGCAAGTTCCAATTGGACTATACATTCAAAACTTTCTTTTGTTTTCCTTTACGTTCTTTTAGCTCGAGGATTGTCCGATGTGGGATTTAAATGTTGCTGTAGTCGGTGCATGAACGCTTCCGATCATCAGGGTCGTCACCCCCTTCGCCATATTTCATTTCTCTCCCCTGGTAGCGGTGGTGGTGATGCCTGTGAGTCGAAAAGAGGTTGACAAGACTATTCGTGTGAATTTGATTTTGGTGGACAACTCTCTCCGACAGAGAAGCTCCACACACTTGTCCAAAAGCACCCCACTCGTTAAAAGTAAATAAATGTAGTTCTATCGTAAAAATTGTTTGACATTTTGGATATCTTGTCAAAAACTGTTTTAAAATGTAACTGCATCAACTAATACATATTTTAATTAAGTTTGATACACATTTTTTTAAAACTTTGCTCCTGTAGATATCTTTTGGAAATATTTATTCAAAAAAATTAATGGTAGTAACGATTTTCAGCAAATAAAGAATAAAAATCTCGGCTTAATAACATTGTCATATATTGAGAAAAACAATATGAAACTGAGTTTTTGTTTTGTTCTGAGTTCCAAGAAAAGGAGTTAAGACTTCCCTACCCAACCCAAAGCATACTGACAATATCATGCTTTTATATAAAATTTTCGTTAAATTTTCGTTGTAAGTC
This sequence comes from Ascarosepion bandense, assembly GCA_037127315.1. NCBI lineage: Eukaryota > Metazoa > Mollusca > Cephalopoda > Sepiida > Sepiidae > Ascarosepion > Ascarosepion bandense. The sequence continues at coordinate 1,345,170 of JBBBDQ010001416.1, read as the reverse complement.
CCGACACTTTTCCTCTTCGAATTTGTCCAAAATAGCATTATCTCTGTGAAAATGTATATGTTGAACTCAAATCAACTGTTAGTTATTGAAGAAACTTATTCTTTTTTATCTAAATGTGCATAAAAAAAACGAACTATATCTTGCACTTTTTCTCTTCGTAACTCTCACGAAGTCATGTAATTAACTGCAGAATGACGTACTGCGCATTTGAACGAATTTTGGCAGATTTTTGGTCGATTTTTCTTCATTTACTTCCGGAAATTAAAGTAATGCGCCATTGTATTTCCTCGCTTGTTACTTTCATCACAGGAAGTACATCGCCGGAAGTTTTAGTAAAGGAAGAAAATCGGCCAAAATTCGACAAAAAATTGCTGCCTACGTAGTTAATTACATGACTTCGTGAGAGTTACGGAAGAGAAAATGTGCGAGATATAGTTCATTTTTTTTATGGACTTTCAAAGCAAAAAAAGGTAAATTTCTTCAATAACTAATTGTTGATTTGAGTTCAGCATATACATTTGCACAGAAATAATGCTATTTTGGATAAATTTGAAGGGGGAAAAGCCGTCGGCACCTAAAACGAACATTTACCAAATCTTCATATCGATCTATTGCCAGTTTTATGAAAGAATTCTTGTGGTTAAACTGAAAAGAAAACCCCTCAACATATCACGAACAATGTTTGCAACCATTAGTACTTGTCGCATCTTAAAATTAGAGATGATTATATTTCTATATCTATGTATCTGCATATTGTATATTTGGGCAGCAGTCTCTCTTTATTTTTATTTATTCATTTTTTTAATCGTTTCACCCCGAGCAAGGCGGTAATGCCACTGATATGCAGGGGGCTACATAAGCGTAAAAAGATTAATTAGAAGAGAGTGAAGAGGAAGACGAACCAGTTAGAAAGGGGCAAGAGAAGGATGGGAATACAGGTGTGATGACAGTTGCAAAAGTGGAGAGAAAGGAAAGGATATACGGGGTGGGGAAAGAACTAGAGTCAAGTTGGTTAATAGATGAGTATTGACATTGCATTTAAATTCCTGGAGGTTGTAGCCGTCAGGAAAGCAAGATGCACTGACAACACAAACAACAGAAGAAGAAATCGAATCTTTTTACTCCATGCAGGACAACGCCAAGGCTCAGTGCAAGTAACAAGAAATTATAACTTTCATAGGAGACCTGAATGCCAAAGTTGACAAGGAGAAAGAAGGTGAAACGGTTGTCAATTTCGCATAAGGAAACCACAATGACCCAAGGGTCGACATCCACTTCACTTTATTCCCTTACTCTCTCCAGGTGATGGCGGTGGTGATGGCTGTGAATCAAAGATTGTTTGATGAGGCCATTCGCGTAAAAATGATTCTGGTGGACAGAGAAGATCACACCATTGTCCACGAGTACCGAAGTGTTCTAACAGGAGATGGAAAGTACGACACAGAGATCCGAAGGCGAATTGGCATGGCAAAGACGCGTTCCACAAGTACTAACACACAGGAAAATTTCACTAGAAACAAAGAAAAGAGTGCTGGATTGCTATGTGATGTCAGTTCTTCAATACGTCAGTGAATGCTGGACAATATCATCGAAAATGAGGAGAAAACTTGAAGCAGCGGAAATGTGGTTCTACAGAAGGATGCTGCGGATATCGTGGACTGAGTATGCAAGCAACGATGTGGTGTTGGAAAGAATGGCAACAAAAAGGAAATTAATACTGAGCATCAAGAAGAGACAACTGAAGTTCCTGGGACATGCAATGAGGAAGGAGAGCCTGGAGAACCTGATACTGACTGGCCAGATAGAAGGAAAGAGAGACAGAGGAAGGCAGCGGATAACATATTTGCAGGGCCTGATCAAGTGGATGACGGAACGGGGGTTGCCAGGAGTAACAGGAGCAAACATACTAAGAGCCACAAGGGATAGGGAGACGTGGAGAACCATCATCGCCTACGCCCTGAAGGGACAGGGCACAAAGAAGAAGAAGAAGAAGAAGAAGAAGAAGTTCCATCGTATAAAGCGTTTGGCTGGTTTGGGTAACTTGTCAATGTATGGATTCTTACTTTATACTTATTATGTATTTATCAACTGTGATTGTAGAGAAATTTATAAGTTTCATTAATGCTATTAATTTCGATATGAATGATTTTTACCTAAGCTCACATCGCGAATTACAATAAAGCACAACTAATAATACCACTAATATTAATTCCTATCTCTCCGTTGCATTAAACCAAACAAAAGAAAATATACCAGCAGGAGATAGTGTTACATAGAGAAATTTATAAGTTTCATTAATGCTATTAATTTCGATATAAATAATTTCAATCAATAGAAATATTAGCCTGTCGTTCAATAAGATGACATCAAAATTGTTTACATTAATATCATTTCATGAAATTCAAAGCGGTTAAATCTAGGCAACAAGTGTTTGTTTAAGCGCATTTTATTAAAGTTTAAATAAAACTCATATCTTTTAAACTTTAATAGGTTTTTCTTTTTTAGCAAATTATTTTCAATTTCCTTCCTCTTCCACAGTCAATATGTCCAACGTTTGACCGACATATGACAAAATATGACCAATCACAAGAGCCCAGTATTTGCAATGAACAATATTGTAGTTACCAGTGAGCGAAAAATACCTTCGGATTATTGATAAACGACTTTTTTTTAGCATGACGTATCTGACTTATGAATAAGCATCACCTTTTGTAACATGATCTGCCAGACTTATGAAAAAAGAGATCTTTTGTGACGTGATGTACTTGACTTATGGAAAAAGACAGATTTTGTAACATGACATGTCGGACTCATAAAGAAAGAGAATCTTTTGTAACATGATAAAAACAACCATTTGTAACGTGAAATGTTGGGCTTATAAACAAAGAAAACATTTTGTAACATGACGTTTCTGACTTATGAATAAAAACAGACTTTCGTAACATTATGGACCGGACTTATGAATAAAGATAATCTTTTGTACAATGACATATCGGACTTATGGTTAAAGATATAAGTTTTTTTTTGCATATATTTTTCAGCAAGGAAAAATATTTGGCACGTTCTCGTTCGTATGACTTGCCAGTATGGACTTATAAAAAAAGAAAACATTTTGTAATGTGACGTCTCTGACTTATGAATACAAACAGATATTTGTAAAATGTTGTGCCGGACTTATGAATAAAGACAGTCTTTTTTTTTTGACATAGCCATTTTTCCTTTATCCTTTTTGGTCGGCAAGGAAAATATCTAACACGTTCGTATGTATTCTGTCTGTAAAAGAAAAGAAGCTACATTTAAGTTCCTTAGACTTTTCTCGAGTTGTCTTTATGTGGCAATAACAGCATTTGTACAGTTATCTGCTTTCCAGGCCGCCCAATATATATATATATATATATTGTAAGGAAACTCATCTTGTCTACGATTTTGGAAACTGAGATTTTGCTATTTCTGCTGTAACGTACGCGTGATGTTAATTTTTTGAGATTTGAAAAACCAAAGAAGATAATAAAAACAAGAATCAAATTGCTAAAGATTTTATTCCAAAATCAATTTCACAGAATTGTGGGTCATTTTCTCGGTATCGAATATCGATTTTATATTGGACAACCATTACTATAGCTGCAAACCAAAAAGAAAAAAAAGAAAAATATAACATTTGAAATAAAGACATTCAAAGGAAACGTGGGCAATTTTACATTCATATATAAATTCATTCTCATTGAACATAGAAAAAGTAGAAGTATAGATTTTATATGTGCCGAATTTATTTAGGACGTAGGAGATCGAAGCTCTTCAAATTTTCCTCTCATTTGTATCTCTTTCTCAATTTTGTTTTCGTTATCTCTTTTAAATCTTATTCACTACCCATTAAGCCCACCATATAGGTTATGCGTTTTTTTCCTCTGTCTCTTTTTCCGACGAAATCTCCTGTGAGTATCAAATTTTCCAAGCTCACTTTCCTCATTATGTACCCTGGAAATTTCAACTGTCACATCTTGATGTTATGTATAAATATTATTTTTCTCTCTATTTTTCTCTATATCGTTGTCGTTCCGCATATTTTTGGTCAATGGTATTCTCAGAATCCAACTGTAGAGCCATATTTCTCTTGTCATAAGTATTTTACGCTCTCCTAGAGAAGGACTGATACTACATAATAGTTTAGTGTAATTTTCTTTATGTTGTTAAACAGTGTATCAAGAAAATCATTAACCGTTCAATTCAAAGAAATTTTGAACGTACCTATTGACTCACTACTGAGGACGAAAAGAACAGAAGAGACAGAGGTCGGATCTCGGGTGAGTTGAGAAGTGATAGGTGTGTCATTAGACATGTCAACGACAAAGGGTTGTTAACGATGGAGAGATATGTTTGGTGCTGTGTCACCATGATTAAAGCCTATCAAGTTGATCCAGGTTGTAAATGATTACATCAGGACAACGACCGAGGTATAACAGAAATCAAGCCAGAAGACATACTGAGAGGAATTTTTTCGATTAAGTTTGAATGTTAAGGAAAAAGAAAAAATATGAGTGTGATGCTTGGGTAAAATGTCCGTTGAAATATAGAAATCACACGGTTTCGGAAAATATTTTTGTACAATAACTCTTTAGGCAGAAACGCTGTTTATTACTGAAAACATTCATGCCATTCCAGAGAAATGGAGAGTAAAATATAACATATATCCGAAGATTTATGCCTTGGGCATCGCCGGGAATCTAGAGAATCATGGAGCAGGAAACGAATGCCAGTTCAATGACTTCCCTTACCCTCATAGTCATCCAGTCGATATTTTGGACAAAAAGACAAATAAAGTTGCCCTTATATACTAATAATCTAGTAACAATATTGTCATTGCAGCACCACCCACAACGGACTGGACTCTTCAAACCAGTACATATACCTCCCCTCACAAGAGATGAGAGTAGATAGCCTGGAAGTAACCAGGAAGTAGTCTGAGAGAGTAGTCTGAGGGGAACACCCTGAACATAGCCGAGAGTCGTCTACGAACACTGCTACCGTAACGACCATCACGAGTCCCAGTTCGAGGGTAAAATTATCGTATTACACACTAACTCGTATTATCGTTCTACTAATAAAGTTCCAAGTTCTGTATTTTGCCGTGTTTAATATATATTCGTCATTTTCTATTTGATTGTTTCGTGTTATTCTTGCTGGACCTTTAATCGGGTTCACGACAAATATTATGGTCATCGTTGGTTTACGTGATACCGTAATAAGATATAGAAAAATAAAGCGCTTTAAAATAACATAAAAAATAGAATTGAAATCAGCACTGCATGAATAACAATTGCTGACAATAGATCTTAAGAGATATCTTGATCAAATAAAGATGATAATTTCCTTATGAAAAATTTCGGAATGCAAAACTTACATATCACAGATTTTGGTACAAGCAAAAATTGGAGTGATATGTTGATCACAATAAGAATTACAGTTCGGCGAACATGAACCCAAAACTCTGCACAGGATGACTACAGCATCACGAACTGAAACAAAAATATCGAAACACAAATAAAAGATTTCGAGTTCCAGGTAGTTCACTTCTTTTTAAAGAAAATAGTTCCACAAAATGGTTGTCCCGTCTCTTTAGACTCACACATTTCTAAGTAAACAACATTTTGTAACAATAATATTGCAAACATTAAATGATATTATAATACAAAACTTTGATTCTCGACACTTTTATTCCGAAATCATTGTTACAAAGTTGTTATAAAGTTTATAGTGGGGATAGAAGGCTGGCAAGGAGAATTCGATACTTAAATTGTGGGTGCGTTGGCCGGGAGGAAATCTCTTTGAACTTTCCCTTCTCCCTAGGTCAGTAAGTAGTTTTGAGACAGTGAAAGATAAGAGGAGAGGGACGGGAGGCTAACATAGTAAGTCGCTTGACTTGGGTCAAGGTGGATACTGATTACACTCCTCTCTCTCGAGTCATTCTGTGTGTGTCGGCCTGCATCCATCTGTCTGTCTCTCTGGCGATGCTTTCTGTATCAGCTTTTTATTTCAACTTTTTGGATCGCAGCAGATCTTTTGGGAATTTACATCCGTATCTGATTCTGGGCTTCCCATTGACCGATAAATAAAATTCGCATAGGCTCGCGAACTGGAATTTAATATTTAATTAATTTTTAGTTTTCAACCGGAACATCTACGTGAATCCGGCTGCGCACCGACGACTTTTAGTCATTTGCTTTTTGGTCGTGAGAGTGCGAACATCCGGTCCCTCAAAATCTTTTTAAAATCACCTTCAACAATATAAATACAAAATATGAATTGAGAAATGGGAATAATTCCCCAAACCAATTTATTGCTGAATTCAACTGCGGAAAGATCTTAACATTTATCGATACCGACTTAGCAGCCTGGCTGCAGTCATTCTCTCACCAGCGTGATGTGGCTTCTCTGTGCCTCTTCTATAAATACTTTCACGGCTTCTGCACCGATGAACTTAGATCATTGATGCTCCTAGGTATGAATTTGCACGAGATACTAGATTAGCAACTAGGTCCCACTCTTTTACAGTGAAACAGATAAAATGTAACCGCAATTTCTACTCTAACAGCTTCTTTTCTCACACTTCCCGCCTGTGGAATTCTCTTCCATATACTTGCTTCCCCGACAGCTACTATTTCCAGGAATTTAAATGTAAGGTCAATAGACACCTTTTATCACACTAAGTCGCATCCATTCTCTTAAACACTCTTCCCATCTACCCCACGCCAATCCTCGGTATCCTCATCCGTCTATCACCCCCCTTCCGACATTTTCTATAACTAACTACTCTTTCTCATCACCTTTCCCGATGTAAACCCCTGCGCAATAGTGGCAGTGGAATGCCTTGCTTGGGGTGAAATGATTAAAAAAAAATCCCGGAATGGACAAAATATTAAAGAATATGATTCTGAATTCGTTATTTCTTACGGGTTTTGAAACTTTAATGTTTGTCAGGCAATACATTTACTCATTCACGTTCTCATACATTACATAAAAGATTAGATTAACTAAAAAAAGAGCAACACTAAATATCTATCACACGAAATTACAATTGGATTTTAATCTCATTTATTTAGCCTTTGAGGGTGGCACCCAACAGTTCATAGTATGGAAATCTTCTTTTTTTTTTTTTTATTAATCCTTTTAATCGAATTCCCTCCCGTAACTTTGGGTCTAAATGCTAAAGAATAGGATTCTGAATTTTTCAATGCTTACAACTCATGAAATTTAATGGCGTCAGCGTATTTTATTTTTTTATCATTATTATCCTGAGCATAACATTTGGTGCAAGAGATCCTTATCCCAGGCTATACCTCTCAAATATTGATTTTTCAGACTAATCTTCTCCCTTGACAAACAATTTAATTCAATGGTTATTAATAAACACGTAGCTATAACATTATACAATGGAAAGTTCAAATCAAAATTCGGTTAATCACAATGTATCAGATTTATTGGTCCATTCTCTCATACATTACATCAAAAATTAGTTAGATATTGACCAATGGTAAATGCCCATCACTCGATATTAAGCTTTAATTTAAATATTTATTCCAGTTAAGTATTTGAGGCAGAAACCTACCGATTCATTCACTGGTAATCTATCTAAACTTATTTATAAATGTGAACTTTGTGTGTGTGTGTGTGTGTGTGTGTGTGTGTGTGTGTGTGTGTGTGTGTGTCCGTCCGTTACCTATAGACTCCAAAACGGCTGAACCGATTTTCTTGAAAATTGACACAGTTGTACTATAAGCGTCTGCGAGTGTTCTTAGCTAGGTTTTGTGTCAAGGTCCCCCGGATAAATATCGAAAATCGATAATCGAAAAAATCAGGTTATAGAAGGAGTGGTGCGATTTTAATCAAATTTCATACACGCATTCATGCTGGAAGCACAAATACAAACCTTTCAGAGCGTCTGGGTGTCAATCAGAGGGCAGAGAAGAGGATTCGGAAATAGTTTGATGAGTCTCATGTTGATTACAATGGTTTTTGGAGTAATGACCCCCATTCACTCATTTTTCTTCCAAAGAGTCTTAACTCAAGGACCATGGATTAGTTTTAAAGCTTTCATTACACCCGAGCAACGCCGGTTTGGACGTTGGCACGAAAGACTAAAAAGCAATAGTTGTTTCCAGTTAAAGCGAAAACGTAGACTGAAAGAAAAATGAATGGATGTAAGCCAAATTTTGATTTCCTGGTATCGATATCAAATAAGTTTTTTTCGTCGTAAACTGAATTTTGAAGGCTAAATAAGTCCTCTGAGTAAATGGTATCATGGCTGAGACTAAGAACTACAATTATACCTACTTAGAGCCAAACCCGAAGCAAAAGCTAAAATAAAAGGGCTGAAAAAAATACAGACACACAGACAGATAAACAGACACACACACACAAACATCTTGCCTTTTATATATATATATTATCGATTTTCTGCACTATTGTAAGAACTGCAACCTTGAAACCTCTGAATATTGTTTCTTATGTCTTTGTCTATGAGTGTATGAAATTTGATTAAAATCGGACTATAACCTGATTTTTTCAATTATCGATTTTTGATATTTATCCGGGGTACCTCGACACAAAACCTAGCTAAGAACTATTGCAGACGCTTATAGTACAACTGTGTCAATTTTCAAGAAAATCGGTTCAGCCGTTTTGGAGTCTATAGGTAACGGACTCCCCCCCCACACACACACAGAGTCAAAGTTCCATTTATAAATAAGTTTAGATTTGTGGGTAATATCGTGTGGGAAACATCGTATGGCAATCTTTGTTTTTTTTAAAAGACAAGCATTTTCAGGTCATTCCCTCTCGTAATTTTTGGTCTGAATGTTAAAGAATAGGATTCTGAATTCTTCATTGCTTACAAGGTATTTTATTTTTTTATCATTATTATCCTAAGAATTTGGCGCAAGAGATCCTTCTCCCAGGATATACCTCCCAAATATTGATTATCCAGAATAATCTACTCCATAATCAACTGCTTTTAATCAGTATTGGGTAATAAACACATTGCTATAACATCATATAATGTCAAGTTCAAATCAAATTTTGGTTAATCACAATGTGCCAGTCTACAGACTTATTGATCCATGCTCTCATAAAAATTAAGATTATATTTTATGAGATTATAAAGATTAATCAAAGATTAGTTAGATATTGACCAAAGATAATTATGCATCACTCAGAATTAAGCTTTACTTTTAATTTCATTTATTCCATTTAAGCATTTGTGGCTGAAACCGACCGACTGGTAGTTTTTTTTTCAAGGAAGAAATTCTCCGGGACTGTGTTAACGTATATACAGCGGCTTTGAATTGAAAGTATATCACTGATGCCAGGATAAAAATTAAGTCATCAAAAATTACTTACTAGTCCCTGTGGTGTATGGGGCTGAATCTGCGGAAGAATAAAAGGCAATATCCGATTCTGCTGAGTCGATATTGGTAGCCAGTGCCAAGGAGAGAAGAGTCGCAAAGATGAAAACAAACTTCATAGCTTGAAAATGGCAAGGAAAACTGTCTTAAGCAATAATCAATAATAGATAAATAGATAGAGATATAGTAAGAAAGGAAGAGCATGAAATAGATAGTTAGATATAAAGGAAGGAAGGAAGGAAGGAAGGAAGGAAGGAAGGAAGGGAGAGCATGGGATAGATAGATAGATAGATAGGAAGGAAGGAAGGAAGGAAGGAAGAGCATAGGATAGATAGATAGATAGATAGATAGATAGATAGATAGATAGGAAGGAAGAGCATGAGATAGATAGATAGATAGATAGATAGATAGATAGATAGATAGATAAATAAATTCTTAGAATATCTGCTATGATACACAGTGACAGTGAAATCGATAATTAAGAATTAATATCGTGTTCCGAGAACTAACTTCGAAAATATCACAATACATGAAGGGTGCGATGGGTAAATTATCGCCATTTTATATTTTAATTTCACGCATGCACGTTGTTCGTTTTTGAGTTCATCATAATTTATTCTGCCAAACATTTGGAAACGGCATTTTGTACTGCTTAGCATTCATGCCTGAAGCACAAATACAAACCTTTCAGAGCAGCTGGGTGTCAATCTGAGGGCAGAGAAGAGGATTCGGAAATAGTTTGATGAGTCTCATGTTGATTACAATGGTTTTTGGAGTAATGACCTCCATTCATCTTCTCACAGAGCCTCAGACTCAACATCGAGGCCTACATTTGCCTTGAAGACCTAGTGTTGCTATGGGTGAAGAGGGTGGCCGCTGGAAGAACCTATGTCTGGTAATAAGACCATGCGACCCAAGCAGTAGAATCTAGTCATAACTCTCAGGGAATTTCTGCAACCACATCATTGTATGTATGTATGTATGTATGCCGCATTCACCCTAGTCGGGTTGAGCGGGCTTCCTCCCTGACGGAGCAAGTCTCATTGGGATTTGTTTAAGGGCAGGGTCCCAAGTCCTACCCCGTTATTTAACCCATAACTGGAGGGAACGGACGGATTAATACCTTTCCCAAGGGTACTAGTGCGCAAGTGAGTGCAGTGTGCTCGACTGAAATTGGAACTCGGCTCACCGATTTCCCCCTCCAAGCCGACATCCACCGCACCACAACGCACATCCGTGAACGCTAACAGCACCTGGTATTCCCAAGTGGTCACCCACGTAAGTACTGACCAGGCTCAACGTTGCTTAACTTCGGTGATCGAGCGGGAACCGGTGTATTCAACGTGACATGACCGTTATCAACCACATCATTCCTTACATCTGGCCCCCTAACTCCCCAAACTCCCCAGACTGCAAATTCCTTGATTATATGTGTGGGGCGCAGTTAAGTGAAAAGCCAACAAAACTCCTTGTCACACAAATGATGAACTGAAGGCAAAGATTAAGGAAGCATTCAACAACTTAAATAAGGAGACCATTTTGAAGAGATGGTTGGAAATTCCATAGTCGTCTCGAAGACGTGGTTGAAGCCAATGCCGATTTTATTGAAGAAATTTACTCTTTAGTAATTCTAGATATTTTTGCGTAATTTTCGTAAATATATCTGTTAAAAAATTCACAGTGTGTATGTGTGTGTGTGTTTGCTTGTTTGTTTCTGGGATTGTTGAAAAACATCTACATCACCAAACGACTGACAATGACACTGACAAAAATGTATTCGGACAGAGAGGAAAATTTAAGATGAGCGCAAAGTTGTAAGCTAATATCTGTAATTTGGTCTTCATAATATATTGCAATGATTTTGATGGATTATAAAAATTAAATAAGCTTTTTATGCATTAAGTTCTTTGGGGCAATCAGGAATGTTTTCGCTTTCGTCATTCCATATATATGATGTAAGAGAGAAATGTCGATAAATATGTCAGACTGCTAGACTTTTGGTTGTCTTACCTGATGATGTTCTGCGTCAAATTGGAGGAACTGGAGTCATTTTGTTGTATTCTCAAATATATAATGAAATTCTGCAATATGTTTGACTAAAATTTCACCAATCAATTCGACATAGTTAGCATTTAATCTTAAAATTGGAATCTCTTCCGTGTAGAAATTAACAGATGTTTTTTTCATTTTTATCTTGATTTTAACATGCTCATGCGGTCTGCAGTTTGCAAATAAACGCATGGAAATTTTGTATAGAATACAAAAGTATTTCAAATGTAAAAATAGTATTCTTCCTTTTTTTTGACAGGTTTATTTGCAATTTATTTGAATAAATAGTATATTATAGTTATTGGATGTGGTTTCCGGCTTTCTCTTTTACAATCTTCTCACTTTGTTTTTTTTTTTCAATTGGAGTAGATAGATCTATCGCCCGGTTCACACTCCACCCACGTCTATTGAACAGGTTAAGAGGCTCATCCCTTGTTCCGGCTTTCTCTTTTCCAATCTTTTCACTATTATTTAGCCCCCTGCACATCAGTGGCGTTACCGCCTTGCACGGGGTGATAAGATTATATATATATATATATATATATATATATATATATATATATATAGTGTCTATTTAGACAGCAGATAATTACCTAAACAATATTTGTTAAATATAGCAGACAGGTATATAATATTAGACACAATTTTAGTGGATAACACAATAGTACTCACACATACGCAGAGTAAAAAGAACCTTCAGATATTGAAGGCCATCTGCATTACCTTAAAGCAACACACAATAAAATAAAAAAAAAAGCAACACACAATAAAATAAAAATGAGTTTGTTAAACTTTTTGGTTCGGAAACATCATAGCTGAGTGAGGTTGCACAACTAACTCGTTTCGGAAGACAAATGAATCCATCACGGTACACTTAGCAAAATTTTAATGGTTATACATTTAAATGTTATGAAATATAACGATAGTTTAAAAAATCAAACACATCAATATAAACTTTAAGTTTATTTCAATATTTCAATTCAAGTAAGTGCAGCTTATTTAGCGTGAAGCCTATAACTGGTGTTTTTCCGTGAATTCTTCAAAGTTTGATTGAATGTGTGAAAAGCAAATCCTCATTTCTTCTCTAGTTGAAACTAGTTTTTCTCGCTTCCTAATTTTGATCTTATTTAAGGCGGAGAAAAGTTTTGAAAAAATGTTTAATAACGGTTCATTCATTTAAATACTAACTCCGTACCATTTCTACTTCCCAAAACATCTATCTATCTATCTATCTATCTATCTATCTATCTATCCCGGTTTTTATTCTTTCTTTCTAACTTATTCTGTACATATCTATCTATCTATCTATCTATCTATCTATCTATCTATCTATCTATCTATCTATCTATCTATCTATCTATCTATCCCGGTTTTTATTCTTTCTTTCTAACTTATTCTGTACATATCTATCTATCTATCTATCTATCTATCTATCTATCTATCTATCTATCTATCTATCTATCCCGGTTTTTATTCTTTCTTTCTAACTTATTCTGTACATATCTATCTATCTATCTATCTATCTATCTATCTATCTATCTATCTATCTATCTATCTATCTATCTAAGTTTTTATTCTTTCTTTTTTCTTTCTTTTTTTTAACTTATTTTGTACATATCTATCTATCTATCTATCTATCTATCTATCTATCTATCTATCTATCTATCTATCTATCTATCTAACACATCACTTAATACATTCCAGGCCTAACTAATAAAAACAGTAAATTTTAAGCAAAATCCGACTTTATTCTTAAAATAGTCTCCTTCTAGGGTGATACACTGATTTCAACGCTTCTCTAACAATTCGATGTCTTTTTTGTAGAACGATTTGTCTTTCGTTTCAAAATACGCCTTACTCTCCGATATCACTTCTCCACTGGAACCAAATCCCTTTTCCTGGAACATTCTTTTAAGGTCTGCAAAGAGGTAGTAGATGCTGGGGGCTAAATCTGGAGAACAGGGTGGATGTGGAAGCAATTCTAAGTGCAATTCATATCCCATTGTTGCCATCGACTTGTGATACGGTGCGTTGACTTGGTGAATGATCACTTTATTCTTCTTCATTTGTGGTGGTTTATTGACATTTTCTTCATTCAAATGCACTTATAATGTTATATAATATTTGCTACTGATGATTCTTCCTTTCTCAAGTTAATCGATGAACAAAATATTTTGCGCATCCCAAAATACGGAGGCCAAAACCTTGCCTGTTAATGTTTGCGTCTTTGGTCGCTTTGGACGGCTTTCACTTGCTGCTGTCCACTCAGCTGACTGCCGATTTGACTCCGGAGTGAAATGGTGGATGCATGTTTCATCCACCATCATATATTTACATTAATCTCTTTCCTCTCGCGTTAAAACAGTTGCAAACAATGCTCTGAATCGTCGACGCGTTCTTGTTTTTGATCACCTGTGAGCAAACGTGACTCTCACTTTGAACATAACTTTCTTATTGACAAATGTTCATGTAAAATGGTGAATACACTGCCTTCTGACATGTTCAACTCTTCTGCTACTTCACACACCTTTAATTTACGATCGGCTAAAACGAGAATGCGAATTTTTTGTGTTTTCCGGCACAACTGCCGATTTTGAACGACTTAAGCATTCAGCATCATTCGTGTCTGTACGACCGCGTTTAAAGTCAGCGTACTACCTCTTAACGTTTTTTCCAACAGAGCAAAGTTCGAATAACACTTCTCAAGCCATTGCTTTGCTTGAACAGTATTTTTCCCATCAGAAAGCAATGCTTTATCAACACACGAAATTCATATTTTTCCATTGTTGTAAAAACTTTTAACAGTAGCTTCACAAATAACTGTAATTTGCAAACTAATAATCCGATTGGGCACAAATTTTGTCACGTGCCATTTGAAAGTTAGTACTTCATAAAATTTATATGGAATTTTTATTAGTGGCGCCATCTATATGTCAGGCCCGGGACTTATTGAGTGTTATATTGTTAAATATAACAGACAATAAATGTCTATTATGTTTAATCGTGAGCCGTTCTAAACATCGTATTTTGGCTTTAATTTCAGGAGAAAATAAGGACAAAAATTGTCCAACATTTGGATATTTTTATTACGCTGATTCTAAGCTTTCGGCTCGCATGAGCCATTTTCAAAATGCTTTCAGGGATGTTAACATGAAGACATCCACCATCAAAATTAAATTTATTTGTGTTTACATAAAACATTGCTATGCGACGATAAAAAGAACCAAATAGCAGACTTAGGTTGTAAATTAGTAATGCGGTTCTATACCACGTGAGAGAGCGAAATAAAACGTGAGAGAGTGAAATGTTAATAACAGAACCATATGTCTAAATGCAGTGTTATGTGTTTTTACCAGATTGAAATGTGATTTTATTGAGTGTGTGTTGCTTTGATTTAATGTAGATGGTTTCCAATATCTGAAGGTGCATTTTACTGTGTGTATGTGTGAGTATTTTTTTTTTTAATCATTTCACCCCGAGCAAGGCGGAAACGCCAGTGATGTGGGAGACAGGAGAGGTTGCCTGTAATGGTTGACAGACAACTGCTTGGTCTTAGATGAATTGAAGTTGACAAGCCACTTCTTGCCCCAGTTCACCACAGAGGGGTTATCGACTAAAATTGTGTCTAATATTACATACATTGCTATGTTTTTCTATGAAATATTGTTTAATTGAACTATGATCAGAAAGATGACAGGTAAGTCTACGGGATAGCGTGGTTGTAGCAAAACCAATATATGTAGTAGGTTTATTATTAATATCAGAAATAGAATTTAGAGGATTTAGTTGTGTGGTTGTAGAGTTATTAAAAACTATGTAGCCAGTTGTTTTAAATTTTTTATGATATATGCTGAGCTTAATTTATATATTATTATTAATTGGTTTAACATTTGTACCAATTATGTTTTTTGAGTGTTGCTTCATCATGTTTGTAATTATTATGTATTTGGTTGCAATAGTATAAGTTAATAGTGTTATTTTTATTTTGACGTGCGTTATTATTCTTAATATTATGAATATTATTAAAATTATTAGAGATATTATTAAATTAATTGAAATACATTTTAATTTGTTGATCAGTGTCGGAGATAGGAAATCCATTGTTAACAAGTGTTTGTTTATTGTTGTGTAATACTTTATAGAATATTGGTTTGGAAGAAGATATCATTTGATATCATTCATTGTCTGTTATATTTAACAGTATGTGTTTAGATAATTACCTGCTGCCTCAATACACAAGATATATATATATATATATATATATATATATATATATATGTGTGTGTGTATGTGTGTGTGTGTGTGTGTGTGTGTGATATTTAGCAGCACACTTATGAGTATCGCGTGGTACATTAGACATATAAAACATATCCATATTAAGATCGACTCTTAATATGATACTTTTTCGTTTTATAAATATTTATTAGCATATACCATAGAAATTTCATTGTATCATTTTGTTGTCTTCATTTCCATACAGAAAGACGCTACTAATATCTATTAGTAGCCATTTGGCACCTTCTTAGAAAAGACATATCGAACTAGATAACTAAATCAATTGCATATGTTTGCGACATTGACAAAATTGATGAGGACATTTTAGCTAAAAATAGAAATGATATTAAAACTCTAAAAGAAATATTTTAATTTAGTTCGGTTTTAGCGTTTACGTATGAATTAAATATTAATGAAATATTTCCTTGCTGGACAACGTTAACAGTCAAAATATTATGACATCTCCCTTAAATATAAACAAACAAACAAACAAACAAACAAACAAACAAACAAACAAACAAACAAACAAACAACAAAAACTTCCCGTTGTATTCTAATAATAACTACATATTTTTAAAAAAATCATTTCACCCCAAGCAATGCAGAACCGCCACTAGTGTGCCAGGGGTTACAGTGAAAGAAAGGACAAGGTACAGGGTATTGAGGAAAGGATAAAAGATGAACAGGATTCAAGAAGACAGAAGACGGCAATTGACATTGCATATAAATATTTGGAGATTATAGCTATCAGGGAAGAAAGTAAACGGATGTAAGTGTTGGTGTAGAAGTGACAGTTACATTTCAATATTTCAATGGTAAAATTATTCTTAAATTATTACAAAAAAAAAAAAACTCCAACAAATAACATTAAACACAAGCAAATCAATAATACTTTTGTCTTGAAGATGAAAAGATAAAATTCTAATGAAAGATAAACATTTAAAATAGCATTGAAACACTTCGAACGTAACATCATCAATAAACTTGGTTAGAATTTGATTCAATCAAACTACAAACAAGATGAAATGCTTAAAAAAGACAAACATAATCCATTATTATACACTCCTGATCAAAAGTTCAAGACCATTTAAAAATTTTTAAAAAGAAATATTTTTTTACGGATAGATTTTAAACTCCTCCCACTTAAGGTTACCAATACTACAATATAAAAGGTTATGGAAACAAAAATCTATATTCCAAACATTTTATTTAGAAATTTACATTTTTATAAAATGAGGCGATTTACACATGATCAAAATTATAAGACCAGAGACAAAAATTCTACGAAATTGTACAAAAAGTATATGAAAAGTGTATGAAAACATTCAACAACCAAATTTAATAATGAGTTCTACCTCCACTGCTTTTGATGACTTCAAAAATTCTGTCGGGCATGCTAGAAATAAGCGTTTCCATTAAGGTGCGGGGGATGTTGCTCCAGCTTCTGAAGATGGCTTCACGAAGTTAATTTTTTGTTGAATATTGTTTGCCATTTCGATAAACATCTCTTGTCATCCATCCTCAAACATTTTCAATTGGGTTCAAGTCTGGTGAATATGCAGGATGTCCCAAGAGATGGACCCCATTTTCTTGTAGAAAGGTCAAGGTCCGTCTTGCAGCGTGGATTGCAGCATTAATCTATTGGAATAACCATCCATCCACACACAAACGATGGCCCTCCATCATCAATGATGCTTTTTGTAGCATGCTAACATAACCAACCGCTGCTTGACAACCCTGCACCACCTGGAGCTCCATCGTCCCTCTGTAAGAAAAGGCACCCCATACCATTAGGGACCCTCCACTACTATGACGTGTGGAGAAAATTTCAGGAGGCATGTTTTTGTTATGCCAATATCGTTGGAAGCCATCAGGACCATCTAGATTGAATTTTTTCTCATCAGAAAACAGGACTTTCTTCCACTTCTCAACGTCCCATGTTTGGTATTCACAACCAAACTTTAAGCGGTCCAACTTGTGACGTGGAAGCAGCCGAGGAATTTGTTTACGCTTTTTATTTACCATGCCTTTTTGTCGTAAGTGTCGTTTGATGGTTACGGAACTGCAATCAGCATCTGTGACTGCCTTAATTTGACTAGAAGAAAGTCCCGCCTCTTTCATAACAACCCGTCTTATTCTCTTACTCAATGCAGGAGAAATTTTTGCGGACTGTCAGAGGATTTTGCTTTTCCATAATTCTCACTGTTCTTTAGAAAGTTGCAAATCACAGTTTTACTGCAATTTACCTTAGCTGCGATCGCCCGCTGTGACAAACCTTGCTTATGGAATTCTAGAATTCGAGAACGCTCAACTTTGGTAAGTTTGCTTGCTTTAGGCATGGTAACACCTTTACGCCGTGATTGCTAATCTCTAACTGAACTAAAAACACTGGAATTATCATTATACCCCTGGTCTTATAATTTTGATCATGCGTAAATTCCCTCATGTTATAAAAATGTAAATTTCTAAATAAAATGTTTGGAATGTAGCTTTTTGTTTCCATAATCTTTTAGATTGTAGTATTGGTAACCTTAAGTGGTAGGAGTTTAAAATCTATCTGTAAAAAAATTTCTTTTTAAAGATTTTTAAGTGGTCTTAAATTTTTGATCAGGAGTGTATAAATCAGCAGATAGTAAGAAACATCTGTAATTAGAATTGGATTAATTATTTATATAAAAACTTATTAACAAACAGGACACAGGTTGGGGTTCATTATAATGTTAGCTTTATTTTCACAACGGTACCGTTCATCATGTGGCTATCTGTTACCGTCTGTGCAATTCTTTCTCAATTTTTTATTTCTCATACGCCAAAAAAAAAAAAAAAAATGAAATAGTGAAACCGAGAATATACGCTTGCTAACATTGTCGACATTTTCATTTTAGCAAGAAATTAGAATAATATTCGAACGTAATTATTTTATTATATGTAGAAACGAAATAAATAATAATATAAAAATAAGTCCCTTTCTGATATTATCGACTCTATTAGTCATAGGTTTATGACTTTTATCGGCTCTATTAGTCATAGGTTTATGACTTTTATCGACTCTATTAGTCATAGGTTTATGACTTTTATCGACTCTATTAGTCATAGGTTTATGACTTTTATCGGCTCTATTAGTCATAGGTTTATGACTTTTATCGACTCTATTAGTCATAGGTTTATGACTTTTATCGGCTCTATTAGTCATAGGTTTATGACTTTTATCGGCTCTATTAGTCATAGGTTTATGACTTTTATCGGCTCTATTAGTCATAGGTTTATGACTTTTCTCTATAAAAGTACCTTTTTGTCTTATTCCTTATTTAATACATTCATAGGTTAATACATTCATCAATATCTTCTTCTTTTATGTACCTTGTTTTCTCAAGACGTAGGCGATCATGGCCTTCCACGTCTCCCAATCCCTGGTATCTCTTAGCACGCTTTCTCCTGTAACGTCTCTCAGCCCCAGTTCTGTCATCCACCTGCTCAGGCCTTTTAAATATGTTATCCGCTGCTTTCCCCTGTCTCTTTTTCCCTCTATCTGGCCTGTTAGTATCAGGTTCTCCAATCCCTCCTTCCTCATTGCGTGTCCCAGGAACTTTAGTTGTCTCTTCCTGATGCTCAATATTAATTTCCTTTTCGTTTCCATCATTTTCAAAACCTCGTCGTTGCTCGCATGCTAGGTCCAGGGTATTTCCCTTCATCTTTGTTGATATTGTCCAACATTCGCTGCCATATTGAAGAGCTGACATCACATAGCAATCCAGTACTCTCTTCTTTGTTTCTAGTGAAAGTTTCCTGTATTTTAATACTTTACTCAGCTTCTGGAACGCGTCTTTCGCCATGCCAATTCGCCTTTGGATCTATGTCTCGCACTTTCCGTCTTCAGTTAGAACACTTCCCAAATATTTGAATTTTCGTACCTGCTTGATTTTAACACCCCCCATCTATATTTGACATTCTTTTTGTTGATGACCATGCATTCGGTTTTCTTGCAGTTTATTTGTAATCCCTTCATGTCACTCTCTTCAGCTATCTTCTGAAGAGGTGTTGCAGTTTTTTTCCGTGTCTGCACTATGCCATCTGCGTATAAATTGCAGTTTCTTGCTTAGCGGTCAATTTTGATTTTCAAACATTTTCATGCAATGTCAATCATTATATTCTGTGTTCTTAATATTTATTCTTTTATTGTTCTCTATCCTTAATAATGTTTTTCGTATTCTCATATTCTCTTACACTCATATTCTCATATTCTCTTACACTCATATTCTCATATTCTCTTACACTCAGTAACCCTTTGTGTCTTAGTGACTTTACTGTCTCGTTGGAGTGAAATGATTACAGAAAAACGTTGTCGTGTTTGAACATAAGTCAAAAAGGTATGGATTGAATAACCAAACAATGGATGGTATGTCGTAAAGTCTACCAACCAAACACAACGGCAAATAAGTTATATAAATAAAGATATTAATATTGAGGTTGCAAAAATAATGCTTCTGATTCCATTTAACAATCTCTAAAAAGAATGGTATGTTGGTATATCAGGCATTCATATTTACTTCTATACTTACTAGTTGAAATTACTAGATGCAACCGTAAGTTCTATACTGACGGTTTTTTCTCTCGTACTTCAGGGTTATTAGTTCAATTCTGGATTCTTACTTTCCTTTTTATTTTTCTTCCAATGTTTTTTCATTGAAACTCAGTAGTTTTTTTTTGTTTTTCTACGCAATCAAAATGAAAAAGGCTTTTATTGATGAGGAATTGGGAGCATACGTTTACACAAGAACGATTTCTTCAGCTTAGATGTTGATAAACATTATATCAGGAAAATAATGAACGGCTCAGATCTATCAGATCAGGTAAATGATATTTATGTCGACATTAAAAGGAATTAATGAATGAGTATATATATATATATATATATATATATATATATATATATATATATATGAATTTTTATGTCACTCAGTCCCTTACGCAGGTGGTAGAGTTCCCCACGCGTTTCTGTAATAACACGATTCACTACTAGATCTGTTCTTTACCTCCACCCCTGACTCTTGCAATGTCGAGCAACTCTGCTCTCTTGGAAACTCTGACCATGCATTAGTTTCCGTCAATATCTCCATCCACCTCCACCCCACCCAAGAACCTCAGACCAGCAGAATACCTTACTGCTACCAAAGAGGCGATTGGGACTCATTCCGCGACTTCCTGAGTGACGTCCCTTGGAATAAAGTATTTAGCCTTCCTGTTGAAGACTGCACGGCTGAGGTCTCCTCTTGGGTTAAGGCTGGCATTGATGCTTTCATCCCTACCAGAAAGTTGAGACTTAAATCTCACTCATCCCCCTGGTTTTCCCTTGCCTGCTCAGCTGCCATCGCCCACCGAAATCACTTCTTTCAGTTTTACCGGAGTCACCCGTCAGATCATAACAGGCGCCCTTTAGCCTCGGCTCGCAATGAATGCAAGAAGGTACTTAATGGAGCTAAGCTGATGTTTGCAGCCAAAATAAAGCAGCGCATAGCATCCTGTAAGTTTGGCTCCAAAGACTACTGGAGGCTCTGTAAAAGCGTGCTGAACAACAGCAAGCCCTCAATCTCCCCTCTAATCAACGAATTTGAGGTTCTCACCTCTTCAACAGACAAGGCTGAGTGCTTCGCTCGCAAATTCTCCACTAACTCGACACTGAACTCGTCTGGAGTATCTGTACCCGACTTCCCTCTCCGAACCCAGGCTCAACTGACTGAGATACTAATTACTCCCTCGGTGGTCACCAAAATAATTTCTAAGCTTGACCGTCACAAGGCGAGCGGTCGCGACGGAATTACCCATCATTGTCCTAAAGAAATGTACTCCTGAACTCTCCTCTGTTCTCTCTAAACTCCATAACTTCTGCCTTTCTGCTTCCTGCTTTCCTGCCGGCTGAAAATCCTCCTCCGTGATTCCTATATATAAAAATATTGGAGAAGCCTCTGACTCCGCTAATTATCGTCCTATCAGCCTCCTACCGATCTTAGGCAAAGTATTCGAAGCCATCATCAACGCCGAGGTGGTAAAACATCTCACAGCCCATAGACTCTTCTCTGACAAACAGTATGGCTTCCGCTTCACCAGGTCTACTGTTGATATGCTCACGACCATCACTGAGTATATACACCAGGCCCTCGACAAAAAAGCCGAAGCCCGAACTGTGACCCTTGACATCTCCAAAGCGTTTGACAGAGTCTAGCATGCTGTCCTTCTATGCAAGCTGCAGGGCTATGGTATAACAGGACAATTGTTTGAAACCATACTGCACATATACAAGTCTACCATCCGCCCGTGCACTGAGTATTGCTGCCACATCTGGTCCGGGGCTCCTGCTATCCACTTAGGTGTCCTAGACCGAATACAACGGAGAATCTGTAATGTGATCGATCCCGACTTGGCAGCTAGGATACAGTCACTTTTTCACCGACGCAGTGTGGCTTCCCTGTGTCTCTTCTACAAATACTTTCACGGCTTCTGCTCCGAAGAATTTAGCTCACTGGTACCCACTATATACGAATTTCCTCGAGCCACAAGATTAGCAACTAGGTCCCACCCTTTTACTGTGAAGCCAATAAATTGTAAACGCAAATTCTACTCCAGCAGCTTCTTTTCTCGCACTTCCCGCCTGTGGAATTCTCTTTCGGATAGTTGCTTTCCTGACAGTTACAATCTCCAAGAATTTAAATGTAAAGTCATCTCCTGTCTCACTAACTTACATCCTCTCTCTCATGCTTTTCTACATCCACCCCACTCTCATCAGTACACTCTTTCCTCTCCTACTCTCTTTCTGACACCTCTTGCAACCTCTCACTCCACATAAAATTCCTCCTTGTCCACCTCACTCTCATCAGTAATCTCTTCCCTCTCCCACTCTCTTCTTGACACCCCTGAAACCTCTCACTCCTCATGACATTCCTCCTATGTAACCCCTTGCACAACAGTGGCAGTAAAATATTATAGAATATATATAAAAAAATTCACATCTGATTTATATGCACCCGAAATTTAACAGTTAATTTAACCCCCGACGTTCTTTTTATAGTCTGACAGTACTCCTGGAAATATCTAAAATCCGCCAAAAATGATCTCATTGTAATTTATCCAGGACAGCAAAAAGGAATCTATAAAAAAACGGGGAAAAATGAATCTTCGTGCCCGCTTAAAAACTGAATGTCAAAAAGAAGGTTTTTCCTATGACACCGGTTTATGTGTATGAGTGAATTCAGTGAAAAGAGAGAAGAAGAAGAGATAGATAGATAGATAGATAGATAGATAGATAGATAGATAGATAGATAGATGCAGTAACAGAGAGAGAAAGAGAAAAAGAGAAGTGGGAGGGAAATAGATGCTAAAAATAGTCGTCGTCTACCCACTTCCCTTCATAGGTTCTTCAGTCTTCCGAAACTAATGAGTTTATCTCGGGGTGTCCGACTCCGACCAGCTATGATGTTTCCCAACCAACAAATTGAACAAACTCATTTAGTAGCTGTATAGATTTTGTGCTATATGAATCTTGTATTTTGCAAAAAACTGTCAAAAAATAGAGGAATATTTCTTCATTTGAATTATCTATGCATTCAATGCAAAATTTCCATGCTTTCTGTGCAAAATGCAGAATAAATGCACATATTAAAAACTAGTTGTTATTGTCCTGGAAATCTTTCACATGCACTTGATATATAATTATTTCGAACGCTAGAATAAAATTCTAGAAATCAAGATAAAAATAAAAACACCATCTGTTAATCTCTACCCGGAAGAGATGCAAGATTAAAAATGAACTCGATCTGATTGGTGAAAATTTGGCCAATCATATTGCAGAATTTCATTATATATTTGAAAATACGACAACATGACTGCAGTTCCTCTGAACATCATCAGGTAAGACAACCAAAATATCTCGCAGTCTAGCATATTTGTCTGCATTTCTTACTTTCATCATATATATATATATATATATATATATATATATATATATATATATTGATGAAAGAGAAAACATTTTTGGTAGTATATTTAACTTACATAATTTTTATAATTTATGAAAATCCTTGAGATATTTTATGAGGACGAACTTACAGAATTTGACTTACCACTTCGTATTCATGTCTGAATTTTCTTTTTATCCCAGAACATTTATAATCAGTGACATTTCCAGACGTTTGGTGATGTAGGTATTTTCCAACAATACCAGAACACAGCCAGTCACACACACACACACACACACACGCACACGCACATACTGAGATATATATGTATATATTCTCAATCTAATAACTGAATTTCGTGATAAGAGATGACCTGGGACACTAAAGAAAAATAAAACTCATTGAATAAGAAACATATTTTTTTTATGTCTCAAAACATTTGTATCAGAGATATTTTCTATTGTTTCCAGTGATTTCCCAGTCTGTTCACTATCTATCTATCTATCTATCTATCTATCTATCTATCTATCTATCTATCTATCTATCTATCTATTAATGGTAAAAATATTAATTAAAAATGTTTTCTTTGCAATTTTCTAGCTATGAAGCTTGTTTTCATCTTTGCGACTCTTCTCTCCTTGGCACTGGCTGCCAGTATCGACTCAGCAGAGCCGGATATTGTCGTTTATACTGCCGCGGGCCCAGACTCATACACCAAAGTGTCTCGTAAGTGATTTTGATTACCTAATTTCTATCCTGATATAAACGATATCCTTTGAATTCAGATCGTCGTAGGTACGTTAACTTTTATTTAAAATTACCAGTAGATGTACATAGGTTTCTGCCTGAAATGCTTAAATGGAATAAATGAGATAAAAATTAAAGCCTAATTTTGACATTTACCTTTGGTCACTTTCTAACTACTTTTTGATGTAATGTATGAGAGCATGGATCTATAAATCTGTAGCCTGACACATTGTGATTAACCAAAATTGTATTTGAACTTCACATTATATGATGTTATAGCTACATGTTTATTACCCACCACTGATTAAAAGCAGTTGGTTATGGAATAATCTGGATAATTATTATTTTGGAGGAATATCCTGGGAGAAGGATCTCTTGCGCCAAATATTATCGGTACCTAGGATAATAACGATAAAAAAATAAAATACGGTGACGTCATAATTTTCATAGCTTGTACGCAATGACGAATTCAGAATACTATTGTTTAACATTCAGACCAAATTACGAGAAGGAATACACTGAAAATACTTTTCTTAAAAAAAAAAAGAAAGAAGATTGCCACATGATATTACCCTCAAATGCTATCATAGAATAAATGAGATTAGAATTTACTTTAATTGTTCCTTTCTATTTGACTTAGTCTAAACTTTTATGTAATGTAATGTATGAAAGCGTGGAACAATAAGTATATAGCCTGGCAAAACTTTAAGTTTCGAAACGCGTAAGAAATAATGAATTCAGAATCATAGTCTCTAATATTATGTTAATTCCGAATAATGTCAATATGTTCCTGCAGTAATACTATTTGAATATTTTTGTTTCAGTGCGTGAAGCCATTGCCTTTATGTGCAGAGATTTGCGTGGAAGTACAATGGACTGTAATACTTATTGTGATAAAAATTTCACTCCAATTTATATTTGCCCGAAACTCTGTGAAATGTAAGTATTTCAATTTTTAAAATTTTATTCCCTGTCAAATTTAGCATCTTCGGTTGATCAAAATATCCCTTACAATCTATTTTCAGCAATTGTTTTTCATTCGGTGGTGATTTCAAGTCTATGTTTCATTTTATTTTGACGAAGTGATTCATTTTTCCATATCTTATTACGGTATCACGAAAACCAACGGTTACCATAATATACTTACTGGATAATTTATTAGTATAGAAAGGCAACTCAGTTGATTTCGTGCCGAAAGTATTAATCAGATGACGATGAGGATAAGTGAATCAATGGACTGATATTCGTTTCCTGCTTCATAATATTTCTCTCTTGCTGCTCGGTGATGTCCAAGATATAACTCTTCCTTTATAGGTTATATGACAATCTCTATTTCTTTGGAATTAAATGATTTTTCCAAAAATAAACAGCGTTTCTTTCTAAAGAGATATTGAACAAAAACAATATCTAAAATCTTAAGACTTCCGCATTTAAGCGAGCATTTTTCCCAAGCATCACAGTCATATTTTTCTTCACTTGGTGGTTTTCTTGTAATCATTTGCGACTTGGATCTACTTGATCGGTTTTTATCCCGCTGACATGATACCAAAGGTAACCCACCGACGTTGACAACCAGTTATCGTTGACACGTGTAACAACTACCACTTCTCAACTCACCTCTGAAGTCAGACCTCCATATCTTCTTTTATCTTCTCAATAGCGAGTCTCGTGACCCGTTCAATATTTTCTGGAATCGAGTTTTTAATTATTTTCCTGATACTCTAACACCATAAACAAAAGAGTACGGAACTATTATGCAATATCTGTTTTCCTATATGATTTCTAGGGCTAATATTGAAGAAATACAGCGTAGAAACTTTGATACTTACACGAAATTTTGTCGGAAGAGGAACAGAGTAAAATGACGTATAACATACATAGTGGGCTTAATGTGCTGCGCACAAGTTTTAGTAAAGTTAAAAAAAAATCAGTAAGAGCTACAGAGATAGGGAAATGTCGAAACTAAATGAATTCTACACATAGAAAAGTAGAAATATAGATTTTCTAAGTTCATTGCGAATGAATTTATATAGAAAAACGTAAAATTATCCACGTACACTTTAAAGGTTTCTATTTCAAATGTAACAACATTTTTCTTTCTTCGTTTTCAGATACAGAAACAGTGGTTGTCCGGTGTAAAATCTATTTTCCATATCCAGTAAATAATCGACAATTATGTGTAATTGATTCTGGAATAAAACCTTTAGCAGTGTGATTCTTGTTTTATTATGTTCTTTGGTTGTTAAAACATCAAAATATAACATCATGCGTACGTAGCAGTATGACCCACTCCGTCCCAATCTCAGGTTTGCATGTATGTATGTTGTGTGGGTTAACTGACCGTAAGTTAGTCGCACCTGAGTCTGCAGCTGTCCGCTTACGTTCCGTCCACCGTTGATCGAAGATGTCAATGATCCGTCGAAATCCATCACTTCCACTGCCACGTTGTGTTTTCTGATCTCAAGGTAAGTTATGGTCTCGAGGGGATTTGTCATGTGCTGCATTCCTCGATTGCTGAAATCAAGAGATGGTTGGGTTCACAATGCAGAAACAAGGGAAATAGACAAGAACGAAAAAGAGATAACAAGACAGTAGTGAAGGCCAGTCTATGTAGACTAATGATTATATTGTAACGCCTTGTACAGTAAAGCGAGATAGATAGATAGATAGATAGATAGATAGATAGATAGATAGAGAGAGAGAGAGAGAGAGAGAGAGAGAGAGTAAGAGAGAGAGAAGAATTAATACGAAAATTCGATTCAAATTCTTTAACTGTCCACAAATTATTTGCTGCTACTATGTCTATTTGTTGTTAGAGGTAGTACAGTCAGTATACTCCCCTTACTTGGGAGTTGGAGGGAGGATTTTTCACGTCTTAACTCCAACACATCTCAACCCGGTCTCTATTTCTTCCTTTAAATCCGTGTGCCTTTTTGGTAAAAACGCTTATATATGTGGCACGTCGGTAAATGATCGGAATGCTTCTCCATAAAAGTCTAACATCAATTTCGTGTATCTGGCTTACATCACCCGCTTACAACTTCGCGCCGATGTCTTCCTATCTGAAGGTTTCGTGACAAAGTTTTGTTGACTTTGTACATTTACCTGCCAGCGTTATTTATAATTTCTATTCTTACGTGGATGGTTTTTTCACAATCGACCGACAGTTCAATCTCAGAAGCTCCTTATCGCTTCCCTGATAGAAAGGGAGAGAAAGAAACAAACATGGAAAAAAGAAACAGAGTTATCTCCCTTCGCTAGGCAAGCCTCTTATCTGGTCTATGTTCGATTATCGTCATATCAGTCGATATCATTTCGTGAATGCCTCGTGTTTCGCCTCTCCAAATACTCTCCTGGTCATCAAATGATGTTATATGATGTTATATGATGTTATATATATATATATATATATATATATATATATATATATATATATATATATATACTGTGTTTATTTTGGCAGCATTTTTTTATTAATACAGATTTCGTTGAATAATATAGACAAGTTTTATGCAGGATCCTTTCGTATAGTCTGATACCACCACCATTTTGTCACCGTCTTCGGCCATCCGTTACGTTAAAAATGAACTTGTCTCTTTGTTTAATTCTGCTTTCTCAATAACTTATATGTTCACTCTTTAATAATGGCTTATGTAAGCCGAAAGCTCAGACCTGATAAAAAAATCAACAATTACTGCGATTTCTTGTCGTCTTTTAACGATAGCACTATCAAGCTTATCAGATTATATGAAAGGATCCTGCATAAAATAAATAGACAAAACTTGTCTATATTATTTAACGAAACCTGTATTAATATATATATATATATATATATATATATAATGCAGGTTTCAGTGAATAATATAGACAAGTTCTGTCTATTTATCTTTTGTAAGGTCCTTTCGTATGATCTCATTAGCTTGATAGTGTTGTCATGAAAAGACGACAAGAAATCGCAATAATTGTTGATTTTCTCATCAGGTCTGAGCTTTCGGCTTACGTAAGCCATTATCAAAGGATGAACATTTAATATACAGTGAACATAGAACATTTAAATTATTAACAAAGTGGAGTTATGCAGAGAAAATTAAACAGGTCCATTTTTTTGCGTTGCACATGGCTGAGGGCCGAGAAGGAATGGTGGTAGTGGGATTTTGGTCAAATGAGAGTATAGTGGCATGAGGGGATTGATCTGGGAACTGCTACTACTATGGGTGTAGAGGGTAAGTATAATAACTATGACCTCTCCCGTCGATTATAGGCATTGAAGTATTTTAGTGGAGGTGTCGAAATTTATCTTATTTAGGCTAGGTTTAAACTGTTTGTTGTAGATATCTTCTAGAATTTTAAGTTTTCGTTTATTATTTTCTTGTCTAAGTATATATGTATTTTCAACAAGTGTTTTCCTAAGAAGTGTGCATTGATAGCCGTGGTGTTTTAAATGTCGGAATATGTTAGAATTTTCATTTAAGTGCAATGTAAGTCTCCGCGAAAGCGAGTTAGTAGTATGTCCAATGTAGGTATTATTTAGTTTGTTAGAGATACATTCTCGAAAGGAGCATTTGAATTTATACACTACATTGTTTTTTTTTGCAAATCGCTAACGGTGGGGGAGGAGTCGTTGCGGACGATTGAGTTGAATGTTGTGGATTTAGCGTAATATATGATAAATTTAACTCTTTTTTCTATATACTTAGACAAGAAAAAAATAAACGAAAATTAAAATTCTAGAAGATATCTACATCAAAGAGTTTAAACCTAGCCTAAATAAAATAAATTTCGACACCTCCACTAAAATACTTCAATGCCTATAATCGACGGGAGAGGTCATAGTTATTATACTTACCCTCTACACCCATAGTAGTAGCAGTTCCCAGACCAATCCCCTCATGTCACTATACTCTCATTTGACCAAAATCCCACTACCACCATTCTTTCTCGGCCTGCAGCCATGTGCAACGCAAAAAAAAGGACCTGTTTAATTTTCTCTGTATAACTCCACTTTGTTAATAATTTAAATGTTCTATGTTCTCTGTATATTAAATGCTCATCCTTTGATAATGGCTTATGTAAGCCGAAAGTTCAGACCTGATAAAAAATCAACAATTATTGCGATTTCTTGTCGTCTTTTCATGACAACGCTATCAAGCTAATCAGATCATACGAAAGGATCTTACACAAAATAAACAGACAGAACTATATTATTCAATGAAACCTGCATTAATGAAAAAATGCTGCCAAAATACACAATATGTATATATATATATATATATATATATATATATATAATTTTTCTTTAATCCGAAATGGAAAAGTAGGAAGGTAAATTCCAAGAATCTGATCCTAATTAATATTAAAACATTTTTAATATTAAAAATGATGCAGGAGGAGAGCTCAATGTACTTATGATTAGAGAGGCAATATGAATTAAAGAAAAATTTCAAAACTCAAAAATGTCAAATTTACATTTAAACATGAAATCTCTAATAGAGAATTCACGTCTCTTCAGCGACAGAGTTTTATTTCAAAATGAAGAAAAAAAAATGGGGTAAAGAATGGGACAAAATAAATAACTGTCAAGTTTTGAGAAATATACGTCACAAAATTTTTTTAAGATCAGTTTATTTTTGGTTTTTTCTTTGTAAGTGAAGGGATGGGGGATTGGCATATTTAGCTTGATAGACGAAAAGAGTTAAGGAATTAGGAGGTCGTTAAGTTGAGGATTGGGTTAAACAAAACAGAACAGAAAAGGAAGGGGCGGAATATAAAGAGTGTATAGAGAAAAGATAAGGGAAAGAAGGAAAAGGAGGGAATATCAAATATCAAATAGAAAACGCTCGATACGTGTCAAATACGTTTAACTTTAAATGTTTAAAAGGGTTAGGGATTTGGAAACTTAAGTGGGGAAAAATAAATTTAAATATAAGATTTAAAAAAATTTTTTTTTAATTAAGTTTATCTGATTAAAAATATTTTTTTTAGGTACGGACGAGCTAAATAACAATTACAGAAAATTATAAATTTAGAATTATTAAAATAATATATGTATGCTAATAAAGGAGAAAAGGGGGTTTAGTCAAGGAATCCATCTTTTATAAAGATAGACAATTAAAGGAGATTAGGAGGAAGGTAGAGGGGTTAAAATACTTTTTAAAGTTCAAATTAAAAATAGAAATTAAATTAATTTATCCAAATCATTGAACTTATATTTATATTCTAAAATCTAAACTTCAGGAAATTAAACTTTAAATTTAAGTATTCAAAAAATTTGCTTTATGGCGGTACTTACTGATAAATTCTCTTCTATGATTCAGGAGCAGGTGCTGGTGAGGATATTTCAATATTGAAATTCTTTCTAGTAAACACAGACGGCACCTATCACTAAAATTCCTCGGAATACGGGTTGAACCTATTAGCTTCCAGCTAATTTCCGGATCCAGCCCTTCCTCTTTCATTTTCCAGAATATTCGTGAAAGGGCTGTCGGGTAATTTTGATCCGGGTTCGAAAAAATACCTGTGGTTATAAAGTCTCTGCTTAAAAGGTTCAGCGGACATACCAATATAGGTTCGGTAGTTATATTTATTGTTTGATGGAGAAATGCGGGCTTCATAAATCACCTGGGTGGATTTACATTTGCCCTCCACCGGGCAGGCGTCCACAGAGCTACAGCTGCATTCATTCAAAATTCCGGACCCAGAATCAGTATTGCGTAAATTCATTAGAATACTTCTATTATGGGAATTAATGAGGTTGTCTATATTAGGAGTACAAGAATAGCTGATTTTAAGGGTCTCCCTATTAAAAATTTTCCGTAAAGGATTGCTGTTATTAAAATGTTTGTGTATTAATTTGAGAAAATATTTACCAATATTGATATTAGTTAATTTACAATAAGGGGGTTTAAACCAAATTATATTTCTTTTTCTACACTTTCCTTGATTTTTAGTTTTGGATGGTTCGGTGTCTATTGTAGGTTTATTATATGTTAATTTGTTCTTATATCCGATTTTTTGAAGGGCCTTATTGTAAATAACTTTACTTGCGTTGAAAGTTTTAATGTTGGATGATAATTGGTTGATTCTATTATTCACTATATTGGGTATCTGTTTTATAATATTTTTGGGGTGGTTGAATGAAATATTAATACGAGTGAGGGAATTATTTTCTTTGAGAAATGACTGGTAGGATCCATCATTTAAATTAAGGGTGATGTCTAAATAGTTTACAATTCTAAGATTAGAAGTAACTTCAACTTTAAAACCGAGGTAAGGCAGGGCTCTAATTATTTTTTGTGTATTCTATTTGTATAGGGTCCATTGGAATTAGGGATAAATATTAATCCATCATCCCGATATAGGTCTAATTGTTTTGGGTCTAAAAACCTACTTAGAACCTCTAAAATGTAAATACCCACAAGATCTGGCACCTGGGCTGAATCATACGCTCCCATAGGGACATCAAAACTATCCTTTGGCCATTTCGTCTATGTGGAATTATTAAAGGTGAGAATGGATTTTCTGGCCGTTAAGATAATCTTATAGTCCCTATCCGAAATATCCACGTAATTTTTAGCAAAAGTTAAGCAACTCTCAAGAAGGTCCTTTGATATAGAAGAATAGAAGTCGACAATATCGAATTTAAGGAAGGTGGACTTAGATTTGTTTTGGCTGTTGTTAAACCAGTGTATAGTATCCAAAGAACTTTTCTAAAGGTTTGGTTGTAAATTCGATAACAACTTCTCTATTAGGTTTTTTAGAACCTCCTTAGAAATTATGCCTAAGTCACTTTTAGTAGTATTAATCATTCTAGTTTGTAATTTGTTTTGGAAGTTTGCTTTGTGGTCCTTAAATAAAACGTAAGCTTCTTTAGTAGAAACTTTGCCAATTTTGTCACTAATATTTAATTCGTTGGCGAATTTAGCTATGTCTGTATTAATTTCAGATAATGTTAGGTTTCTTCTGTCTACTTTGTAATTACTAGTTATATTATTATTATGTCATTTTTCATCATATTTAGATTTCTGCATTGGTCTCACTACCAACCAAGTCTGCGGGGAGACCTAAGGCAGGTAGTGGCGTGTTGTTATGACTCCATTTCATGTTTTTCTATCCTCCCTATCATCCCCAGCATTACATAGATAACGTTTTCCTTAGTGTGTGGGCTGTACTTAATAATACAATTTTTTGTATATCTCTTAAGCTGGGGTTTCCAGGGATTCTTTCAATGTGTTGTTTTGTTCCATTTTTTATCATTCCAAGTGCACCTACTATCACTGGCACAACTCTTGTTTTCAATTTCCACATTTTTTCTATTTCAATTTCCAGGTCTTTATATTTTGACAGTTTTTCAAATTCCTTGATTGCTATGTTACAATCCGCTGGACAAGCCATATCAATTAATAGACAAGTTTTCTCCTTCTGGTTTTTAACAATAATGTCTGGCCTGTTTGCTTCAATTTTTCTGTCTGTGTAGATGGTGTAATCCCATAGAATGGTTACATCTTCTATTTCTGTAACCGGTGCTGGATGATGTTCATACCAGTGTTTGTTTACAGCTTTTCCATAATGTTTGCACATTGCCCAATGTAAATATTGCCCAACTCTATCGTGGCGATTTTTATATTCGTTTGGGGCAAGCACAGAACAGCCTGAGATTAGGTGGTCTATTGTTTCTTGGTGTTTATCACAAAACCTGCATTTTGGATCCATATTATTATGCATAATATTTGCCTGAAAGTTTCTCGTGAAAAGACTTTGGTCTTGTGCTGCAAGTATAAATCCTTCAGTTTCAGACTTTAATCCAGATGCACGTAACCATCGATGAGTATTAACTTTGTCAACATTGGATTTATTGGCACGTACTGGATATTGGCCATGCAGAGGTTTGTCTTGCCAGCGCTGTTTCATCTTTTCAAGAGCTTTATCTTTGGCTTTCATTTTCATATTTTTTGCCGCAATAGTTGGTTCTTGGCTACTGTTTTGCTTTTCTACAGAATCTACTAACTGTAATTCTTGTTTGTATTTACTGCCTTCTTTTATTATTGAATATTTTTTCTTTCTTTCTTCATGTTGCCTTACTAATTGTATCATCCAATCCTTTGTTGTTTCTATGTATGTTAGTAAGCCAATAGTTGTTGTCTTGTATGACAATTCCAGCTGAATAAGACCCCTTCCACCTTCTTTACGGGGTATGTATAGACGGTCTACATCAGCCTTTGGGTGATGCATCCTATGCTTAGAAAGAAGCTTTCTTGTTTTAACATCCATTCGCCTGATGTCGTTTAGAGTCCAGTTTAAGATGTTGAAGCTATATTGGACAACTGGGATTGCAAGGCTATTAATGGCCATAACTCTATTCTGTGAATTTAATTCAGTTTTTAATATCATTCGTAGCCTTCTATAGTACTCTTTACGCACTATTTCTTTCATTTTTTTATGGTGAATGTTTTCGCTCTCATTTACACCTAGGTATTTATAAGCTTCTTCTGGTTTCAATTCTTTTATTGTTACAGCAGGGTCTAGGCTAATTGAGGATGTTTCTTGTATTGATCCACGTAAAACTGTAGCTTTAGCACATTTATTCAAATTAAATTTCATTCCAATGTCTTCGCTGAAGCATTTTACAGTTTGCAGAAGACCTTCCAGCTCATTATCATTCTTAGCATATAACTTTAAGTCATCCATGTAAAATAGATGGCTTATTTTCTTTTGGCCTATTTTATAACCACATTCTGTCTTATTAAGTTGACTGGTTAGTGCTATTAATGATATGCAGAATAGTAAGGGATTATTATTATTATTATTATTATTATTATTATTATTATTATTACTAGTTATGTTATTTTAAGAATACTTAGGTAATTTGAAGGATCACATTTATAAATGTTATTAGATTTGTCGATTTTACCCACAGGTACTTAGAGTTTTTAAGTTTCTAATATCTGACTTTAACAAGTTCTGGAATTCATTTGAAGCCCCACGAAATTTGATTTTGGGGATCAGGTCGAAAAGGTCCTTTTCGAAAGGGTATAGAAATTTCTTTTCTCTATACACTCTTGATATTCCACCCCTTCCTTTCCTGTTCTGTTTTGTTTAACGCAATCCTAAATTTAACGACCTCCTAATTCCTTAACTCTTTTCGTCTATCAAGCTAAAAATGCCAATCCCCCATCCCTTCACTTATGAAGAAAAAACCAAAAATAGACTGATCTTAAAAAAATTTTTGTGACGTATATTTCCCAAATCTTAACAGTTATTTATTTTGTCCCATTCTTTATCCCATATTTTTTCTTCATTTTGAAATAAAACTCTGTCGCTGAGGAGACGTGAATTCTCTATTCAATTAATCAACTCTAATTTGACATTTTTGAGTTTATAATTTAATTTATATTGGCTCTGTAATCTTAAGTACATTGAGTTCTCCTCCTGCATCATTTTTAATATTAAAAATGTTTTAATATTAATTAAGACATAAATATAGATATATATTGTGTGTGTGTTTTGGCAGCATTTTTACATTAATACACGTTTCATTGAATAATATAGACAAGTTCTGTCTATTTTGTGTAAGACCCTTTCGTATGATCTGATTAGCTTGATAGTGTTGTCATGGAAAGACGACAAGAAATCGCAATAATTGTTGATTTTTTTAAGTATAATAACTATGACCTCTCCCGTCGATTATAGGCATTGAAGTATTTTAGTGGAGGTGTCGAAATTTATTTTATTTAGTCTAGGCTTAAACTGTTTGTAGATAGCTTCTAGAATTTTAAGTTTTCGTTTATTATTTTCTTGTCTAAGTATATAGACAAAAGAATTAAATTTATCATATATTACGCTAAATCCACAACATTCAACTCAATCGTCCGCAAACGACTCCTCCCCCACCGTTAGATATTTGCAAAAAACAATGTAGTGTATAAATTCAAATGCTTCTTTCGAGAATGTATCTCTAACAAACTAAATAATACCTACATTGGACATACTACTAACTCGCTTTCGCGGAGGCTTACATTACACTTAAATGAAAATTCTAACATATTCCGACATTTAAAACACCACGGCTATCAACACACACTTCTTAGGAAAACACTTGTTGAAAATACGCATATACTTAGACAAGAAAATAATAATAATAATAATAATAATAATAACGGGAGAGATCATAGTTATTATACTTACCCTCTACACCCATAGTAGTAGCAGTTCCCCTCACGCCACTATACTCTCATTTGACCAAAAAACCCACTACCACCATTCCTTCTCGGCCTGCGGCTATGTGCAACACAAAAAAATGGACCTGTTTAATTTTCTCTGCATAACTCCACTTTGTTAATAATTTAAATGTTCTATGTTCACTGTATATTAAATGTTTATCCTTTGATAATGGCTTATGTAAACCGAAAGCTCAGACCTGATAAAAAATCAACAATTATTGCGATTTCTTATCTTTTCATGACAACACTATCAAGCTAATCAGATCATACGAAAGGACCTTACAAAAGATAAATAGACAGAACTTGTCTATATTATTCACTGAAAAATGTATTATATATATATATATATATATATATATATATATATATATATATATATTAATACAGGTTTCGTTAAATAATATAGACAAGTTTTGTCTATTTATTTTATGCAGGATCCTTTCATATAATCTGATAAGCTTGATAGTGCTATAGTTAAAAGACGACAAGAAATCACAGTAATTGTTGATTTTTTATCAGGTCTGAGCTTTCGGCTTACATAAGCTATTATTAAAGAGTGAACAAGTTATTGCCAGAATAAGCAGAATTAAACAAAGAGACAAGTTCATTTTTAACGTAGCGGATGGCCGAAGACGGTGACAAAATGGTGGTGGTATCAGACTATAAGAAAGGATCCTGCATAAAACTTGTCTATATTATTCAACGAAATCTGTATTAATGAAAAAATGCTGCCAAAATAAACACAGTATATATATATATTCCATTGTGTTAGTCTGTGTGAGGGAGAAAAAGAGTTTTCTTGAGCGTATTCGAATATGTGTGTATGTGTGTGTTTGTGAGCGTAAACGTAAGCTTACTTGTATTATAGACCACAAGATAAGTGTATGGGTATTTAAGAAACACAAATGTGCCTGAACATGAATCCGCAACAGGGATTAACTAGCCACTCTAGCAGTAGAGCATACTCCAAAATGAGCAGCCATTATATCGATATATATATATATGAAATAAGATAAATAATCGCTAACGTGAAAAACGTAATAAATAAACGAATCAAATAAATAAAAACAAAACCGAGTAACCAAGTTCACAAATATATAAATATCCATACTATTAAGATTGTTCTTGCCTCTCCTTTCGTTAGTTTGCACGACCGTTACGTCTTGTCAATACTTCATAAATAATGGAAATTTTTTATCTCGTAGAAAATGTAGAAAAGACAGTAATTGTTTTCAGTGTGAAATTGAAGGGAACAAAATAGACGGTGAAATAGAAGTGAAGAGAGAGGATCTAATTAAGGTGAACGTATAATACGCTTTGCTCTTAGAAAAACGACCGACAAGCAGCATTTACCATGCCTTGCTTCACTGAAGCGAGTGGTGACACGAGGTCTGTTTTTAATAGTGGTGACCTGTGCGCGTACTTACTGGCCGTTTACAAAAATTTACCCAGCCTTTAGGTATACGCTGGGCACTAATCTTGTCTAAGCTGGTCTTAACTTGTCATATCTAGTCGTTCCTTATCTTGGAAAGAGCTAAGAAAGAGAAGAAGAAAAGAATGGGCGCCGGGGATGCCCAGGAGAGTAATTGGAGAGGCGAAACACGAGGCATTCACGAAATGATATCGACTGATATGACGATAATCGAACATAGACCAGATAAGAGGCTTGCCTAGTGAAGGGAGACAACTCTGTTTCTTTCTTCCATGTTTGTTTCTTTCTCTCCCTTTCTATCTCAGGGAAGCGATAAAGAGCGTCTGAGATTGAACTGTCGGTCAATTGTGAAAAAACCTTCCACGTAAGAATAGAAATTATAAATAACGCTGGCAGGTAAATGTACAAAGTCAACAAAACTTTGTCACGAAACCTTCATATAGGAAGACATCGGCGCGTGGTTGTAAGCGGGTGATTTAAGCCAGATACACGAAATTGATGTTAGACTTTTATGGAGAAGCATTCCGATCATTTACCGACGTGCCACATATAGAAGCGTTTTTAACAAAAAGGCACACGGATTTAAAGGAAGAAATAGAGATCGGGTTGAGATGCGTTGGAGTTAAGACGTGAAAAATCCTCCCTCTAACGTTAACAGGCATGTCCAATGTTTCTAAGCAGAAACCCCAGGTAAGGGGAGTATAATGACTGTACTACCTCTAACAACAAATAGACATAGTAGCAGCAAATAATTTGTGGACAGTTAAAGAATTTGAATCGAATTTTCTTATTAATTCTTCTCTCTCTCTTACACTCTCTCTCTCCCCCTCTGTCTCTTTATCTCACTCTCTCTCTCTCTATCTATCTATCTATCTCGTTTTACGGTACAAGGCGTTACAATATAATCATTAGTCTACATATACTGGCCTTCACAACTGTCTTGTTATCTCTTTTTCGTTCTTGTCTATTTCCCTTGTTTCTGCATTGTGAACCCAACCATCTCTTGATTTCAGCTATCGTAGAATGCAGCACAAGACAAATCGCCTCGTGACCATAACTTACCTTCAGATCAGACATCACAACGTGGCAGTGGAAGTGATGGATTTCGACGGATCATTGACATCTTCGATCAACGGTGGACGGAACGTAAGCGGACAGCTGCAGACTCAGGTGCGACTAACTTACGGTCAGTTAACGCACACAACATACATACATGCAAACCTGAGATTGGGGCGGAGTGGGTCATACTGCTACGTCCGCATGATGTTATATTTTGATGTTTGAACAACCAAAAACATAATAAAACAAGAATCACACTACTAAAGGTTTTATTCCAGAATCAATTACACATAATTGTCGATTATTTACTCGATATGGAAAATAGATTTTATACCGGACAGCCACTGTTTCTGTATCTGAAAACGAAGAAAAAAAAATGTTGTTACATTTGAAATAGAGACTTTTAAAGGGTTCGTGGATAACTTTACGTTTTTCTATATAAATTCATTTACAATGAACTTAGAAAATCTATATTTCTACTTTTCTATGTGTAGAATTCATTTAGTTCGTAGGCTGTCAATGCTCTCCACAATTTTCTACCTTCGTCGCTCTTACTGATTTTTTTTAACTTTACTAAAACTTGTGCGCAGCACATTAAGCCCACTAGGTAGGTTATACGTCATTTTCCTTTGTTCCTCTTTCCGACAAAATTTCGTGTGATTATCACATTTTCTACGCTGTCTTTTACGCTGTCTTTCCTCGTTATTTGCCCTAGAAATCATATAGGAAAACAGATATTGCATAATATTTCCGTACTCTTTTGTTTATGATGTGAGAGTATCAGGAAAATAATTAAAGACTCGATTCAAGAAAATATTGAACGGGTCACGAGACTCGCTATTGAGAAAATAACAGAAGACATGGAGGTCTGACTTCAGAGGTGAGTTGAGAAGTGGTAGTTGTTACACGTGCCAATGATAAATGGTTGTCAACGTCGGTGGGTTACTTTGTGATCATGTCAACGGGATAAAAACAGATCAAGTAGATCCAAATCACAAATGATTACAACAAGAAAACCACCAAGAGAAGAAAAATATGACTGTGATGCTTGGAAAAAATGTTCGCTTAAATACGAAAGTCTTAAGATTTTAAATATTATTTTTGTTCAATATCTCTTTAGAAAGAAACGCTGTTTATCTTTGGAAAAATCATTTAATTCCAAAGAAATAGAGAATGTCATATAACATATAAAGGAAGAGTTATATCTTGGACATCACCGAGCAGCAAGAGAGAAATATTATGAAGCAGGAAACGAATACCAGTCCATTGATTCACTTATCCTCATCGTCATCTGATTAATACTTTCGGCACGAATTGAACTGAGTTGCCTTTCTATCCTAATAAATTACCCAGTAAATATATTACGAGAAGCGTTGGTTTTCGTGATAACATAAGATATGGAAAAATGAATCACTTCGTGAAAATAAAATGAAAAATAGACTTGAAATCAGTACCGAATGAAAAACAATTGCTGAAAATATCTTGATTAACCGAAGATGACAAATTTGCAAGGTAAAAATCTCAACAATTGAAATACTTACATTTCACAGAGTTTCGGGCAAATGTAAATTGGAGTGAAATTTTTATCACAATAAGTATTACAGTCCATTGTACTTCCACGCAAATCTCTGCACATAAAGGCAATAGCTTCACGCACTGAAACAGAAATATTCAAATAGTATTACTGCAGAAGCATGTTGATATTATTCGGAATTAACATAATATAAGAGAATATAATTCTGAATTCGTTATTTCTTATGCGTTTCGAAACTTAAAGTTTTGCCAGGCTATAAACTTAGTGGTCTACGCTTTCATACATTGAATAAAAGTTTAGATTAACTCAAATAGAAAGCAACGCTAAATATCCATCACCTAAAATTAAAAGTAGATTCTAATCCCATTTATTCTAAATTAGCATTTGAAGGCGACACGTATGGCAATATTATTTAAGAAAAGATTTTCATGGTATTCCTTCTCGTAAACTTTTGTCTGAATGTTAAAGAATAAAATTCTGAATTCGTCATTGCTTACATGTTATGAAACTTAATGGCGTCACAGTATTTATTTTATGATTATTATCCTAATATCGATAACACTTGGCGCAAGAGATCCTTCTCCCAGGATATACCTCCTAAATATTGATTTTCCAGATTAATCTACTCCATGATGAACTAAGTTTAATCGGTGGTGAGTAATAATATACTTATTGTTCCACGCTTTCATACATTACATTACATAAAAGTTTAGACTAAGTCAAATAGAAAGCAACAATTAAAGTAGATTCTAATCTCATTTATTCTATGATAGCATTTGAGGGTAATATCATGTGGCAATCTTCTACTATTTCTTTTTAAGAAAAGTATTTTCAGTGTATTCCTTCTCGTAATTTGGTCTGAATGTTAAACAATAGTATTCTGAATTCGTCATTGCGTACAAGCTATGAAAATTATGACGTCACCGTATTTTATTTTTTTATCGTTATTATCCTAGGTACCGATAATATTTGGCGCAAGAGATCCTTCTCCCAGGATATTCCTCCAAAATATTAATTATCCAGATTATTCCATAACCAACTGCTTTTAATCAGTGGTGGGTAATAAACATGTAGCTATAACATCATATAATGTGAAGTTCAAATACAATTTTTTTAACTCACAATATGTCAGATCCA
Source organism: Ascarosepion bandense (assembly GCA_037127315.1). Lineage (NCBI taxonomy): Eukaryota > Metazoa > Mollusca > Cephalopoda > Sepiida > Sepiidae > Ascarosepion > Ascarosepion bandense. The sequence goes on along the minus strand of JBBBDQ010001416.1, from coordinate 1,304,374 downwards.
TGCTCTCATACATTACATCAAAAAGTAGTTAGAAAGTGACCAAAGGTAAATGTCAAAATTTAGCTTTAATTTTAATCTCATTTATTCTATTTAAGCATTTCAGGCAGAAACCTACCAATACATCTACTGGTAATTTTAAATAAAAGTTAACGTACCTACGACGATCTGAATTCAAAGGATATCGTTTATGTCAGGATAGAAATTAGGTCATTAAAAACACTTACGAGACACTTTGGTATATGAGTCTGGGCCTGCTGCAGTATAAACGGCAATATCCGGCTCTGCTGAGTCGATACTGGCAGCCAGTGCCAAGGAGAGAAGAGTCGCAAAGATGAAAACAAGCTTCATGGCTACAGAATTGCAAAGAAAATGTTTTTAATTATTAATCTTACCATTTATCGATAGATAGATAGATAGATAGATAGATAGATAGATAGATAGATAGATAATGAACACACTAAAATGATAATAAAAATCTCTCTAAACTGAGAAAATATCGCTGAAAAAATGTTTTGAGATATATAAAAATAAATGTTTCTTATTCAATGAGTTGTATTTTTTAATGGCCAAAAGCATCTCTTATAACGAAATTTTTTCCGAAATTCAGTTATTAGATTGAGCATATATACATATATATCTTAGTGTGTGTGTATGCGTGAGGTTCTGTGTGGGCGGGTGTGTGTAATTAGCTGTGTACGTGAGTGGGTGCGTGCGCGCACACGTGGGCATATCTCTATCGTGTCCGGTATTGTTGGAAAATACCTACATCACTAAACGTCTGGCAAGTTCACTGATAAAAATGTCCTGGGATAAAAAGAAAATTCAAAGATGAATGCGAAGTGGTAAGCAGTCACATTCTGTAATTTCATCTTCAAAAATATCGCAAAGGTTTAGATGGATTATAAAGATTAAATAAGTTATTTACACTTTAAATGTTTGACACAACAAAGAATGTTTTCGTTTTCATCATATATATATATATATGATACAAAAAAGAAATGCAGGTAAATATGCTTGACTGCTAGATAGTTTGGTTGTCTTACCTGATGATGTTTCGAGGAACTGAAATCGCTTTGTCGTATTCTCAAATATATGATGAAATTCTGCAATATGATTGGCCAAACTTTCACCAGTCAGAACGAGTTAAGTTTTAATCTTTCATCTCTTCCTGGTAGAGATTAACAGATGGCGATTTCTTTGTTGTTTTTATCTTGATTTCTAGAATTTTATTCTCTGCAGTTTAATTTTGTCTTCGAAATGATTGCGTATCCACTGCATGTGAAAGATTTCACGGAAAATAACAACTAGTTTTTAATATGTGCATTTATTCTGCATTTGCAAAGAAAGCATGGACCTTTTGCATTGAATACATACATAATTCAAATAAAGAAATATCCCTCTATTTTTTGAGAGTTTTTTACAAAATACTACATTCATATAGGACAAAATCTATCGGGTTACTAAATGCGTTTGTCCAATTTCTTGGTTGGGAAACATCATAGCGGGTCGGGGTCGGATAATCCGACATAAACTCATTCCTTTCGAAAGACTGAAGAACTTATGAAGGGAAAGGGTAGACATCGATAATTTTTAGCCTTTATTGCCCTCCCACATCTTTTATTTCTCTTTAACTCCCTGTTATGCATCTATCTATCTATCTATCTATCTATCTATCTATCTATCTATCTATCTATCTATCTATCCCTTCTTCTTCTTCTTCTTCTTCTTCTTCTTCTTCTTCTTCTTCTTCTTCTTCTTCTTCTTCTCTCTTTTTCACTGAATTTTCATTGTCCTGGCTAATTTGCAATGAAATCATCCTTTTGCGAAATTTAGATATTTTCAGGAGTACTGTCAGACTATAAAATGAGAGGTGGAGGTTAAATTAACTGTTAAATTTCGGGTGCGTATAAATCAGATGTGAAATATGAAAAACGCATAAATCCGATCATAAATTTATTACCAAATTCTAAATCTGTTCAGGTTTTGGTCTTCAAGTATATATATATTTTTTTTTTTTGCTTCTTGCTTGTACACCTTTTTTGACATTAGGGCAATAGAGTTGTTCTGACTAAAAACACATGTTAAAAAAACTACTTAGAAGATACTATTGTAAAAACTAAAAATTAATTCTTATTATTTATTTGGAAAATTAATGTCAGTAATGATTTTTCACAAGCAATAATGTTCACCTCAGCAACATTACCGAAAAGTCAAAATGAGTTTGCTGTTTAGTTAGCAGTTCCAAGAAATCGGGGTTAAGATTGCGGACCCTCCAGGTACCCACCCACTATCCCCGTGTGTCTTTTTGTATAATATTTCGGCATCGATCTTTTATCTGGTTATATTTTCTTTGCAAGTTGCAACGAGTTCCTAAATTCAAAACATCGTTCAGTTTTTTAAGACAACATAGACATGAATGCAATATTAGATTTATAAGTCCGAAACATGCATACGCTAATGTCTCTGGTTGAGGTAATTAAGTGATGTGATCAAAAGAAGATGTGACTTCAATACTTGGCCACAGCAGACGTGAACAAAAATTTGTGGAGACGAGTTACTGAAGCGAAATAATTGAAATATATTAAAATAATTAGTTTTTGATGCCACCTCGCATTTTGTAACTTCAAATATGTTTGTTACGACTTTTAAATCTGAAACGTGCCTGTTAGTTTTCTTACGATTGCTTAAAGACAGAAATCACATTTCTAGAAATGTTACTTTAGATTCAGTTCCAGTGAATTATCGATTATTTTTTCGTTGGAATAGATCGATTCTATACTGGGCACTTTTTTCTGCAACAGAAGAAAGAACAAATTTATGATATTTCAAATAAAGTTATTCACGTTGAACCTTAAACATTTTACAATCATGAATAAATAAGAATAATGTTGCAAGTGAATTAATTCTCATTGTACATATAAAAATTATTTTTTCCGGGCAGAAATTGTGAAATATTATATCAGTAAAATAATGAACGTCTCAGATCTATCAGATCAATAAATGATACGTATATCGACTTTTAAAAGATTGACATCGATAAGGAAAAATTCTCCAAAGTGTTGACTACTCATTTCCTTTGAACTGTGAGTTTGATATTTGGGTAAGATCTTCGTTTAAATAGACAAATCAAACGCTTTTGAGGCAAGATTTTCAGCAAAATTTTTCGGCAACTCGAAATGAACAACTAATATTATTGACATGTTATTAAAAATGTACGTGTACATTATCATGATATTTATTTTTCACCTATTTATACCGTCTTGGCTCGGAACGAGAAATCGGGGAGCCGAGTTCGAATTCCAGCTGAATTCATTGCATTCCCTTAAGCGCAAATACCCTTGGGAAAGGTATTAATCCGCCTATTCCTTCCAGTTATGGATTAAATAACAGGACAGATTGGATTCTATAGCCTTGGTTGGCAACCAGTCTACCGCAGAAAGCAATGGCAACCTACTGCGGGATAATCTTCTGCCCAGTCAGTGATGTCTCTGTCGAGACATGATCGCCCAAGCATGTATCACGTATGGCACTTAACTGACTGATACCGTCTTGTAAAAATGGAGACTATTAAATTTGACATATATCCGAAGAGTTATTTATTTATTTTTATTTTTATTTTTTTTTGTTTTTTTGTTGAGAGAATATCATCAAGCTTTATGATAGCTTCATTATAAAACAGAAACACAATTCCTAAACAAAGCCTTCAGAAACAATCTTCTCGCTATTCAGTCAATTTTTTGCCTAGTCAGTATTTGCAAATACTAATAAAATCTTCAGTAAGAAACAAGTAATGTTATCAATAACTTCCATATTGTACCAAGATATTAAGAAATAATACTCGTCGTTAATATAGCATAAGAAATACAATTGTTATCAGCACTGCATGATTAACAATTTGTGACAACAGACCTGAAAGAAAATATACGAAACAATATTTTACACACATATATATATATATATATATATATATATACACTTTTTTCTTTCTTTCAACCTCTTTATATATATATATATATATATATATATATATATATATTTAAAAGAATATTTTCAAAACTCAAAAATATCGAATGCACATTTCAACATGAAATCTCCTTCTACAGTTTCCTTGATTTTTAGTTTTGGATGGTTCGGTGTCTATTGTAGGTTTATTATATGTTAATTTGTTCTTATATCCGATTTTTTGAAGGGCCTTATTGTAAATAACTTTACTTGCGTTGAAAGTTTTAATGTTGGATGATAATTGGTTGATTCTATTATTCACTATATTGGGTATCTGTTTTATAATATTTTTGGGGTGGTTGAATGAAATATTAATACGAGTAGGGGAATTATTTTCTTTGAGAAATGGCTGGTAGGATGCATCATTTAAATTAAGGGTGATGTCTAAATAGTTTACAATTCTAAGATTAGAAGTAACTTCAACTTTAAAACCGAGGTAAGGCAGGGCTCTAATTATTTTTTGTGTATTCTATTTGTATAGGGTCCATTGGAATTAGGGATAAATATTAATCCATCATCCCGATATAGGTCTAATTGTTTTGGGTCTAAAAACCTACTTAGAACCTCTAAAATGTAAATACCCACAAGATCTGGCACCTGGGCTGAATCATACGCTCCTATAGGGACATCAAAACTATCCTTTGGCCATTTCGTCTATGTGGAATTATTAAAGGTGAGAATGGATTTTCTGGCCGTTAAGATAATCTTATAGTCCCTATCCGAAATATCCAGGTAATTTTTAGCAAAAGTTAAGCAACTCTCAAGAAGGTCCTTTGATATAGAAGAATAGAAGTCGACAATATCGAATTTAAGGAAGGTGGACTTAGATTTGTTTTGGCTGTTGTTAAACCAGTGTATAGTATCCAAAGAACTTTTCTAAAGGTTTGGTTGTAAATTCGATAACAACTTCTCTATTAGGTTTTTTAGAACCTCTTTAGAAATTATGCCTAAGTCACTTTTAGTAGTATTAATCATTCTAGTTTGTAATTTGTTTTGGAAGTTTGCTTTGTGGTCCTTAAATAAAACGTAAGCTTCTTTAGTAGAAACTTTGCCAATTTTGTCACTAATATTTAATTCGTTGGCGAATTTAGCTATGTCTGTATTCATTTCAGATAATGTTAGGTTTCTTCTGTCTACTTTGTAATTCCTAGTTATGTTATTTTTAAGAATACTTATGTAATTTCAAGGATCACATTTATAAATGTTATTAGATTTGTCGGATTTTACCCACAGGTGCTTAGAGTTTTTTAAGTTTCCAATATCTGACTTTAACAAGTTCTGGAATTCATTTGAAGCCCCACGAAATTTGATTTTGGGGATCAGGTCGAAAAGGTCCTTTTCGAAAGGGTATAGAAATTTCTTTTCTCTATACACTCTTGATATTCCACCCCTTCCTTTCCTGTTCTGTTTTGTTTAACGCAATCCTAAATTTAACGACCTCCTAATTCCTTAACTCTTTTCGTCTATCAAGCTAAAAATGCCAATCCCCCATCCCTTCACTTATGAAGAAAAAACCAAAAATAGACTGATCTTAAAAAAATTTTTGTGACGTATATTTCCCAAATCTTAACAGTTATTTATTTTGTCCCATTCTTTATCCCATATTTTTTCTTCATTTTGAAATAAAACTCTGTCGCTGAGGAGACGTGAATTCTCTATTCAATTAATCAACTCTAATTTGACATTTTTGAGTTTATAATTTAATTTATATTGGCTCTGTAATCTTAAGTACATTGAGTTCTCCTCCTGCATCATTTTTAATATTAAAAATGTTTTAATATTAATTAAGATATAAATATAGATATATATTGTGTGTGTATTTTGGCAGCATTTTTACATTAATACACGTTTCATTGAATAATATAGACAAGTTCTGTCTATTTTGTGTAAGATCCTTTCGTATGATCTGATTAGCTTGATAGTGTTGTCATGGAAAGACGACAAGAAATCGCAATAATTGTTGATTTTTTTAAGTATAATAACTATGACCTCTCCCGTCGATTATAGGCATTGAAGTATTTTAGTGGAGGTGTCGAAATTTATTTTATTTAGTCTAGGTTTAAACTGTTTGTAGATGGCTTCTAGAATTTTAAGTTTTCGTTTATTATTTTCTTGTCTAAGTATATAGACAAAAGAATTAAATTTATCATATATTACGCTAAATCCACAACATTCAACTCAATCGTCCGCAAACGACTCCTCCCCCACCGTTAGATATTTGCAAAAAACAATGTAGTGTATAAATTCAAATGCTTCTTTCGAGAATGTATCTCTAACAAACTAAATAAGACCTACATTGGACATACTACTAACTCGCTTTCGCGGAGGCTTACATTACACTTAAATGAAAATTCTAACATATTCCGACATTTAAAACACCACGGCTATCAACACACACTTCTTAGGAAAACACTTGTTGAAAATACGCATATACTTAGACAAGAAAATAATAATAATAATAATAATAACGGGAGAGATCATAGTTATTATACTTACCCTCTACACCCATAGTAGTAGCAGTTCCCAGACCAATCCCCTCACGCCACTATACTCTCATTTGACCAAAAACCCACTACCACCATTCCTTCTCGGCCTGCGGCCATGTGCAACACAAAAAAATGGACCTGTTTAATTTTCTCTGCATAACTCCACTTTGTTAATAATTTAAATGTTCTATGTTCACTGTATATTAAATGTTTATCCTTTGATAATGGCTTATGTAAACCGAAACCTGATAAAAAATCAACAATTATTGCGATTTCTTATCTTTTCATGACAACACTATCAAGCTAATCAGATCATACGAAAGGACCTTACAAAAGATAAATAGACAGAACTTGTCTATATTATTCACTGAAACATGTATTATATATATATATATATATATATATATATATATATATATATATATATATATTAATACAGGTTTCGTTAAATAATATAGACAAGTTTTGTCTATTTATTTTATGCAGGATCCTTTCATATAATCTGATAAGCTTGATAGTGCTATAGTTAAAAGACGACAAGAAATCACAGTAATTGTTGATTTTTTACCAGGTCTGAGCTTTCGGCTTACATAAGCTATTATTAAAGAGTGAACAAGTTATTGCCAGAATAAGCAGAATTAAACAAAGAGACAAGTTCATTTTTAACGTAGCGGATGGCCGAAGACGGTGACAAAATGGTGGTGGTATCAGACTATAAGAAAGGATCCTGCATAAAACTTGTCTATAGTATTCAACGAAATCTGTATTAATGAAAAAATGCTGCCAAAATAAACACAGTATATATATATATATTCCATTGTGTTAGTCTGTGTGAGGGAGAAAAAAGTTTTCTTGAGCGTATTCGAATATGTGTGTGTTTGTGAGCGTAAACGTAAGCTTACTTGTATTATAGACCACAAGATAAGTGTATGGGTATTTAAGAAACACAAATGTGCCTGAACATGAATCCGCAACAGGGATTAACTAGCCACTCTAGCAGTAGAGCATACTCCAAAATGAGCAGCCATTATATCGATATATATATATATGAAATAAGATAAATAATCGCTAACGTGAAAAACGTAATAAATAAACGAATCAAATAAATAAAAACAAAACCGAGTAACCAAGTTCACAAATATATAAATATCCATACTATTAAGATTGTTCTTGCCTCTCCTTTCGTTAGTTTGCACGACCGTTACGTCTTGTCAATACTTCATAAATAATGGAAATTTTTTATCTCGTAGAAAATGTAGAAAAGACAGTAATTGTTTTCAGTGTGAAATTGAAGGGAACAAAATAGACGGTGAAATAGAAGTGAAGAGAGAGGATCTAATTAAGGTGAACGTATAATACGCTTTGCTCTTAGAAAAACGACCGACAAGCAGCATTTACCATGCCTTGCTTCACTGAAGCGAGTGGTGACACGAGGTCTGTTTTTAATAGTGGTGACCTGTGCGCGTACTTACTGGCCGTTTACAAAAATTTACCCAGCCTTTAGGTATAAGCTGGGCACTAATCTTGTCTAACCTGGACTTAACTTGTCATATCTAGTCGTTCCTTATCTTGGAAAGAGCTAAGAAAGAGAAGAAGAAAAGAATGGGCGCCGGGGATGCCCAGGAGAGTAATTGGAGAGGCGAAACACGAGGCATTCACGAAATGATATCGACTGATATGACGATAATCGAACATAGACCAGATAAGAGGCTTGCCTAGGGAAGGGAGACAACTCTGTTTCTTTCTTCCATGTTTGTTTCTTTCTCTCCCTTTCTATCTCAGGGAAGCGATAAAGAGCGTCTGAGATTGAACTGTCGGTCAATTGTTGAAAAACCTTCCACGTAAGAATAGAAATTATAAATAACGCTGGCAGGTAAATGTACAAAGTCAACAAAACTTTGTCACGAAACCTTCATATAGGAAGACATCGGCGCGTGGTTGTAAGCGGGTGATTTAAGCCAGATACACGAAATTGATGTTAGACTTTTATGGAGAAGCATTCCGATCATTTACCGACGTGCCACATATATAAGCGTTTTTAACAAAAAGGCACACCGAATTAAAGGAAGAAATAGAGACCGGGTTGAGATGCGTTGGAGTTAAGACGTGAAAAATCCTCCCTCCAACGTTAACAGGCATGTCCAATGTTTCTAAGCAGAAACCCCAGGTAAGGGGAGTATAATGACTGTACTACCTCTAACAACAAATAGACATAGTAGCAGCAAATAATTTGTGGACAGTTAAAGAATTTGAATCGAATTTTCTCATTAATTCTTCTCTCTCTCTTAAACTCTCCCCATTCTCTCTCTCTCTCTCTCTCTCTCTCTCTCTCTATCTATCTATCTATCTATCTCGTTTTACTGTACAAGGGGTTACAATATAATCATTAGTCTACATATACTGACCTTCACAACTGTCTTGTTATCTCTTTTTCGTTCTTGTCTATTTCCCTTGTTTCTGCATTGTGAACCCAACCATCTCTTGATTTCAGCTATCGTAGAATGCAGCACAAGAAAAATTGCCTCGTGACCATAACTTACCTTGAGATCAGAAAACACAACGTGGCAGTGGAAGTGATGGATTTCGACGGATCATTGACATCTTCGATCAACGGTGGACGGAACGTAAGCGGACAGCTGCAGACTCAGCTGCGACTAACTTACGGTCAGTTAACGCACACGACATACATACATGCAAACCTGAGATTGGGGCGGAGTGGGTCATACTGCTACGTCCGCATGATGTTATATTTTGATGTTTGAACAACCAAAGAAGATAATAAAACAAGAATCACACTGCTAAAGGTTTTATTCCAGAATCAATTACACATAATTGTCGATTATTTACTCGATATGGAAAATAGATTTTATACCGGACAGCCACTGTTTCTGTATCTGAAAACGAAGAAAAAAAAATGTTGTTACATTTGAAATAGAGACTTTTAAAGGGTTCGTGGATAACTTTACGTTTTTCTATATAAATTCATTCGCAATGAACTTAGAAAATCTATATTTCTACCTTTCTATATTTATAATTCATTTAGTTCGTAGGCTGTCAATGCTCTCCACAATTTTCTACCTTCGTCGCACTTACTGATTTTTTTTAACTTTACTAAAACTTGTGCGCAGCACATTAAGCCCACTATGTAGGTTATGCGTCATTTTCCTTTGTTCCTCTTTCCGACAAAATTTCGTGTGAGTATCAAATTTTCTACGCTGACTTTTACGTTGTCTTTCCTCGTTATTTGCCCTAGAAATCATATAGGAAAACAGATATTGCATAATATTTCCGTACTCTTTTTTTATGATGTTAGAGTATCAGGAAAATAATTAAAGACTCGATTCAAGAAAATATTGAACGGTTCACGAGACTCGCTATTGAGAAGATAACAGAAGACATGGAGGTGTGACTTCAGAGGTGAGTTGAGAAGTGGTAGTTGTTACACGTGCCAATGATAAATGGTTTTCAACGTCAGTGGGTTACCTTTGGTATCATGTCAGCGGGATAAAAACCGATCAAGTAGATCCAAGTCGCAAATGATTACAAGAAAACCACCAAGAGAAGAAAAATATGAGAGTGATGCTTGGGAAAAATGTTCGATTAATAACGGAAGTCTTAAGATTTTAGATATTATTTTGGTTCAATATCTCTTTAGAAAGAAACGCTGTTTATTTTTGGAAAAATCATTTAATTCCAAAGAAATAGAGAATGTCATATAACATATAAAGGAAGAGTTATATCTTGGACATCACCGAGCAGCAAGAGAGAAATATTATGAAGCAGGAAACGAATACCAGTCCATTGATTCACTTATCCTCATCGTCATCTGATTAATACTTTCGGCAAGAATTCAACTGAGTTGCCTTTCTATCCTAATAAATTATCCAGTAAGTATATTACGAAAAGCGTTGGTTTTCGTGATAACATAAGATATGGAAAAATGAATCACTTCGTGAAAATAAAATGAAAAATAGACTTGAAATCAGTACCGAATCAAAAACAATTGCTGAAAATATCTTGATTAACCGAAGATGACAAATTTGCAAGGTAAAAATCTTAAAAATTGAAATACTTACATTTCACAGAGTTTCGGGCAAATGTAAATTGGAGTGAAATTTTTATCACAATAAGTATTACAGTCCATTGTACTTCCACGCAAATCTCTGCACATAAAGGCAATAGCTTCACGCACTGAAACAGAAATATTCAAATAGTATTACTGCAGAAGCGTGTTGATATTATTCGGAATTAACATAATATAAGAGAATATAATTCTGAATTTGTTATTTCTTATGCGTTTCGAAACTTAAAGTTTTGCCAGGCTACATACTTATTGGTCCACGCTTTCGTACATTACATAAAAGTTTAGATTAAGTCAAATAGAAAGCAACGCTAAATATCCATCACCTAAAATTAAAAGTAGATTCTAATCTTATTTATTCTAAATTAGCATTTGAAGGCGACACGTATGGCAATATTATTTAAGAAAAGATTTTCATGGTATTCCTTCTCGTAAACTTTGGTCTGAATGTTAAAGAATAAACTTCTGAATTCGTCATTGCTTACATGTTATGAAACTTAATGGCGTCACAGTATTTATTTTATGATTATTATCCTAATATCGATAACACTTGACGCAAGAGATCCTTCTCCCAGGATATACCTCCTAAATATTGATTTTCCAGATTAATCTACTCCATGATGAACTAAGTTTAATCGGTGGTGAGTAATAATATACTTATTGTTCCACGCTTTCATACATTACATTACATAAAAGTTTAGACTAAGTCAAATAGAAAGCAACAATTAAAGTCGATTCTAATCTCATTTATTCTATGATAGCATTTGAGGGTAATATCATGTGGCAATCTTCTACTATTTCTTTTTAAGAAAAGTATTTTCAGTGTATTCCTTCTCGTAATTTGGTCTGAATGTTAAACAATAGTATTCTGAATTCGTCATTGCGTACAAGCTATAAAAATTATGACGTCACCGTATTTTATTTTTTTATCGTTATTATCCTAGGTACCGATAATATTTGGCGCAAGAGATCCTTCTCCCAGGATATTCCTCCAAAATATTAATTATCCAGATTATTCCATAACCAACTGCTTTTAATCAGTGGTGGGTAATAAACATGTAGCTATAACATCATATAATGTGAAGTTCAAATACAATTTTTTTAACTCACAATATGTCAGACTACAGATTTATAGATCCATGCTCTCATACATTACATCAAAAAGTAGTTAGAAAGTGACCAAAGGTAAATGTCAAAATTTAGATTTAATTTTAATCTCATTTATTCTATTTAAGCATTTCAGGCAGAAACCTACCACTACATCTACTGGTAATTTTAAATAAAAGTTAACGTACCTACGACGATCTGAATTCAAAGGATATCGTTTATGTCAGGATAGAAATTAGGTCATTAAAAACACTTACGAGACACTTTGGTATATGAGTCTGGGCCTGCTGCAGTATAAACGGCAAAATCCGGCTCTGCTGAGTCGATACTGGCAGCCAGTGCCAAGGAGAGAAGAGTCGCAAAGATGAAAACAAGCTTCATGGCTACAGAATTGCAAAGAAAATGTTTTTAATTATTAATCTTACCATTTATCGATAGATAGATAGATAGATAGATAGATAGATAGATAGATAGATAGATAATGAACACACTAAAATGATAATAAAAATCTCTCTAAACATGAGAAAATATCGCTGAAAAAATGTTTTGAGATATATAAAAATAAATGTTTCTTATTCAATGAGTTGTATTTTTTAATGGCCAAAAGCATCTCTTATAACGAAATTTTTTCCGAAATTCAGTTATTAGATTGAGCATATATACATATATATCTTAGTGTGTGTGTGTGCGTGAGGTTCTGTGTGGGCGGGTGTGTGTAATTAGCTGTGTACGTGAGTGGGTGCGTGCGCGCACACGTGTGCATATCTCTATCGTGTCCGGTATTGTTGGAAAATACCTACATCACTAAACGTCTGGCAAGTTCACTGATAAAAATGTCCTGGGATAAAAAGAAAATTCAAAGATGAATGCGAAGTGGTAAGCAGTCACATTCTGTAATTTCATCTTCAAAAATATCGCAAAGGTTTAGATGGATTATAAAGATTAAATAAGTTATTTACACTTTAAATGTTTGACACAACAAAGAATGTTTTCGTTTTCATCATATATATATATATATGATACAAAAAAGAAATGCAGGTAAATATGCTTGACTGCTAGATAGTTTGGTTGTCTTACCTGATGATGTTTCGAGGAACTGAAATCGCTTTGTCGTATTCTCAAATATATGATGAAATTCTGCAATATGATTGGCCAAACTTTCACCAGTCAGAACGAGTTAAGTTTTAATCTTTCATCTCTTCCGGGTAGAGATTAACAGATGGCGATTTCTTTGTTGTTTTTATCTTGATTTCTAGAATTTTATTCTCTGCAGTTTAATTTTGTTTTCGAAATGATTGCGTATCCACTGCATGTGAAAGATTTCAAGGACAATAACAACTAGTTTTTAATATGTGCATTTATTCTGCATTTGCAAAGAAAGCATGGACCTTTTGCATTGAATACATACATAATTCAAATAAAGAAATATCCCTCTATTTTTTGACAGTTTTTTACAAAATACTACATTCATATAGGACAAAATCTATCGGGTTACTAAATGCGTTTGTCCAATTTCTTGGTTGGGAAACATCATAGCGGGTCGGGGTCGGATAATCCGACATAAACTCATTCCTTTCGAAAGACTGAAGAACTTATGAAGGGAAAGGGTAGACATCGATAATTTTTAGCCTTTATTGCCCTCCCACATCTTTTATTTCTCTTTAACTCCCTGTTATGCATCTATCTATCTATCTATCTATCTATCTATCTATCTATCTATCTATCTATCCCTTCTTCTTCTTCTTCTTCTTCTTCTTCTTCTTCTTCTTCTTCTTCTTCTTCTTCTCTCTTTTTCACTGAATTTTCATTGTCCTGGCTAATTTGCAATGAAATCATCCTTTTGCGAAATTTAGATATTTTCAGGAGTACTGTCAGACTATAAAATGAGAGGTGGAGGTTAAATTAACTGTTAAATTTCGGGTGCGTATAAATCAGATGTGAAATATGAAAAACGCATAAATCCGATCATAAATTTATTACCAAATTCTAAATCTGTTCAGGTTTTGGTCTTCAAGTATATATATATATTTTTTTGGTTCTTGCTTGTACACCTTTTTTGACATTAGGGCAATAGAGTTGTTCTGACTAAAAACACATGTTAAAAAAACTACTTAGAAGATACTATTGTAAAAACTAAAAATTAATTCTTATTATTTATTTGGAAAATTAATGTCAGTAATGATTTTTCACAAGCAATAATGTTCACCTCAGCAACATTACCGAAAAGTCAAAATGAGTTTGCTGTTTAGTTAGCAGTTCCCAGAAATCGGGGTTAAGATTGCGGACCTTCCAGGTACCCACCCACTATCCCCGTGTGTCTTTTTGTATAATATTTCGGCATCGATCTTTTATCTGGTAATATTTTCTTTGCAAGTTGCAACGAGTTCCTAAATTCAAAACATCGTTCAGTTTTTTAAGACAACATAGACATGAATGCAATATTAGATTTATAAGTCCGAAACATGCATACCCTAATGTCTCTGGTTGAGGTAATTAAGTGATGTGATCAAAAGAAGATGTGACTTCAATACCTGGCCACAGCAGACGTGAACAAAAACTTGTGGAGACGAGTTACTAAAGCGAAATAATTGAAATATATTAAAATAATTAGTTTTTGATGCCACCTCGCATTTTGTAACTTCAAATATGTTTGTTACGACTTTTAAATCTGAAACGTGCCTGTTAGTTTTCTTACGATTGCTTAAAGACAGAAATCACATTTCTAGAAATGTTACTCTAGATTCAGTTCCAGTGAATTATCGATTATTTTTTCGTTGGAATAGATCGATTCTATACTGGGCACTTTTTTCTGCAACAGAAGAAAGAACAAATTTATGATATTTCAAATAAAGTTATTCACGTTGAACCTTAAACATTTTACAATCATGAATAAATAAGAATAATGTTGCAAGTGAATTAATTCTCATTGTACATATAATTTTTTTTTCCGGGCAGATATTGTTAAATATTATATCAGTAAAATAATGAACGTCTCAGATCTATCAGATCAATAAATGATACGTATATCGACTTTTAAAAGATTGACATCGATAAGGAAAAATTCTCCAAAGTGTTGACTAATCAGTTCCTTTGAACTGTGAGTTTGATATTTGGGTAAGATCTTCGTTTAAATAGACAAATCAAACGCTTTTGAGGGAAGATTTTCAGCAAAATTTTTCGGCAACTCGAAATGAACAACTAATATTATTGACATGTCATTAAAAATGTACGTGTACATTATCATGATATTTGTTTTTCACCTATTTATACCGTCTTGGCTCGGAACGAGAAATCGGGGAGCCGAGTTCGAATTCCAGCTCAATTCATTGCATTCACTTAAGCGCAAATACCCTTGGGAAAGGTATTAATCCGCCTATTCCTTCCAGTTATGGATTAAATAACAGGACAGATTGGATTCTATAGCCTTGGTTGGCAACCAGTCTACCGCAGAAAGCAATGGCAACCTACTGCGGGATAATCTTCTGCCCAGTCAGTCATGTCTCTGTCGAGACATGATCGCCCAAGCATGTATCACGTATGGCACTTAACTGACTGATACCGTCTTGTAAAAATGGAGACTATTAAATTTGACATATATCCGAAGAGTTATTTATTTATTTTTATTTTTTTTTGTTTTTTTGTTGAGAGAATATCATCAAGCTTTATGATAGCTTCATTATAAAACAGAAACACAATTCCTAAACAATGCCTTCAGAAACAATCTTCTCGCTATTCAGTCAATTTTTTGCCTAGTCAGTATTTGCAAATACTAATAAAATCTTCAGTAAGAAACAAGTAATGTTATCAATAACTTCCATATTGTACCAAGATATTAAGAAATAATACACGTCGTTAAAATAGCATAAGAAATACAATTGTTATCAGCACTGCATGATTAACAATTTGTGACAACAGACCTGAAAGAAAATATACGAAACAATATTTTACATATATATATATATATATATATATATATATATATATATATATATATATATACCCTTTTTTTTCTTTCTTTCAACCTCTTTATATATATATATATATATATATATTTAAAAGAATATTTTCAAAACTCAAAAATATGGAATGCACATTTCAACATGAAATCTCCTTCTACAGTTTCCTTGATTTTTAGTTTTGGATGGTTCGGTGTCTATTGTAGGTTTATTATATGTTAATTTGTTCTTATATCCGATTTTTTGAAGGGCCTTATTGTAAATAACTTTACTTGCGTTGAAAGTTTTAATGTTGGATGATAATTGGTTGATTCTATTATTCACTATATTAGGTATCTGTTTTATAATATTTTTGGGGTGGTTGAATGAAATATTAATACGAGTGAGGGAATTATTTTCTTTGAGAAATGACTGGTAGGATCCATCATTTAAATTAAGGGTGATGTCTAAATAGTTTACAATTCTAAGATTAGAAGTAACTTCAACTTTAAAACCGAGGTAAGGCAGTGCTCTAATTATTTTTTGTGTATTCTATTTGTATAGGGTCCATTGGAATTAGGGATAAATATTAATCCATCATCCCGATATAGGTCTAATTGTTTTGGGTCTAAAAACCTACTTAGAACCTCTAAAATGTAAATACCCACAAGATCTGGCACCTGGGCTGAATCATACGCTCCCATAGGGACATCAAAACTATCCTTTGGCCATTTCGTCCATGTGGAATTATTAAAGGTGAGAATGGATTTTCTGGCCGTTAAGATAATCTTATAGTCCCTATCCGAAATATCCACGTAATTTTTAGCAAAAGTGAAGCAACTCTCAAGAAGGTCCTTTGATATAGAAGAATAGAAGTCGACAATATCGAATTTAAGGAAGGTGGACTTAGATTTGTTTTGGCTGTTGTTAAACCAGTGTATAGTATCCAAAGAACTTTTCTAAAGGTTTGGTTGTAAATTCGATAACAACTTCTCTATTAGGTTTTTTAGAACCTCTTTAGAAATTATGCCTAATTCACTTTTAGTAGTATTAATCATTCAAGTTTGTAATTTGTTTTGGAAGGTTGGTTTGTGATCCTTAAATAAAACGTAAGCTTCTTTAGTAGAAACTTTGCCAATTTTGTCACTAATATTTAATTCGTTGGCGAATTTAGCTATGTCTGTATTAATTTCAGATAATGTTAGGTTTCTTCTGTCTACTTTGTAATTACTAGTTATATTATTATTATTATTATTATTATTATTAGTTATGTTATTTTAAGAATACTTAGGTAATTTGAAGGATCACATTTATAAATGTTATTAGATTTGTCGATTTTACCCACAGGTACTTAGAGTTTTTAAGTTTCTAATATCTGACTTTAACAAGTTCTGGAATTCATTTGGAGCCCCACGAAATTTGATTTTGGGGATCAGGTCGAAAAGGTCCTTTTCGAAAGAGTTAAGAAATTTCTTTTCTCTATACACTCTTGATATTCCACCCCTTCCTTTCCTGTTCTGTTTTGTTTAACCCAATCCTCAATTTAACGACCTCCTAATTCCTTAAATCTTTTCGTCTATCAAGCTAAAAATGCCAATCCCCATCACTTCACTTACAAAGAAAAAACCAAACATAGACTGATCTTAAGAGTTTTTGTGACGTATATTTCTCAAATCTTGACCGTTATTTATTTTGTCCCATTCTTTATCCCATTTTTTTTTTCATTTTGAAATAAAACTCTGTCGCTGTGGAGACGTGAATTCTCTATTAGAGATTTCATGTTGAAATGTGCATTCGACATTTTTGAGTTTTGAAATTTTTTTTTTACATATATATATATATATATATATATATATATATATATATATGTAAAATATTGTTACTTCTATTTTCTTTCAGGTTTGTTGTCACAAATTGTTAATCATACAGTACCCATATCAACTGTATTTCTTATGCTATTTTAACGACGAGTATTATTTCTTAATATCTTAGTACGATATGGAAGCTATTGATAACATTACTTGTTTCTTACTGAAGATTTTATTAGTATTTGCAAATACTGACTAGGCTAAAATATTGACCGAATAGCGAGAAGATTGTTTCTGAAGGCATTGTTTAAGAATTGTGTTTCTGTTTTATAATGAAGCTATCATAAAGCTTGATGAAAAAAATAAATAAATAACTCTTCGGATATATGTCAAATTTAATAGTCTCCATTTTTACAAGACAGTACCAGTCAGTTGAGTGCCATACGTGATACACGCTTGGGCGATCATGTCTCGACAGAGACATGACTGACTGGGCAGAAGATTATCCCGCAGTAGGTTGCCATTGCTTTCTGCGGTAGACTGGTTGCCAAACAAGGCTATAGAACCCAATCTGTCCTGTTATTTAACTCATAACTGGAAGGAATAGGCGGATTAATACCTTTCCCAAGGGTATTTGCGCTTAAGTGAATGCAATGAATTCAGCTGGAATTCGAACTCGGCTCCCCGATTTCTCGTTCCGAGCCAAGACGGTATAAATAGGTGAAAAACAAATATCATGATAATGAACAAGTACATTTTTAATGACATGTCAATAATATTAGTTGTTCATTTCGAGTTGCCGAAAACTTTTAATGAGAATCTTGTCTCAAAAGCGTTTGATTTGTCTATTTAAACGAAGATCTTACCCAAATATCAAACTCACAGTTCAAAGGAACTGATTAGTTAACACTTTGGAGAATTTTCCCTTATCGATGTCAATCCTTTAAAAGTCGATATACGTATCATTTACTGATCTGATAGATCTGAGCCGTTCATTATTTTACTGATATAATATTTAACAATATCTGCCCGGAAAAAATAATTTTTATATGTACAATGAGAATTAATTCACTTGCAACGTTATTCTTATTTATTCATGATTGTAAAATGTTTAAGGTTCACCGTGAATAACTTTATTTGAAATATCATAAATTTGTTCTTTCTTCTGTTGCAGAAAAAAGTGCTCAGTATAGAATCGATCTATTCCAACGAAAAAATAATCGATAATTCACTGGAACTGAATCTAGAGTAACATTTCTAGAAATGTGATTTTTGTCTTTAAGCAATCGTGAGAAAACCAAGAGGCACGTTTCAGATTTAAAGGTCGTAACAAACATATGTGAAGTTACAAAATACGAGGTGGCATCAAAAGATTCCTGGACTAATCATTTTAATATATTTCAATTATTTCGCTTTAGTAACTCGTCTCCACAAGTTTTTGTTCACCTCTGCTGTGGCCAGGTATTGAACTCACGTTTGTCTTTTGGTCACACCACTGAATTATTTCAACCAACGACATAAGTGTATGCATGTTTCGGACTTATAAATCTAATGTATTAGTTAACATTTTTTATACCAGAGCACACATTAGAATTTTTTATTATTATTGTTTTTCTCTAGCAAACTGTATTGCTGGTCCCTATATTGGATACATTTCTACGTTGTGTTAAAAAAAAAGAAAAATGTTTTGAATCTTGGAACACGTTGCAACTTGCAAAGAAAATATTATCAGATAAAAGATCGATGCCGAAATATTATACAAAAAGACACACGGGGATAGTGGGTGGGTACCTGGAGGGTCTCCAGTCTTAATCCCGATTTCTTGGAACTGCTAACTAAACAGCAAACTCATTTTGACTTTTCGGTAATGCTGCTGAGGTGAACATTATTGCTTGTGAAAAATCATTACTGACATTAATTTTCCAAATAAATAATAAGAATTAAATTTTAGTTTTTACAATATTATCTTCTAAGTAGTTTTTTTAACATGCGTTTTTAGTCAAAACAACTCTATTGCCCTAATGTCAAAAAAGGTGTACAAGCGAGAAGAAGAAAAATTATACATGAAGACCAAATCCTAAACAGATTTAGAATTTGGTAATAAATTTATGATCGGATTTATGCGTTTTTCATATTTCACATCTGATTTATACGCACCCGAAATTTAACAGTTAATTTAGCCTCCACCTCTCATTTTATAGTCTGACAGTACTCCTGAAAATATCTAAATTTCGCAAAAGGATGATCTCATTGAAAATTAGCCAGGACAGTGAAAATTCAGCGAAAAAGTGAGAAGAAGAAGAAGAAGAAGAAGAAGAAGAAGAAGAAGAAGAAGAAGAAGAAGAAGAAGGGATAGATAGATAGATAGATAGATAGATAGATAGATAGATAGATAGATAGATGCATAACAGAGAGTTAAAGAGAAATGTGGGAGGGCAATAAAGGCTAAAAATTATCGTTGTCTACCCTTTCCCTTCATAGGTTCTTCAGTCTTCCGAAAGGAATGAGTTTATGTCGGATTATCCGACCCCGACCCGCTATGGTGTTTCCCAACCAAGAAATTGAACAAACTCATTTAGTAACCCGATAGATTTTGTCTTATATGAATGTAGTATTTTGTAAAAAACTGTCAAAAAATAGAGGAATATTTCTACATTTGAATTATGTATGCATTCAATGTAAAAGGTCCATGCTTTCTTTGCAAATGCAGAATAAATGAACATATTAAAAACTAGTTGTTATTGTCCTTGAAATCTTTCACATGCAGTGGATAGGCAATCATTTCGAAAACAAAATTAAACTGCAGAGAATAAAATTCTAGAAATCAAGATAAAAACAACAAAGAAATCGCCATCTGTTAATCTCTACTCGGAAGAGATGAAAGATTAAAAATTAACTCGATCTGATTGGTAAAAATTTGGCCAATCATATTGCAGAATTTCATTATATATTTGAGAATACGACAAAGCGATTTCAGTTCCTCTAAATATCATCAGGTAAGACAACCAAAATATCTAGCAGTCAAGCATATTTATCTGCACTTCTTTCTTGCATCATATATATATATATAATGATGAAAACGAAAACATTCTTTGTAAATAAGTGTAAATAACTTATTTAATCTTTATAATCCATCTAAACCTTTGCGATATATTTTAAGACGAAATTACAGACTTTGACTTACCACTTCGCATTCATCTCTAAATGTTCTTTTTCTCCCAGGACATTTTTATCCGTGAACTTGCCAGACGCTTAGTAATGTATGTATTTTCAAAAAATACCGGAGACGATAGAGATATGCCCACGCGTGCGCGCATGCACCCACTCACGTTCACAGCGAGTTACACACACCCGCCCACACAGAACCTCACGCACACACACACACTGAGATATATATGTATATATGCTCAATCTAATTACTGAATTTCGGAAAACATTTCGTTATAAGAGATGCTTTGGGCCATTAAAAAAATAACTCATTGAATAAGAAATATATTTCTTTTTATATATCTCAAAACATTTTTTCAGCGATATTTTCTCCTGTTTAGAAGATTTTTATTATCATTTTAGTGTGTTCATTATCTATCTATCTATCTATCTATCTATCTATCTATCTATCTATCTATCTATCTATTAATGGTAAAAATATTAATTAAAAATGTTTTCTTTGCAATTCCGTAGCCATGAAGCTTGTTTTCATCTTTGCGACTCTTCTCTCCTTGGCACTGGCTGCCAGTATTGACTCAGCAGAGCCGGATATTGCCGTTTATACTGCCGCAGGCCCAGACTCATACACCAAAGTGTCTCGTAAGTAATTTTTGATTACCTAATTTCTATCCTGACATAAACGATATCCTTTGAATTCAGATCATCGGAGGTACGTTAACTTTTATTTAAAATTACCAGTAGATGTATTGGTAGGTTTCTGCCTGAAATGCTTAAATGGAATAAATGAGATAAAAATTAAAGCCTAATTTTGACATTTACCTTTGGTCACTTTCTAACTTATTTTTGATGTAATGTATGAGAGCATGGATCTATAGATAGATAGATAGATAA
Organism: Ascarosepion bandense; assembly: GCA_037127315.1. Lineage (NCBI taxonomy): Eukaryota > Metazoa > Mollusca > Cephalopoda > Sepiida > Sepiidae > Ascarosepion > Ascarosepion bandense. The sequence goes on along the minus strand of JBBBDQ010001416.1, from coordinate 1,282,896 downwards.
TGAACACATTGCGATTAACCAAAATTAGATTTGAACTTCACATTATATGATGTTATAGCTACATGTTTATTAACCACCACTGATTAAAAGCAGTTGGTTATGGAATAATCTGGATAATTAATATTTTGGAGGAATATCCTGGGAGAAGGATCTCTTGCGCCAAATATTATCGGTACCTAGGATAATAACGATAAAAAAATAAAATACGGTGACGCCATAAGTTTTCATAGCTTGTACGCAATGACGAAGTCAGAATCCTATTCTTTAACATTAAGATCAAAGTACGAGAAGGAATACACTGAAAATACCTTTCTTAAAAAGAAATAGTAGAAGATTGCCACATGATATTACCCTCAAATGTTATCATAGAATAAATGAGATTAGAATCTACTTTAATTGTTGCTTTCTATTTGACTTAGTCTAAACTTTTATGTAATGTAATGTATGAAAGCGTGGGACAATAAGTATATTATTACTCACCACCGATTAAACTTAGTTCATCATGGAGTAGATTAATCTGGAAAATCAATATTTAGGAGGTATATCCTGGGAGAAGAAACCCTTGTGTCAAGTGTTATCGATATTAGGATAATAATCATAAAATAAATACTGTGACGCCATTAAGTTTCATAACATGTAAGCAATGACGAATTCAGAATCTTATTCTTTAACATTCAGACCAAAGTTTACGAGAAGGAATACCATGAAAAGTCTTTTCTTAAATAATATTGCCATACGTGTCGCCTTCAAATGCTAATTTAGAATAAATAAGATTAGAATCTACTTTTAATTTTAGATGATGGATATTTAGCGTTGCTTTCTATTTGAGTTAATCTAAACGTTTATTCAATGTATGAAAGCGTAGACCAATAAGTATATAGCCTGGCAAAACTTTAAGTTTCGAAACGCATAAGAAATAACGAATTCAGAATTATATTCTCTTATATTATGTTAATTCCAAATAATATCAATATGTTTCTGCAGTAATACTATTTGAATATTTCTGTTTCAGTGCGTGAAGCTATAGCCTTCATGTGCAGAGATTTGCGTGGAAGTACAATGGACTGTAATACTTATTGTGATAAAAATTTCACTCCAATTTACATTTGCCCGAAACTCTGTGAAATGTAAGTATTTCAATTTTTAAGATTTTTACCTTGCAAATTTGTCATCTTCGGTTAATCAAGATATTTTCAGCAATTGTTTTTCATTCGGTGGCGATTTCAAGTCTATTTTTCATTTTATTTTCACGAAGTGATTCATTTTTCCATATCTTATTACGGTATCACGAAAACCAACGGTTGCCATAATATACTTACTGGATAATTTATTAGGATAGAATGGCTTCGTGCCGAAAGTATTAATCAGATGACGATGAGGGTAAGTGAAGTCAATGGACTGGTATTCGTTTCCTGCTTCATAATATTTCTCTCTTGCTGCTCGGTGATGTCCAAGATATAACTCTTTCTTTGGAATTAAATGATTTTTCCAAAAATAAACAGCGTTTGTTTCTAAAGAGATATTGAACAAAAATAATATCTAAAATCTTAAGACTTTCGTATTTAAGCGAACATTTTTTCCAAGCATCACAGTCATATTTTTCTTCTCTTGGTGGTTTTCTTGTTGTAATCATTTGCGACTTGGATCTACTCGATCGGTTTTTATCCCGTTGAGATGATACCAAAGGTAACCCACCGACGTTGAAAACCATTTATCATTGGCACGTGTAACAATTACTACTTCTCAACTCACCTCTGAAGTCAGACCTCCATGTCTTCTGTTATCTTCTCAATAGCGAGTCTCGTGACCAGTTCAATATTTTCTTGAATCGAGTCTTTAATTATTTTCCTGATACTCTAATATTATGAACAAATAGTACGGAACTATTATGCAATATCTGTTTTCCTATATGATTTCTAGGGCAAATAACGAGGAAAGACAGCGTAGAAAATTTGATAATCACACGAAATTTTGTCGGAAAGAGGAACAAAGGAAAATGACGTATATCGTACCTAGTGGGCTTAATGGGTGGCGAAGAAGTTTTAGTAAAGTTAAAAAAAAATCAGTAAGAGCGACGAAGGTAGAAAATTGTGGAGAGCATTGACAGCCTACGAACTAAATGAATTCTAAACATAGAAAGGTAGAAATATAGATTTTCTAAGTTCATTGCGAATGAATTTATATAGAAAAACGTAAAATTATCCACGTACACTTTAAACGTTTCTATTTGAAATGTAACAATATATTTCTTTCTTCGTTTTCAGATACAGAAACAGTGGTTGTCCGGTATAAAATCTATTTTCCATATCGAGTAAATAATCGACAATTATGTGTAATTGATTCTGGAATAAAAGTTGTAGCAGTGTGATTCTTGTTTTATTATGTTCTTTGGTTGTTCAAACCTCAAAATATAACATCATGCGGACGTAGCAGTATGACCCACTCCGTCCCAATCTCAGGTTTGCATGTATGTATGTTGTGCGCTTTAACTGGCCGTAAGTTAGTCGCACCTGAGCCTGCAGCTGTCCGCTGACGTTCCGTCCACCGTTGATCGAAGATGTCAATGATCCGTCGAAATCCATCACTTCCACTGCCACGTTGTGTTTTCTGATCTCAAGGTAAGTTATGGTCTCGAGGGGATTTGTCATGTGCTGCATTCTACGATAGCTGAAATCAAGAGATGGTTGGGCTCATAATGCAGAAATAAGGGAAATAGACAAGAACGAAAAAGAGATAACAAGACAGTTGTGAAGGCCAGTATATGTAGACTAATGATTATATTGTAACGCTTTGTACAGTAAAATGATATAGATAGATAGATAAAGAGAGAGAGAGAGAGAGAGAGAGTGAGAGAGAGAGAGAGAGAGAACGAGAGAGAGTGTGTGAGTAATAGAGAAGATTTAATAAGAAAATTTGATTCAAATTCTTTAACTAACCACAAAGTATTTACTTCTAATATGTCTATTTGTCGTTAGAGGAAGTATAGTCTTAATACGCCCCTTACCTGGGACTTATGCTTAGAAACGGGGGACATGCCTGTTAACGTAAGATTTTTCACGTTTTAACTCCAACGCATCTCAACCCGGTCTCTATTTCTTCCTTTAAATCCGTGTGCCTTTTTGTTAAAAACGCTTTTATAAGTGGCAGGTCGGTAAATGATCGGAATGCTTCTCCATAAAAGTCTAACATCAATTTCGTGTATCTGGATTAAATAACCCGCTTACAATTTCGCGCCGGTGTCTTCCTATCTGAAGGTTTCGTGACAAAGTTTTGTTGACTTTGTACATTTACCTGCCAGCGTTATTTATAATTTTCATTCTAACGTGGATGGTTTTTTCAGAATCGACCGACAATTCAATCTCAGACGCTCCTTATCGCTTACCTGAGATAGAAAGGGAGAGAAAGAAACAAATATGGAAGAAAGAAACAGAGTTGTCACCCTTCGTTAGGCAAGCCTCCTATCTGGTCTATGTTCGATTATCGTCATATCAGTCGATATCATTTCGTGAATGCCTTGTGTTTTGCATCTCCCTTATTTCTCCTGGCCAACCCCAGCGCCTATTCATTTCATCTTCTCTTTCTTAGCTCTTCCCAAGTTAAGGAAATGTAGACACGCAGAAATATTCTCTAGATATCTCTTCCAGAGTTCGAATTCATGGTCTGTCGATACTATTTTAACGTGTGTGCATAACGAACACTTTGTGTTACAGCAGCACAAACAGCAAAATCTCAGTTTTGACAATCGTACACGAGACAAACTTCCTTACGATATATGTATTGAGAAGCCTGAAAAGCAGATAATTGCGCAATCATTTTTTATTGACCGCTAAAGATCACTCGAGAAATATCGAAGGATTTTCAATGTACCGTTTTTCCTTTTACAGATAAAAAGTTACGAGCAAGGTCATGTTAGATGCATTTTCTGGCTCAACCATGAACAGGAATACTAAGTTACAATTCTCTGTCTTTATTCATAAGTCTGGCGTGTCGTGTTACAAAAGGTTGTTTTCATTCATAAGTCCAGTATGACATGTTATAAAAGGACGTTTCTAATTAACTATCCTGAGGTATATATAGCTCACTGGTGACTAACAAATACTGTTGTTTGTAAAGACCTGGTTCCGATAATTGGCCGTTGTAGGTCACATGATCAGCCAAACGCAATGCGCATGAAATGGGAAGAGAAAGGAAACTGAAAATAATTTGTTGCAAGTAAAACTTATTAAATATATAATAGATACGATTTTTAGTCTGTTTTTAATAAAACTCGCTTAAATTTATAATTTCTCCTCAAACTCAGTCATTTTGATTTACATAAAATGATATTAATAAATGTAAACAATTTTGACGTAACCTCATTGAACGGTAAGTTAATATTTCTATTGACTCAGATTATTTATATCGAAATTAATAGCAGTAATGTTTTGTGTCTGTACGACCGCGTTTAAAGTCAGCATACCACCTCGTAACCGTTGTTTCCGACGTAGCCGAGTTCGAATAACACATATAAAGACTTTGCTTTCCTTGAACAGTATTTTTCCCATCAGAAAGCAATGCTTTATCAACGCACGAAATTCATATTTTTCCATTGTTTTGAAAATTTTCAATAGTAGCTTTACTGAAATAGCTGGTTTTTGTAAACTAATGATCCGATTGGGCCCAAATTTTGTCACGTGCCGTTTGAAGGTTGGTACTTCATAAAGATCATATGGATTTGATGTTAATGGCGCCATTTATATGTCAGGCATGGGACTTATTGAGTGTTATATATATTTTGTTAAATATAACAAAAAATGAATGTATATTATGCTTAAACATGAACTGTTTTAAGCATCGTATTTTGGCTTTAATTTCAGGGGAAAATAAAGATAAAATTTGTTCAATATCTGCATATTTTTTATTGCGCTGGTCCTAAGCTTTCGGCTCACATGACCCATTTTCAGATTCATTTCAGGGATATTAATATAGAGATATCCACCAACAAAATTAAATTTATTTGTGTTTACATAAGACATTGCTATGCGACGATAACAAGAACCAAATAGCAGATTTAGGTTGTAAATTAGTAATGCTGTTCTATGACGTCATACAACGTGAGAGAGCGAAATGTTAATAATAGAACCTTAGGTCTAAATGCAGTGTTATGTGTCGTTAGCAGATTGAAATGAGATTGTTTTTTTATTGTGTGTTGCTTTAAGGTAATGCAGATGGCCTTCAATATCTGAAGGTTCTTTTAACTCTGCGTATGTGTGAGTACTATTGTGTTATCCACTAAAATTGTGTCTAATATAATATACCTGTCTGCTATATTTAACAAATAGTGTTTAGGTAATTATCTTAGTCTAAATAGACACTATATATATATATATATATATATATATATATATACATATTCAATATTATATGTATATATATATAATGTCCATACTATATATATATATATATATATATATATATATATATATATATATATATATACGCATAAAATGTCCTTAATAATAGCTAAACTTCACCCACAGATTAACAATAGACAAGAGCTCAACCTAGACTACATAACAGAATAATCAACGCTATCACGCACATGACACACACCGGCTACAACAGTAAGGCGCATACACACAAACACGCTATCACAGTTTAAAGCACACAAATAAACATACTTACAATAAACATACGTACAATAAACATACGTACACACGCACTACACATACCCATACCACAACATACTTACCACATACCACAACATACTTACCACATACCCAAACACACCTTATATCGGAACACATACACACACATATACACACACACATACGTATATATATGTATATTTGCACACACACTCCAACACACTATACATTGAACACATACACACATGTGGGTACCTCCAATATTCGGCATAGAGATTTGATGCTTACGTTGAAAATTGAAGTTTTAAATGCTAAGAATTCTCAAAGACTACATTTTAGATTTAATTAAAAGCTTAATGATTAAATTTTTATTTCCACTAAGTGAAAAAAAGTTAATGTCAAAAGTTGTAGAAGGCGTTGATGTAAACAAAACAGGAGTTTAACCAAAATTTTGGACAGATTATTTCATTATGTTTGTAGCCTTTTTTTTATTACGCTATACTGTTTTCCACGCAAATTAGTGGAGATGCCTATAACACACTATACACCGGAACACACACACACACACACACACACACACACACACACACACACACACACACACACACACACACACACACACATATCGATATATACAAACACACACAAGGGCACAAGATACAATAAATAGATATATACACATAAAATGATCACAAAAGAGAAAAAATAAAATAAAATAAATTAAACAAATAAAACAAAATAATTATAATATATATATATATATATATATATATATATATATATATATATATATATATATATAATCGTATCGATGAGCGAAACAGATTTATCTACGGATAACTATTTACACTCTCACACCCTGATTGAGCAACCTGGAAGAATGGTAGACGTTGAAAAGCAGTAGCTACTCTGGCATCTATGCATCGTTCATGCAGCAATAAATTAGAACACTCTCAGCTATTAGGCGTGTATAATGATAATATACACGCTAAAAAGTCTGCCTCCTTCTACTGAGCGCCCGTAGCTCAGAGGTAGAATCGCCAACTGACGCCAATTCGGTCGGGTTTTAATCCCGGGTAAAAAGCAATCAGCTGTCTGACCGTACTGATGAGCTGTGACACAGCGAAATAGATCTACTCAGGATGACTATATATATATATATATATATATATATATATATATATATATATATATATCAAATAAAGTAAAATAAAATACAAGAATATACGCACATAAACGCGCACACATCATACATTCACGGACACGCACACATCATGAGATAAAACAACAGTAATAAAACAAGTCCGCTTCAACTTTGGCAAAAGTCAATCTAACGGTCAGGTCACATATACTTAGGTAAAACACATATTAATGCAGACTGATATCATCAAACCAGAAAAAGGTCCCAACTATCAATCACACACATTACCTATATTTAAGAAATCTGGAGAACCCTCAGACCCCGCCAATTACCGTCCTATTAGTCTCCTTCCGGTCTTCGGCAAAGTTTTCGAATCCATTATCAACGCCGAGGTTATTCAGCATCTCACGGCCCACAGGCTTCTCTCTGACAAACAGTACGGGTTTCGCTTCACCAGGTCTACTGCTGATATGCTAACGATCATTACCGAGTACATATACCGGGCACTTGACAAGAATGGCGAAGCCCGAACCGTTGCCTTGGATATCTCCAAAGCGTTCGACAGGGTCTGGCACGCTGGCCTCTTGTGCAAACTGCGGAGCTACGGGATAACTGGGCATCTGTTTGACCTCATCCAGTCATTCCTCTCTAACCGAACATTGAAGGTAGTATTAAATGGGCATGCCTCCCAAAACTACCATACGAACGCAGGCGTCCCTCAAGGTTCTATCCTAGGTCCCACGCTCTTTCTGATGTACATTAATGATCTCCCCGACGCCATTAGATCCCAAGTAGGCATGTACGCCGATGACACCACAATCTACTCTCGCCTCGATCAAAAACCAGGTGTGGGCGACAAAGCGAACCTCGCTGCCGAGCTTGAAAAGGACCGCCAATCCGTAGTGATCTGGGGTAGGAAATGGCTAGTAAATTTCAATGCTTCTAAAACGAAGCTGTTATCAACTAACCACCATAGACAATCACATCTACCTCCCATTAGCATGGGACAGGCTTGCCTCCCAGAGAGTAAAACACTACGCCTCCTTGGCCTTACACTTTCGGCGGACCTCAAATGGAATGACTATATCGAATCCATTACCAAATCTACCGCTATGTAAGTCGGCTCTCTGTGCAGGGCCCGGAAGTTTTTCCCACCTGAATCTATCCTGCACATATACAAATCTACCATCCGCCCGTGTATTGAATACTGCTGCCATATCTGGTCGGGTGCCCCTGCTGCTCTCCTTGGGCTTCTTGACAAAATACAAAGGAGGATCTGTAACGTGGTTGATACTGACTTGGCAGACCGGCTGCAACTAGTCTTTCACCGGCGTGATGTGGCTTCCCTGTGCCTCTTCTACAAGAACTTTCATGGTTTCTGCTCCGATGAACTTAGATCACTGGTGCCGCCTAAGCACGAATTTACACGAGATACTAGATTAGCAACTAGGTCCCACACTTTTACAGTTAAACAGATAAGATGTAACCCTAAATTCTACTACAACAGCATCTTTTCTTACGCTTCCTGCCTGTGGAACTCTCTTCCACAAGTCTGCTTTCCCGACAGCTACAATCTCCAGGTGTTTAAATGTAGGGTCATTAGACACCTCCTATCACACTAACTCCTAATTATTCTCAGAACTCTCTCATCTACCCAACCCTCATTCTCGGTATCCTTACCCGCCTATCACCCACCCTCTGACATTTCCTATATTTAACCATCCTTTCTCCACTCTATGTAGCCCCCTGCGCAGTAGTGGCAGTGACATGCCTTGTTCGGGGCGAAACACTTGTAAAAAAAAAAAAAATAAACACACACACACACACACACACACACACACACACACACACACACACACACACACAAGCACTTGCTACAATCAATGACAGCAGCAGCAGCAGCAGCCAAGAATGACCATTCGTTGAAAGGCACTGACTCACTCGGACGGACGAAAGCTCTTCTACCATTCTGAAGACGAATTTTTGATCTCGAAATATTAATGTATAATAAATAGGTAATACCCAACAACTTATTTACCTCCCTTTATTATACTAAACACATTGTGACAGCCTTCAAGACCTAACTATATATATATATATATATATATATAGATGGTGGCTAGTTAATCCCTGTTGCGGACTTATGTTGAGAAATATTTGTGTTTTTTAAATACCCATACACTTATCTTGTTGTTTAGAATACAAGTAGGCTTACGTTCACGCACACAAACACACACATACACACAAATTCGAATACGCTCAAGTAAACTTTTTCTCTCTCATACAGACTAACACAGCGAAATATATATATATATATATATACGCCCTTCTTTTTTCTTTCTTTTAATATCTTTTACATATATATATATATATATATATATATATATATATATAAGATTAATACTTAGATATTTTCTTTCAGGTCTATCATCACAAATTGTTAATCATGCAGTGCTGATAACAATTGTATTTCTTATGCTATATTAACGACGTGTATTATTTCTTAATATCTTAGTACGATATGGAAGCTATTGATAACAATACTTGTTTCTTACTGAAGATTTTATTAGTATTTGCAAATACTGACTGTGCTAAAAATATTGACTGAATAGCTAGGAGGATGTTTTACTGAAGGCATTTTCTAAGAATTGTTTTTCTGTTTTATAATGAGGCTGTCATGAAGCTCGAATGTATTCACCCCCCAATAAAAAAAAAATAACTCTTCGGATATCTATAAAATTTAATAGTTTCCATTTTTACGGGCTGGTATAAATAGGTGAAAAACAAATAACATGATTATGTATACGTACATTTTTGATTACATGTCAACAATGTCAGTTGTTCATCTCGAGTTTCCGAAAAATTTTGCTGAAAGTCTTGTCTAAAAAAAAAAATTGATTCGTCTATTTAAACGAAGATCTTACCCAAATATCAAACTCAAAGTTCAAAGAAATGATTATTTAACACTTTGGATAATTCCATCTTACCAGTATCAATCCTTTTAAAGGAATATACGTATCATATCCTGATGTGATAGATCTGAGCCGTTCATTATTTTCCTGATAAAATATTTAACAACATCTAATCTGAAAAAATAATTCTTTTATGTACAATGAGAATTAATTCACTTGCAAGTTTATTCTTATTTATTAATTTTTTTTTTTAATCATCTCACCCCAAGCAAGGCATTCCACTGCCACTATTGCGCATGGGGCTACATAGGGGAAGGTAAAGAGAAGGAGTGGATAGACATAGGGAATGTCAGGAGAAAGGTGACAGATGAGTAAGGATAGCGAGGATGAGGGTCGGGCAGATGGGAAGAGTGCTTGATAGAATGGGAGCAGGTTAGTGTGTTAGGAGGTGTGTATTGACCTTACATTTAAACTCCTGGAGGTTGTAGCCGTCGGGGAAGCAATCGTTTGGAAGAGAATTCCACAGTCGGGAAGTGCGAGGAAAGAAACTGTTGGAGTAGAAGTTACGGCTGCATTTTATCGGTTTCACTGTAAAAGGGTGGGATCTAGTTGCTAATCTAGTATCTCGTGCAAATTCGTATTTAGGGGGCACCAGTGATCTAAGTTCATCGGAGCAGAAGCCGTGAAAGTATTTATAGAAGAGACACAGGGAAGCCACGTCTCGCCGGTGGGAGAGAGACTGCAGGCGGTCTGCCAAGTCGGTATCTATCACATTACAGACCCTCCTCTGAACCTTATCGAGAAGCCCGAGGAGAACAGCAGGGGCACCCGACCAGATATGGCAGCAGTATTCAATGCACGGGCGGATGGTAGATTTGTAAATGTGCAGGATAGATTTAGACGGAAAAAACTTCCGGGCCCTACACAGAGAACCGACTTTCATAGCAGCGGATTTAGCAATGGATTCGATATAGTCATTCCATTTGAGGTCCGCCGAAAGTGTGAGACCAAGGAGGCGTAGTGTTTTACTCTCTGGGAGGCAAGCCTGGTCCATGCTAATGGGAGGTAGGTAGCAGTCGGAAGCAGCAACCAGGAAACTGCCAACCCGCTACCCTCAGAATGTAAAGACGTTGCCACCATACTACGTAACTGCAAAGAGCTTCCAGCTGAACTAACACCAAGACCAGAGAAAGGGGATGAACCGGGAACCCCTTCCTAAACAAGAAACAAGGTGATCACCTCTAAACTCATTCAAAAGAAGGGGGTGGAGTGTGAGACCGGGCGATAGTAGAAACTATCTACTCCAATTAAAAAAAAAAGAAGAAAAAAAAAGAAACAAAGAAAAAGTGACTGAGGTTTACAAAGTTTTAACTTAGTAAAAGTCAAAAATACCCTTGAATAGCAAAATTATTTACACAAATTAAGTGACGAAAAAAAAAAAAAATCAAAGACGACCAAAAGACGAAAAAAAAAAAAAATAAATAAAATAATTTCCAAGAAATTTCACAAAAACAGACTGAAAAATGGACTGAATCCCGGTTGACTTACCACAAGCAGCTAACACTGTAAAGTTGATTTAATTCAATAATACTCGATAATTCACTGGAATTGAATCTAGAATAACATTTCTAGAAATGTGATTTTTGTCTTTAAGCGATCGTGAGAAAACCAACAGGCACGTTTCAAATTTAAAAGTCGTAACAAACAAATTTGAAGTTACAAAATGCGAGGTGGCATCAAAAGATTCCTGGACTAATTATTTTAATATATTTCAATTATTTCTCTTTAGTAACTCAACTCCACAAGATTTTGTTTAACTCTGCTTTGGCCAGGTATTGAACTCACATCATTTTCTGGTCACATCACTGAATTACCTCAACCAGAGACAATAGTGTATGCATGTTTTGCAGTTATAAATCTAATGTATTAGGAACATTTTTTTTTTATATTAGAGCACATATTACAATTTTTTATTATTATTAGTTTTCTCTAGCAAACTATATTGCTGGTTTCCATATTGTATGAATGTCTATGTTGTCTTAAAAAACAGAACGATGTTTTGAATCTCGGAACTCTTTGCAACTTGCAAAGAAAATATAACCAGATAAAAGATCGATGCCGAAATATTATTCAAAAAGACACACGGGGATAGTGGGTGGGTACCTGGAGGGTCCGCAATCTTAACCCCGATTTCTTGGAACTGCTAACTAAACAGAAAACTCATTTTGACTTTTCGGTAATGCTGCTGAGGTGAACATTATTGCTTGTGAAAAATCATTACTGACATTAATTTTCCAAATAAATAATAAGAATTAATTTTTAGTTTTTACAATATTATCTTCTAAGTAGTTTTTTTAACATGTGTTTTTAGTACGAGCAACTCTATTGCCCTAATGTCAGAAAAGGTGTACAAGCGAGAAGCAAAAAAATTATACTTGGAGACCAAAACCTGAACAGATTTAGAATTTGGTAATAAATTTATGATCGGATTTATGCGTTTTTCATATTTCACATCTGATTTATACGTACCCGAAATTTAACAGTTAATTTAACCTCCACCTCTCATTTTATAGTCTGACAGTACTCCTGAAAATATCTAAATTTCACCAAAAGACGATCTCATTGCAAATTAGCCAGGGCAGCGAAAATTCAGTGAAAAAGAGAGAAGAAGAAAAAGAAGAGATAGATAGATAGATAGATAGATAGATAGATAGATAGATAGATAGATAGATAGATAGATAGATAGATAGATGCAGTAACAGAGAAAGAGAAAAACAGAAGTAGTCGGGCAATAAAGGCTAAAAATTATCGTTGTCTACCCACTTCCCTTCATAGGTTCTTCAGTCTTCCGAAACGAGTGAGTTTATCTCGGGGTATCTGACCCTGACCCGCTATGATGTTTCCCAACCAAGAAATTGAACAATCTCATTTAGTAACCGTATAGATTTTGTGCTATGTGGATCTTGTATTTTGTAAAAAACTGTCATAATATAGAGGAATATTTCTACATTTGAATTATGTATGCATTCAATGCAAAATTTCCATGCTTTCTGTGCAAAATGCAGAATAAATGCACATATTAAAAACTAGTTGTTATTGTCCTTGAAATCTTTCGCATGCACTTAATACATAATCATTTCGAACACAAAATAAAACTGAAACTGCAGAGAATAAAATTCTAGAAATCAAGATAAAAACTACAAAAAACACCATCTGTTAATTTCTACACGGACGAGATGCAAGATTAAAAATTAGCTCGTTCTGATTGGTGAAAGGTCGACCAATCATATTGTTGAATTTCATTATATATTTGAGAATAGGACAAAGTGGCTTCAATTCCTCTAAACATCAGCAGGTAAGACAACCAAAATATCTAGCAGTCAAGCATATTTATCTGCATTTCTTTCGTGGATCATATATATATATATATATATATTGAACAGGTGAAGAGGTTCATCCCTTGTTTCCTGTTTAGTATGCGGTTTCTGGTTTTCTCTTTTTCAATCTTTTCACTCTTTTCGTTTTTTTTATTTTATTTTTTTCAATTGGAGTAGATAGACTAAACTATCGTTCGTTTCACACTCCACCCTCATCTGTTTAGGATGTGGTTTCCGGCTTTCTCTTTTCCAATCTTTTTACTCTTACGTAGCTCCCTGTGCATCAGTGGCGTTATCGCCTTGCTTGGGGTGATATGATTAAAAAAAAAAAATTTACACACACACATATATATATATTTATAATGAATTATTTTGAACATTATTTTTATCGATACTCGTATTTAAGTACATATTCTGTTTTAATTAAAAAACAGTATTTTATATTTACCGGCCTGATTATTTCACGATAAATTTTTATGACGAAAATGTGTACTACCCAGCAGGATTCGAACCTGCGACCCCTCTGGTCCCGTCTTGACCACCTGACCATGGATAGCCTCTTGATCAGACGAAGTTTTTATCATGCTTATATAACACAATTTTCGATCTATCGTAAACAAACCATATCTGCTCTGTAATGTATCGTAATGTCAAACAAATGTAAACATGTTACGGAAATTAACGAATTTTAACGAAACTTGGTTATAAGCAACCGACAATTTGTAATAAATTATTTTGAACATTATTTTTACCGATACTCGTATTTAAGTAGATATTCTGTTTTTTTTAATTAAACAGTATTTTATATTTATATCTACCGGCCTGATTATTTCACGATGAATTTTTATGACGAAAATGTGTGCTACCCAGCAGGATTCGTCATAAAAATTTATCGTGAAATAATCAGGCCGGTAGATATAAATATAAAATACTGTTTAATTAAAAAAAAAACAGAATATCTACTTAAATACGAGTATCGGTAAAAATAATGTTCAAAATAATTCATTACAAATTGTCGGTTGCTTATAACCAAGTTTCGTTAAATTTCGTTAATTTCCGTAATATATATTTATCTGTATTTCTTTCTCGCTTCATATATATATATATATATATATATATATATATATATATATATATATATATATATAATGATGAAAGCGAAAAGATTCTTCCTCGTGTCAAACATTTAAATTGTAAATAACTGAAATAATTTTTATAATCCACCAAACCATTGCGATATTTTTAAGGACGAATTTACAGAATTTGACTACTTACCACTTCGCATTCATCTTTGAATTTTCTTTTTATCCCAGGACATTTTTATCAGTGAACTTGCCAGACGTTTAGTGAAGTAGGTATTTTCCAACAATACCTGAAACGATAGAGATATGCCAACGCGTGCGCGCGCACACACACACACACACACACACACACACACAAACACACACACACACACGTTTAGATATATATGTATATATGCTCAATCTAATAACTGAATTTCCGAAAACATTTCGTGACAAGAGATGCTTTGGGCCTAAAAAAAAAAAAAATCTCATTGAATAAGAAACATATTTCTTATTATGGATCTTAAAACAGTGTGTTCACTATCTATCTATCTATCTATCTATCTATCTATCTATCTATCTATCTATCTATCTATCGCATTCTTTCTCTCTGCTCATTATCTATCTATCTATCTATCTATCTATCTATCTATCTATCTATTAATGGTTAAGTTATTAATTAAAAACGTTTTCTTTGCAATTTTGTAGCCATGAAGCTTGTTTTCATATTTGCGACTCTTCTCTCCTTGGCACTGGCTGCCAGTATCGACTCAGTAGAGCCGGATATTTCCCTTTATACTGCCGCAGGCCCAGACCCATATGCCAAAGTGTCTCGTAAGTAATTTTGATTATCTAATTTCTATCCTGACATAAACGATATCCTTTGAATTCAGATCGTCGTAGGTACGTTAACTTTTATTTAAAATTACCAGTAGATGTATTGGTAGGTTTTTGCCTCAAATGCTTAAATGGAATAAATGAGATTAAAATTAAAGCTTAATTTCGACTGATGGACATTTACTTTTACTCACTTTCCAAATAATGTTCGATGTCATGTATGAGAGAATGGATCTAAAAATCTGTAGCCTGACAAATTGTGATTAACCAAAATTGGATTTGAACTTGACATTATATGATGTTATAGCAACGTGTTTATTACCCATTACTGATTAAAAGCAGTTGATTATGTAGTAGATTACTCTGGAAAATCAATATTTGGGAGGTATATCCTGGGAGAAGGATCTCTTGCGCCAAATTCTTATGATAATAATGATAAAAAAATAAAATACCTTGTAAGCAATGACGAATTAAGAATCCTATTCTTTAACATTCAGACCAAACGTTACGAGAGGGAATGCACTGAAAATGATTGTTCTTTTAAAAAAAGAAAAGATTGCCATACGATGTCTCCCACACGATATTACTCTCAAATGCTAATTTAGAATAAATAAGATTAGAATCTACTTTTAATTTAAGGTGATGGATATTTAGCGTTGATTTCTATTTGAGTTAATCTAAACTTTTATGTAATGTACGAAAGCGTGGACCAATAAGTATGTAGCCTGGCAAAATTTTAAGTTTCGAAACTTAAGAAATAACGAATTCAGAATTATATTCTCTAATATGATGTTTATTCCGAACAATATCAATATCTTTCCGCAGTTGAATACTGTCAGGAAATTGGTTTTAGGAATTATTCCCATTTCTCAACTCATATTTTGTATTCATATTTTTGAAGGTGATTTTAAAAATATTTAATTAATATTTAAATTAATAACTAACAACTTTATAACAATAAATTAGAAACAAAAATGTCATAAAGCGAAGTTTTACATTCTGATATTATTTAATGTCTTTAATGTCAAACTATTGCAATGTTACTGGTACAGAATGGTATTTACTTGAAAAGGTGTCAGTGTAAAGAGGCATGAGAAAACTTTTATGAAACTCTTTTCCTTTATAAGTAAATAAGTCAAAATGCTAATCGACACAATTATCTCTTTTTTATTTATATTTAATTTTCGACGATTAATTACGATTCATCTTAATAAAGTATGTTTTATTTATAGTGATTTTGAGATGGTTTCAATTTAGAGGAAATACCTTGAACTTGAAGTCTTTTACTTACTGAATACATATCTCGAGTAATACTATTTGAATATTTTTGTTTCAGTGCGTGAAGCTATAGCCATCATGTGCAGAGATTTGCGTGGAAGTACAATGGACTGTAATGATTATTGTGATAAAAATTTCACTCCAATTTATATTTGCCCCAAACTCTGTGAAATGTAAGTATTTCAATTTTTAAGATTTTTACCTTGCAAATTTGTCATCTTCGGTTGATCAAGATATTTTCAGCAATTGTTTTTCATTCGGTCCTGATTGCAAGTCTATTTTTCATTTTATTTTGAAGAAGTGTTTCATTCTTCCATATCTTTTTACGGTATCACGTAAATCAACGGTTACCATAATATACTTTCTGGATAATTTATTAGGATAGAATGGCTTCGTGCCGAAAGTATTAATCAGATGACGATGAGGATAAGTGAAGTCAATGGACTGATATTCGTTTCCTGATTCATAATATTTCTCTCTTGCTGCTCGGTGATGTCCAAGATATAACTCTTCGTTTATTTGTTATATGACATTCTCTATTTCTTTGGAATTAAATGATTTTTTTTCCAGAAATAAACAGAGCTTCTCTCTCTAAAGAGTTATTGAACAAAAACAATTTCTAAAAGCATGATAATTCTTTATTTAAGCGAACATTTTTCCCAGGCATCACACTCATATTTTTCTTCTCTTGGTGGTTTTCTTGATGTAATAATTTGCTTCTCGGATCAACTTGATCGGATTTTATCCCGTTGACATGATACCGAAGGTAACACACCGACGTTGACAACCATTTATCGTAAACACGTGTAACAACTACCTCTTTTCAACTCACCTCTGAAGTCAGACCTCCATATCTTCTGTTATCTTCTCAATAGCGAATCTCCAGATCCGTTCAATATTTTCTTGAATCGAGTCGTTAACTATTTTCTTGATACTATAACATCATAAAGAAAAGTGTACGGAACTATTATGCAATATCTGTTTTCCGATATGACAACGAAAGTGACTTGAAGTGAGAGAAATGTGGTTCAACCGTAGGATGCAGAGAATGCTACTGATCAAAAATGTGAGTAACGCCAACGATTTAGAGAAAATAGATTAGAAAAAGTACACTTATACTTAATAATCAAGAAGTGACAGATGAGATTTCTAGAGCAAATAACGAGGAAAGACAGCGTAGAAAATTTGATACTCACACGAAATTTATCGGAAAGAGGAACAAAAGAAAATGACGTATAACGTACCTAGTGGGCTTAATGGGTGGCGAACAAGTTTTAGTAAAATTTAACAAAATGAGTAAGAGCTACAAAGAAAGAAAATTTTGGAGAGCGTTGACGGTCTACGAACTAAATGAATTCTGCACATAGAAAAGTAGAAATATTGATTTTCTAAGTTCATTGCGAATGAATTTATATATAAAAATGTAAAATTATCCATGTACCCCATGAACGTTTTTATTTCAAATGTAACAATATTTTTCTTTCTTCGTTTTCAGATACAGAAAGATTGGTTGTCCATTATAAAATCTATTTTCCATATTGAGAAAATAATCGACAATTCTGTGTAATTGATTCTGGAATAAAATCTTTAGCAGTGTGATTCTTGTTTTATTATCTTCTTTGATTGTTCAAACGTCCAAATATAACATCATGCGTACGTAGCAGTATGAGCCACTGCACCCCATGTCCCAGGTATGCATGTATGTATGTTGTGTGCGTTAACTTGTCGTAAAGTTAGTCGCACCTGAGTCTGCAGCTGTCCGCTTACGTTCCGTCTGCCGTTGATCGAAGATGTCAATGATCAATCGAAATCCATCACTTCCACTGCCACGTTGTGATTTCTGATCTCAAGGTAAGTTATGGTCTCGAGAGGATTTGTTTTATGCTGCATTCCTCGATAGCTGAAATCAAGAGACGGTTGGGTTTACGATGCAGAAACAAGAGAAATAGACAAAAACTCGAAAGAGATAACAAGACAGTAGCGAAGTCTAGTCTATGTAGACTAATGATTATATTGTCACGCTTTGTACAGTGAAAATTAAATAGATAGATAGGTAGAGAGAGAGAGAGAGAGAGAGAGAGAGAGAGAGAGAGAGAGAGAGAGAGAGAGAGAGAGAAAAGAATTAATAAGAAAATTCAATCCAACTTCTTTAATTGTCCACAAATTACTTGCTGCTACTATGTCTATTTGTTGTTAGAGTTAATACAGACTTTATGCTCCCCTTCCCCGGGGTTTCTGTTTAGAAACGGTGGACATGTCTGTTAACATGGTAGAGAGGATTTTTCGCGTCTTAACTCTAACGCTTGTCAAGCCGTTCTCTATTGTTTTCTTCAAATCCGTGTACCCTGTTGTTAAAAACGCTTCTGTATGGGGCAGGTAGGTAAATGATCGGAATATTTCTCCGTAAAAGTCTAACATCAATTTCGTGTATCTGGCTTAAATCACCCGCTTATAATTTAGCGCCGATATCTTCCGATCTGGAGGTTTAGAGACAAAGTCTTGTTGACTTTGTAACTTTACCCGCCAGCGTTAATTATAAGATAAGGAAAAATATACACGCAGAAATATTCTCTAAATATCTATTCCGGGGTTCGAATTCATGGTCCGTCGATACTATTTTCACGGGTGTGCATAAGGAACACTTACTGTTACAGCAGCACAAAAGAGCAAAATCTCAGTTTTGAAAATCGTACACAAGATAAACTTACTTACGATATATGTATTGGGAAGCCTGAAAATCATTTTTATTGTCACATAATGATCACTCGAGAAATATCGAAGGATCTTAAATGTACCGTTTTTCCTTTTACAGGTGAAAAACGAGCAATATCATGTTAGATGCATTTTCTTGCGCAACCATGAAAAGTAAAACTAAGTTACAAATCTCTGTCTTTATTCATAAGTCCGGCGTGTCGTGTTACAAAAAGTTGTTTTCATTCATAAGTCCGGTATGACTTGTTATAAAAGGACGTTTCTAATAAACTATCCTGAGGTATATTTCGCTCACTGGTGACTAACAAATACTGTTGTTTGTAAAGACCTGGTTCCGGTAATTGGCCGTTGTATATCACATGATCAGCCAAACGCAATGCGCATGAAATGCGGAAGAGAAAGGAAATTGAAAATAATTTGTTACAAGTAAAACTTATTAAATATATAATAGATACGATTTTAGTTTGGCTTTAATAAAACTCGCTTAAATGTATAATTTCTACTTAAATTCAGTGATTTTGAATTACATGGAATGATATTAATTAATGTAAACAATTTTGACGTAATCTCATTGAACGGTATGTTAATCTTTCAATTAGCTCAAATCATTTATATCGAAATTAATAGCAGTAATGAAACTTTTAATTTCTTCTAAACCCACAGTTAATATACTGTTGATTTTGGGCGACCTGAGCGTTCAGCATCATTTTCGTCTGTACGACTGCTTTTAAAGTCAGCATACCACCTCTTAACCGTTGTTTTCGACGGAGCAGAGTTTGAACAACACATTTAAAGCCTTTGTTTTGCTTGAGCAGTATTTTTCCCATCAGAAAACAATGCTTTATCAACACACGAAATTCATACTTTCCATTGTTTTGAAAATTTTCAACAGTAGCTTCACTTAAATAGCTGTAATTTGTAAACTAATAATCCGATTGGGTCCAAATGTTGTCACGTGCTGTTGTAAGGTTAGTATTTCATAAAAAATTAAATGGATTTTTAATTGGTAGCACCATCTATATGTCAGGCATGGGACTTCTTAAGTGTTATATATATTGTTAAATATAACAGACAATGAATGTCTGTTATGCTTAATCATGTACCGTTCTAAACATCGTATTTTGACTTTGATTTCAGGGGAAAATAAAGAAAAAATTTGTCCAACATTTGGATATTGTTTTATAACACTGGTTCTAAGCGTTCGGCTCACGTGAGCCATTTTCAGAGTTGTTTCAGGAATATTAATATAGAAACATCCACCATCAAAATTATATGTTTTTGTGTTGACATGAAACATTGCTATGCAACGATAACAGTCACCGAATAGCAGACACGGATTGTAACTTAGTAATGCGGTTGTATGACGTCATACCACGTGAGAGATTGAAATATTAACTACGTAATCACATGTATAAATGCAGTGTAATATGTTGTTACTAGATTGAAATGCGATTTTATTGAGTGTGTTTTGGTTTGATGTAATGTAGATGGCCTCCTGTATCTGAAGATTCTTTTTGCTTTGAGTATGTGTGAGTATCACTGCGTTATCGACTAAAATGGTGTCTAATATTTCATACTTGTCTGTTATATTTAACAGTATATGTTTAGATAATTATTTACTACTTTAATACACTATATATATATATATGTTGTCACTATTATATATGTATATATATATACATATATATATATATATATATATATGTATATATATATATATATATGGTCAATATTGAAGCTAGAGAGCGGAACAAAGGTAACTTTCGCTTAAAAGTATCCTTAATAATATCTAAACTGCACCCACAGATCAACAATACACAAGAGTTCAACCTAGACTATCACGCACATGACACACACCAGCTACAACAGTAAGGCGCATACACACAAACACGCTATCACAGTTTAAAGCACACAATTAGACATACGTACAATAAAAATGCGTACACACGTACAATACACTTACCTATACCTGAACACACCCCATACCCCAAGACACCTTATACCGGAACACATACACACACATATATACAGACAAGTATATATATATTTGCATACACAGTCCAACATACTAAATGCTGAACACAAACACGCATTTGAGTACCTTCAATATTTCGGGATAGAGATTTGATGCCTACTTTGAATACTAAATTTTTAAAACGAAAAAGCATTCTTGAAGATTTCAATTTAGATTTAATAAAATGCTCAATGGTTAAATTTATTATTTCGACTGTGTGAAAAAAAAATTATTGTCAAAAGTTGGAGAAGGCGATGAAGTAAACAAAACAAGATTTTAACCAAAATTTTGGACAGGTTAGAAAGGATTAAAAACATTTCCAAAAATAGTTAAAAAGACTTTGATCTTTCATTTTGATGATGACATCAGCGTCTTGAGAATGAAGTTTTGCTTTCGTTGAGTTTGTGTTCGTTTTCATTACGCTATGCTGTTTGTTAGAAAGGATTTAAAAAATTTCAAAAAATAATTAAAAAATAATTTGGTCTTTCATTTTAATAATAACATCATTTTCACATCTATTTTCATAAAGTTTGCGGTCTTTTTTAATTACGCTGTGCTGTTTGTTAAAAAGGATTAAAATGTTTAAAAAAATAATAACTCAATAAAAAAAAATAATTTGGTCTTTCATCTTAATAATAACATCAACGATAGAACTTTTTTTCATTAAGTTTGTGGTCTTTTTCATTAAGCCATGCAGTTTTTCCCGCAAATTAGTGGTGGTACCTATAACACACTATACACAGAAACACATACACACACACACACATATAGATCCTGGGTATGACGATAAACTGGATCGAGCAGCAAGGCCTCTGATTTGGGGGTTGAGAGGAGAATGGAACCACCTGTTGTTCCCAGTTCCACCCTTACCCGGAGAGCTAGCACCTGTTATGGTCGCAGCTATGGGTAAATTGTTATCCCCCAAAGTGGGGTCAAAACACTGTAAAAATATAAAAAAAGACTTTTATAGAAAAATATACATTTTTTAAGAAAAAAATATTACCACCAATACATTTTTGAATACAAAAGTAGAAAACATCTTCAGTTTTCTAAAATAAAAAAAAATTTTCATCAAAATCTGAATAAATCAACTTACTTACTATAACTGAATATTAAAAAAAAATTCTTAAAACCTTACTTTTTTGGCATTAAATAACCCACAGAGGTGTTGGTATGCCGTTAAACGAAACACAAACTCAAACTCTATCTCTTAATTGACTAGATGGATTTCTGTCCTCAGGTTTAAAAAGTAAGACATCTTCCAAAAGTCTGTAAAAATAATATAGTCAGTCAGTTAAGTGCCATACGTGATACACGCTTGGGCGATCATGTCTCGAAAGAGACATGACTGACTGGACAGAAGATTATCCCGCAGTAGGTTGACATTGCTTTCTGCGGTAGACTGGTTGCCGACCAAGGCTACAGAACCCAATCTGTCCTGCTATTTAACCCATAACTGGAAGGAATAGGCGGATTAATACCTTTCCCAAGTGTATTTGCGCGTAAGTGAATACAATGGATTCAACTGGAATTCGAACTTGGCTCCCCGGTTTCTCGTTCCGAGCCGATATCCACTATACCACAACGCACATCCAAAAAATAATATAATCTTACCCAAAATCATTTGTTATGACCTTAAATGATCCCATAACGATCGATAGGTCGTTAAACCTCGAAACAAACAAACAAACAAACAAACACATATATCTATATATACGCACACGCACACGGGCACATGATACCAATATATATATACGTATAAAATGTTCACAAAAAGGAAAAAAAATAAAATAATATAAAATAAACAAAACAATATATAGTCATCCGCTGACAGATCTGTTTCGCTGTATCACAGCTCATCAGTACGGTTAGACTCCGATTGCTTTTAACCCAGGAGTGAAACCCGACCGAATTGGCGTCAGTCGGCGATTCTATCTCTGGGCTATGGGCGCTCGGTAGAAGAACGCAGACTTTTAGCATGTATATTGTCATTATACACGCCCAATAGCCAGAGTCCTCTAATTCATTACTGAATGAGCGATGAATATGCGTCACACATGCTAAGATAAACCACATATTAAAGCCAACTGATATCATCAGACCAGAAAAATGTCCCAACTATCAATCACACATATATATACCACACACACACACACACACACACACACACACACACACACACAATTAATAACAGCAGCAGCAGGCGGGAATGACCATTCGTTGAAAGGACACAAGCTCTTCTGCCATTCTGAAGGTAAGATTTTGATTTCGAAATATTAATGTATAATATATATATATATATATATATGGTTAGGTCTTGAAAGCTATCACAATGCGTTTAGTCAAATAAAGGAAGGTAAAGAAGTTTTGGGGTATTACCTATTCATTATACATTAATATTTCGAAATCATAAAGGAGAGCTTGTGTTCGAGTTCCACGCCTTTCAACGAATGGTGATTCTTAGATGCTGGCAACACAACCAGACCTTTACACATCAGAATCAAAGAACACCAACAAACACAAGCGTCATCTTTTCACAAACACCCGCAAAAATGCAAAAACATAAACAAAAACATAATTGTCCATATTGAAGCTAGAGAGAGGAATCATACTCATAAGAGTCCTTAATAATAGCTGAACTCCACCCACAGATCTACAATAGACCGGAGTTTAACCTAGATTACATAACGGAATAATTAACGCTATCACGCACCTGACACACACCGTCCACAAGAGTAAGGCGTATACATACATACATGCTATCACACACACACACACACACACACACACACACACACACACACACACACACACACACACTTACCCCCATACCCTAACATTCATTATACCGGAACACATATACACACACACGTATATATATATTTACACACACACACTCCAACATATTATACACTAAACACAAACACACACACACATATACATATATACTACAACAGACTATACACCGGAACACATATACGCACACACACTCGGACACATGATACCGATAAAAGTTATGTAGGTATATTCATATAAAATGATCACAGAGGTAAAAAAATAAAAAATAAAAATAAATAAATAAAATAAAACAATTAGAAAAAAATGAAATGAAATAAAATAAAATAAAATACAAGAAGTATACGCACATAAACTCACTCACATGACACACTCACGCACACGCACACACGAGGACAGACGAGAACGAATGCAACATGGCAAAAAATGTTGCAATAAACACGGCGATTAAAGAAGATAAAAATAACACCAGGTCATATACAATGCCCTCTACCACTTTGACAACAGTCAAACTATCGGGCATGTCAACGCATACTTAGATAAGCCACATAATAAAGCGGGTTCTGGGACATGCAATGAGGAAGGAGAGCCTGGAGAACCTGATACTGACTGGACAAATAGAAGGAAGGAGAGACAGAGGAAGGCAGCGGATAACATATTTGCAGGGCCTGATCAGGTGGATGACGGAACGGGGGTTGCCAGGAGCAACAGGAGCAAACATACTAAGAGCCACAAGGGATAGGGAGAACTGGAGAGCCATGATCGCCTACGTCCTGAAGGGACAGGGCACATAGAAGAAGAAGAAGATATCAAACCGTAAAAAGCCATAACTATCAATCACACATATATATATATATATATACCATAATCACACAAACAAATAAATGCTGTAACATACTTGCATACGCACTCACTACAATTAATGACAGCAACAGCAGCCAAGAATGACCATTCGTTGAAAGGCACGGAATTAGAACACAAGCTCTCCTACCATTCTGAAGATGAGATTTTGATCTCGAAATATTAATGTATAATAAATAGGTAATTCCCAACTTCTTTACCTTTTTTATTTTACTAAACTCATTGTGACAGCCTTCAAGACCTAACCATACACCTAATATACACAATGCTTCAAGCAAATTGCACACACACACACACACACACACACACACACACACACACACACACACACACACACACACACACATATGTATGTGTGTGTGTGTGTATGTGCATGTGCTAACATTTAGCGGCACACTTAAGAGCGTGCCACGTCGCGACGGTTGAGAATCACTGTCTTAGACACACACAACCTACCCATAGTAAGTAAGATCTACTCTTAATATGATACTTTTTCGTTTTATGAATATTTATTAGGATATACTATAGAAATTTAATTGTATCATTTTGTTGTCTTCATTTCCATACAGAAAGATGCTACTAATATCTATTAGTAGCCATTTGGCACCTTCTTAGAAAAGACATATCGAACTAGATAACTAAATCAATTTCATATGTTTGCGACATTGACAAAATTGATGAGGACATTTTAGCTAAAAATAGAAATGATATTAAAACTCTAAAAGAAATATTTTAATTTAGTTCGGTTTCAGCGTTTACGTATGAATTAAATATTAATGAAATATTTCTTTGCTGGACAACGTTAACAGTCAAAATATTCTGACATCTCCCTTAAATATAAACAAACAAACAAACAAACAAACAAACAACAAAATCTTCCCGTCGTATTCTAATCATAACTACATATTTTTTAAAAATCATTTCACCCCAAGCAAGGCAGAACCGCCACTTGTGTGCCAGGGGTTACAGTGAAAGAAAAGACTGGGTACAGGGGCACAGGGGCATTGAGGAAAGGATAAAAGATGAACGGTATTCAAGAAGACAGACGACTGCAATTGACGTTGGAGATTATAGCTATCAAAGAAGAAAATAAACGGATGTGAGTTCCGCGGGCAAGAAAATGAACTGTTGAAATCGAAGTGGTGGTCACATTTCAATATTTCAACGGTAAAATTATTCTCCTCTTTTACAAAAAAAAAAAAAAAAAAAACTCCAACAAATAACATTAAACAAGCAAATCAATAATTCTTTTTCCAATTGTCTCGAAGATGAATAAATAAAATTCTAATGAAAGATGAAACATTTAAAATAGCATTGAAACACTCTGAACGTAACATCATCAATAAACTTCGTTAGAATTAGATTCAATCAAACTACAAACAAGATGAAATAGTTAAAAAAAAACATGATCCATTATTATATAAATCAGCAGATAGTAAGAAACATCTGTAATTAGAATTGGATTTTTTATTTGTATAAAAAATTATTAACAAACAGGACACAAGTTTGAGTTTATGACTATGTTAGCTTCATTTACACAACGACACCGTTCATCATGTTGCTATCTGTTACTGTTTAGCAAGAAATTAGAATAATATTCGAACGTAATTCTTTTATTATATGTAGAAACGAAATAAATAATTATATAAAAAGTAAATTCTTTTGTGTTGTTATCGACTCTATGAGTCAGAGGTTTATAACTTTCCTCTATAAAAGTGCCCGGTTCACACTCCACCCACGTCTGTTGAAGAGGTGAAGAGGCTCATCCCATGTTCCCTGTTTAGGATGTGGTTTCCGGCTTTCTCTTTTCCAATCTTTTCACTTGTTTTCCTTTTTTTTTTTCAATTGGAGTAGATAGACTAACCTATCGTCCGGTTCACACTCCAGCCACGTCTATTGAAGAGGTGAAGAGGCTCATCCCTGTTTAGGATGTGGTTTCCGGCTTTCTCTTTTCCAATCTTTTCACTCTTTCCTTTTTTTTCAATTGGAGTAGATAGATTAAACTATCACCCGGTTCACACTCCACCCACGTCTATTGAACAGGTAAAGAGGCTGATCCCTTGTTCCCTGTTTAGGATGTGGTTTCCGGCTTTCTCTTTTCCAATCTTTTCACTCTTTCCTTTTTTTTCAATTGGAGTAGATAGATTAAACTATCACCCGGTTCACACTCCACCCACGTCTATTGAACAGGTAAAGAGGCTGATCCCTTGTTCCCTGTTTAGGATGTGGTTTCCGGCTTTCTCTTTTCCAATCTTTTCACTCTTTCCTTTTTTTTCAATTGGAGTAGATAGATTAAACTATCACCCGGTTCACACTCCACCCACGTCTATTGAACAGGTAAAGAGGCTGATCCCTTGTTCAATGTTTAGGATGTGGTTTCCGGCTTTCTCTTTTCTCTTATCCAATCTTTTCACTCTTACGTAGCCCCCTGCACATCAGTCGCGTTTCCGCCTTGCTCGGGGTGATATGATTAAAAAAAACCTTCTTATCCTATTGCCCTAAAAACTACAAAAGCAAATACATTCATCGATATAAATTAGCGAAAACTTTCAGTTTCTTGCTTTGCCATCAAGTTTGATTTTCAAAAATGTTAATGCAATGTCAATCATTATCTTCTGTTTTCTTAATATTTATTCTTTTATTGTTCTCTATCCTTTATAATGTTTTTCGTATTCTCATATTCTCTTGCATTCATATTCTCATATTCTCTTGCATTCATATTCTCATATTCTCTTACACTAGTAACCCTTTGTGTCTTAGTGACTTTACTGACTCGTTGGAGTGAAATGATTACAGAAAAACGGAAGAGCGAAAAACGTTGTCATGTTTGAACATAAGCCAAAAAGACATTGAATAACCAAACAATGGATGGTATGTCGTAAAGTCCACTAACCATACTCAAAGCCAAAAAGGTTATATAAATAAAAGTATTAATATTGAGGTTGCAAAAATAATGCTTATGATTCCAGTTAATAATTCCTAACTAATATTGGTATATCAGGCATTCATATTAACTTCTATACTTACTAGTTGAAATTACTAGATATAACCGTAAGTTCTATATTAGCAGTTCCTTCTCTCGTACTTCTCGCTCATTGAACTCAATTTTGGGTTTTTACTTTCCTTCTCATTTTTCTTTCATTGATTTTTCACTGAAGCTAAGTAGCGTTTGTTTTTTTGTTTTTCTGCGCAATCAAAACGAAAATGTCCAGTATTTATGAGGAATTGGCAGCACACGTTTAAATAAGAACGATTTTTTCAGATTAGATGTTGTTAAAAATGATATCAGGAAAATAATGAACGGCTCAAATCATCAGATCAGATAAATTATATATATATATATATTGTAACAAAGTTGTGGAACTCGTAGGTTTTTTAACCTGCTGTTCATACATTTACTTTTATAAAGAGTGCTCGATACAAACGTAGAGCGTTATATTGTAATAGTTGTTACAATGGTTTATAAATTCATAGTATCACTACACAAAAAATTTCTCGTTTCGAAGTTAACCTTGTTTTTTGGTTGCCTCTCTTCGGGTGAAGAAGTTGGAATGAAAATTATCTGGTGAAAAAAAACGTTTATTTGTCGTGAATATGCTTTTTTAGGTGAAAGTGGGGTTGGGAGCACCCACACGACCCCCCAAAAATGCAATAAATACACATAATCAACCCTATTAATAAATAGAACAAAAAAGTAGAAATAAAAGACAACAAACCCTGCACCACACCAACAATAAGTCCAGCTACCCGTAAATGGTAGAAAATAAAAGAAAATATCGACACTGCAAAAAACAAAACACCATATATCCCAATACAAAATAACCAAAACTAAACGATAAAGTGACCAGCCCAAAACAAAACAACACATACCCTCCCCTAAACCAAATAGCAGCATCTTAAAAACCATAAAAGAATCGACTAGACCACCCAAAAATCACACATCGCCCATATCATTAACAACGACGCCACCGCTACTACATCCAGACAAGATAAATAGGGAAACTTGTGCTGAACTAAGCCACCTCCCACCAAACACCTAACTCTAAGACTTAAATAAGGTCAACAGAATCCAAATATGCTCCCAACCCCACTTTCACCTCAAAAAGCATATTCACGACAAATAAACAGTTTTTTTCACCAGATAACTTTCATTCCGACTTCTTCACCTGAAGAGAGGCAACTAAAAAACAAGGTTAGCTTCGAAACGCGAAAATTTTTGTGTAGTGATACTATGAATTCTTAAACCATTGTAACAACTACTACAATATATATATATATATATATATATATATATATATATATATATATCGACTTTAAAAGCATAGATATCGGTTAGGTAGAATTCTCATTATTTTTGAAATTTTAATTTTTAGTAAGAACTGTCTTACGAACTTTTCTCTTAATAATAATTTAAAAATAATTCTGCAGACGATGTTATTTTGTGTATGGTAACTTGACATTTGGCGATTGCCTAACTCAGTTTCTGTTGCTCGATACTGTGCGTCTGAAAAATGGCGCGTTTATTTCGGTCATCACCGCTTTTCGACCTTTGGACCTGAAGGTGCGACTAGATATGACAAGTTAAGACCAGCTAAGACAAGATTAGTGCCCAGTCATCGCGTATACGTAAAAGTTGGGTAAATTTTTGTAAATTGTACGCGCACAGGTCACCACAATTAAAAAGACACCTCGTGTCACAACTCGCTTTAGTGAAGCGAGTTAGGGTAAATGCAGCTTGTCGGCTGTTTGTCTAAGAGCAAAGCGTAGTATACGTTCACCTTAATTAGATCCTCTCTCTTCACTTCTATTTCTCCTTCTTTTTTGTTTCTTTCAATTTCTCAGTGAAAACCAGTACTGTCTTTTCCACTCTTTTTACTAGAGAAAAAATTACCATTATTTATGAGGTATTAGCAAGACGTAACGGTCGTGCAAACTAACGAAATGAGAGGAAAGAACAATTTTAATAGGATGGATATTTGTATATTCGGCAGTTACTCGTTATTCTTTTTGTTTATTTGAATCGTTTATTTCATTTTTCACGTTGTTAGTTATTTATCTTATTTCATATAACGGCTGCTCATTTTGGAGTATGCCCCACTGCTAGGGTGGCTAGTTAATCTCGGTTGCTGAGTCATGTTCAGGCACAATTGTTTTTTCATTATTACCCACAATATCATCTTGTGTTTTATCATACAAATAGGTTTACATTCAGGCATACAAAAACACAGATACATACAAATTCGAATACGCTAAAGTAAACTCTTTCTCTCTCACGCAGAATATATATATTAAAATCACCCCTGCACACTACCAGCAGTAGCGGTTAGGAAACCATTGTGACGTGAAGTAAACGTAAGAAAGCTCTTAGAATTTGCAAAACAACACAAGTATTGGACGGTGGATCAGTGGACGAAATTACTCTGGACAGACGAGTCAAAATTTGAACTTTTTGGCTCTAAAAGGAGACAGTATGTTAGGCTGAGATCAAATGAAATGCACCTTGTAAAATGCATTGTGTCAATAATGAAGCATGGAGGTGGAAATGTTCTTCTTTGGGGATGCTTTAGTGGCTAGGGAGTTGAAGACCCGAAGAAAATTGATGGAAAGATGGATAAAAAATGTATCACCAGATTCATATCCGCCATGGTGTCCAATCTGGGATACGTTTTATAGGACAAGGATTTCTTTTATCAACAAGACTATGGCCCTAAACACCTTTGTAAGAATTATTTAACGAAAAAGAAAGAAGAAGGAAGGCTTCGGAATTTGAATTGGCCCCCACAAAGCTCTGTTCTCAATCCTATTGAACATCTATGGGATATTTTGGATAAGAAAATTGATAAATCTAATGTTACTTCGCAAGACACACTTTGGGAACAAATACAAGTTGCTTGGCAGTAGATATCATTAGATACATTGAAGAAGCTTGTGATGTCACTGCCTGACAGAATAAAGGCTGTGATCAAAGCAAAAGGCTATTATACTAAAAATAAAATTTATTTTGTAACAAGTATTTTTCTTGTTAAAGCATTTGTTGCGTAAATCAAATAAAATTACTTTAATCAAAAATTAAATTGTTTATTTTCTGTCAATATGCCTCCTAAAAGATAAAATAGTTCTTGTCCTAATACTTTTGCACAGTACTATATATATATATATATATATATATATATATATATATATATATATATATATATGAGTAAAAGATTGTTATTTAGATATTTATTTCAGGTCTATCGTCACAAATTGTTAATCATGCAGTGATGATAACAATTGTATTTCTTATGCTATATTAACGACGTGTATTATTTCTTAATATCTTAGTACGATATGGAAGTTATTGATAACAATACTTGTTTCTTACTGAAGATTTTATTAGTATTAGCTAAAAATATAGACTGAAAAGCGAGGAGGATGTTTCTTAAAACATTGGCTAGAAATTGTGTTTCTGTTTCATAATGAAGCTGTCATGAAGCTTGATGATATTCTACCAACAAAAAATATCTCTTCGGGTATATGTCAAATTTAATAGTCTCTATTTTTACGGGACGGTATAAATAACATGAAATATGTACAAATATCATGATTATGTTATGACATGTCATCAATGTTAGTTGTTCATCTCAAGCTGCCAATAAAATCTTATTTCAATCTAGTAACAACACATTACACTGCATTTAGACATATGGTTCTGTTGTTAACATTTCAGTATCTCACTTAACATTATATTATATTATGTCCCTATATTAACATTCCTGAAACAACTCTGAAAATGGCTGATGTAAGCCGAAAGCTTAGAAACCGTGTAATAAAATAATAATAAAATAATATTCAAATTTTGGACAAATTTTGTCTTTATTTTTGCCCTGAAATTAAATCTAAAATACGATGTTTAAAACAGTTCATGATTAAGCATAATAGACATGAATTGTCTGTTATATTTAAAAAAAATATATATAACACACAATAAATTCCATCCCTGACATATAGATGGTGCCAGTAATAAAAATCCATATGATTTTTATGAAGTACTAACTTCAAACACACGTGAAAAATTTCGGCCCAGTTGGAATCTTAGTTAAAATAGGAATTTCATGTGTTGATAAAGCATTGCTTTCTGTTGGAAAAAATACTGTTCAAGCAAAGCAATTGGTTTGATATGTGTTATTCGAACTCTGCTCTGTCGGAAACAACGGTTAGGAGGTGGTATGTTGACATTAATTGTGGTCGTACAGACACAAATGATGCTGAACGCTTAGGTCGTCCAAAATCGACAGTTTATTAACTGTGGGTTTAGAGGAAATTATAAGTTTCATTACTGATATTAATATCGATAGAACTGATGTGAGTCAATAGAAAGATTAATTTATCTTTCAATGAGATCAGGTCAAAATTGTTGACATTAATAAACATCATTTCATGTAAATCAAAATCACTGAATTTAACTGGAAATTATACATTTAAGAGCGTTTTATTAAAGCCAAACTAAGAGTCATATCTATTATGTATTTTATAAGTTTTACATGCAACAATCTATTTTCAATTTATTTTCTCTTCCCCATTTCATGTGCATAGCATTTGGCTGATCATGTGACCTACAACGGCCAATTACCGGAACCAGGTCTTTACAAACAACAGTGAGCTATATATACCTCAGGATAGTTTAATAGAAAAGTCCTTTTATAACATGTCATACTGGACTTATGAATGAAAACAACCTTTTGTAACACGACACGCCAGACTTATGAATAAAGACAGAGATTTGTAACTTAGTTTTACTTTTCATGGTTGAGCAAGAAAATGCATCTAACATATTTTTGCTCGTAAGTTTTTATCTGTAAAAGGAAAAACGGTACATTTAAGATCCTTCGATATTTCTCGAGTGATCATTAGCTGTCAATAAAAAATGATTGCGCAATTGTCTGCTTTTCAGGTTTCCCAATACATATATCGTAATGAAGTTTATCATGTGTACGATTTTCAAAACTGAGATTTTGCTGTTTGTGCTGCTGTAACACTAAATGTTCCTTATGCATACAGGTTAAAATAGTATCGACGGGCCATGAATTCGAAACCCGGAATAAATATTTAGAGACTATTTCTGCGTGTATATTTTTTCCATTTTTCTTGGAAAGAGCTAAGAAAGAGAAGAATAAAGGAATGGGCGCTGGGGATGGCCAGGAGAAATAAGGGAGATGCAAAACACAAGGCATTCACGAAATGATATCGACTGATATGACGATAATCGAACATAGACCACATAGGAGGCTTGCCTAACGAAGGGAAACAACTCTGTTTCTTTCTTCCATATTTGTTTCTTTCTCTCCCTTTTTATCTCAGGGAAACGATAAGTAGCGTCTGAGATTGAATTGTCGGTCGATTCTGAAAAAACCATCCACGTTAGAATGGAAATTATAAATAACGCTGTCAGGTAAATGTACAAAGTCAACGAAACTTTGTCACCAAACCTTCAGATAGGAAGACATTGGCGCGAAGTTGTAAGCGGGTGATTTAAGCCAGATATACGAAATTGATGTTAGACTTTTATGGAGAAATATTCCGATCATTTACCGACCTGCTCCATATAGAAGTGTTTTTAACAAAAAGGCACACGGATTTGAAGAAAAAAAAAGTAGAGACCGCTTAACACGCGTTAGAGTTAAGACGCGAAAAATTCTCTCTACCATGTTAACAGGCATGTCCACCGTTTCTAAACAGAAACCCCAGGGAAGGAGAGCATAAAGTGTGTATTAACTCTAACAACAGATAGACATGTTAAGCGGCAAGTAATTTGGGAACAATTAAAGAAGTCTGATTGAATTTTCTTATTAATTCTTTTCTCTCTCTCTCTCTCTCTCTCTCTCTCTCTCTCTCTCTCTCTTTCTGTCTATCTGTCTGTCTGTCTCTTTCTCTCTTTCCATCTCTATCTATCTCTTTTTTACTGTACAAAGCGTTACAATATAATCATTAATCTATATAGACTAGACTTCGCTACTGTCTTGTTATCTCTTTTTAGTTCTTGTCTATTTCTCTTATTTCTGCATTGTGAACACAACCGTCTCTTCAGTTCAGTTATTGGGGAATGCAGCACAAGACAAATCCCCTCGAGACCATAACATACCTTGAGATCCAAAATCGCGACGTGACAGTGGAAGTGAGCGATTTCAACGGATCATTGACATCTTCGATCACCGGGGGACGGAACGTAAGCGGACAGCTGCAGACTCAGGTGCGAGTAACTTACGGCCAGTTAACGCACACAACATACATACATGCAAACCTGAGACTTGGGGCGGAGTTGGTTATACTGCTACGTACGCTTGATGTTATATTTTGACGTTTGAACAATCAAAGAAGATAATAAAACAAGAATCACACTGCTAAAGGTTTTATTCCAGAATCAATTACACATAATTGTCGATTATTTTCTCGATATGGAAAATAAAGTTTATAACGGACAACCTCTTCTGTATCTGAAAACGAAAGAAAAATATTGTTACAGGGGTACGTGGATAATTTTACATTTTTATCTATAAATTAATTCGCAATTAACTTAATAAATTTTGTTTTTTATTTTTTCTCTGTGCAGAATTCATTTAGTTCGTTGGCTGTCAATGCTTTCCACAATTTCCTACCTTTGTAGCTCTTCCAGATTTTTTAAAAACTTTACTAAACCTTGTTCGCCACCCATTAAGCCCACTAGGTACGTTATACGTCATTTTCCTTTGTTCCTCTTTCCGACAAAATTTCGTGTGAGTATCACATTTTCTAAGCAGTCGTTCTTCGTTATTTGCCTTAGAAATGTCATCTGTCACTTCCTGATTATTAAGTATAAGTGACCTTTTTCTTAACTATTTTCTCAAATCGTTTGTGTTACTCACATTTTTGGTCACTGGCATTCTCAGTATCCTACAGTTGAACCACATTTCTCTCGCTTGAAGTCACTTCTGCTGTCATATCGGAAAACAGATATTGCATAATAGTTCCGTACTCTTTTGTTTGTGATGTGAGAGTATCAGAAAAATAATTAACGACTCGATTCAAGAAAATATTAAACGGTTCTGGAGACTCGCGAATGAGAAGATAACAGAAGATATGGAGGTCTGACTTCGGGGGTGAGTTGAGAAATGGTAGTTGTTACATGTGTTCACGATAAATGGTTGTCAACGTCGGTGGGTTACCTTTGGTATCATGTCAACGGGATAAAAACCGATCAAGTAGATCCAAGTCGCAAATGATTACAACAAGAAAACCACCAAGAGAAGAAAAATACGAGTGTGATGCTTGGGAAAAATGTTCGCTTAAATACAGAATTCTCATGTTTTTAGAAATTATTTTTGTTCAATAACTTTTTAGAGAGAAACACAGTTTATTTTTGCAAAAATCATTTAATTCCAAAGAAATAGAGAATGTCATATAACAAATAAACGAAGAGTTATATCTTGGACATCACCGAGCAGCAAGAGAGAAATATTATGAAGCAGGAAACGAATATCAGTCCATTGATTCACTTATCCTCATCGTCATCTGATTAATACTTTGGGTACGAAGCCATTCTATCCTAATAAATTATCCAGTAAGTATATTATGGTAACCGTTGATTTACGTGATACCGTAAAAAGATATGGGAAAATGAATCACTTCGTCAAAATAAAATGAAAAATATACTTGAAATCAGCACTACATGAAAAACAATTGCTGAAAACAGATCGTAAGAGGTATCTTGATCAACCGAAGAGAAAATCTTAAAAATTGAAATACTTACATTTCACAGAGTTTGGGGCAAATATAAATTGGAGTGAAATTTTTATCACAATAATCATTACAGTCCATTGTACTTCCACGCAAGTCTCTGCACATGATGGCTATAGCTTCACGCACTGAAACGAAGATATTCAAATAGTATTACTCGAGATATGTATTCAGTAAGTAAAAGACTTCACGTTCGAGGTATTTCCTCTAAATTGAAGCCATCTGAAAATCCCTATAACAGATATTTTATTCAATTGAATCACAACTAATCGTCGAAAAGAAAACGTAAATAAGGAAGAGATAATTGCGTCGATATGCATTTTAACTTTTTTACTTATAAAGGAAAAGAATTTCATAAAAGTTTTCTCATGCCTCTTTACACTGACGCCTTTTCAAGTAAATACCATTCTGTACCAGTAACATTGCAATAGTTTGACATTAAAGACATTAAATAATATCATAATGTAAAACTTCGCTTTATGACAGTTTTGTTTCTAATTTGTTGTTACAAAGTTGTTAATTATTTATTTAAATATTAATTAAACGTTTTTAAATTCCCCTTCAAAAATATAAATACAAAATATGAGTTGAGAAATGGGAATAATTCCTAAAACCAATTTCCTGATAGTATTCAACTGCGGAAAGATATTGATATTGTTCGGAATTAATATGATATAAGAGTATATAATTTTGAATTCGTTATTTCTTACGCGTTTCGAAACTTACAGTTTTGCCAGGCTACATACTTATTGGTCCACGCTTTCATACATTACATAAAAGTTTAGATTAAGTCAAATAGAAAGCAACGCTAAATATCCATCACCTTAAATTAAAAGCAGATTCTAATCTTATTCATTCTATGATACCATTTGAGGGTTAATATCGTGTGGAAATCTTGCTTTTTTTTTTTTTTTAAAGAAAGGCATTTTCAATGCATTCCTTCTCGTAACTTATGGTCTGAATGTTAAAGAATAGGATTCTTAATTCGTCATTGCTTACAATCTATAAAATCTTATAGCCTTACCATATTTTATTTTTTTATCATTATTATCCTAAATACCGATAACATTTGGCGCAAGAGATCCTTCTCCCAGGATATACCTCCCAAATATTGATTATACAGATTAATCTACTACATAATCAAAATTGCTTTAAATCACTGGTGGGTAATAAACACGTAGCTATAATATCATATAATGTCAAGTTCAAATCAAATTTTAGTTCATCACAATTTGTCAGGCTGCAGACTTATAGGTTTATGCTCTCATACATTACACCAAAGGTTAGTTAGAAAGTGACCAAAGGTAAATATCCATCACTCGAAATTAAGCTTTAATTTTAATCTCATTTATTCCATTTAAGCATTTGAGGTAGAAAACTACCGATACATCCACTGGTAATTTTAAATAAAAGTTAACGTACCTACGACGATCTGAATTTAAAGGATATCGTTTATATCAGGATAGAAATTAGATAATCAAAAATTACTTACGAGACACTTTAGCATATGAGTCTGGGCCTGCGGCAGTATATACGACAATATCCGGCTCTGCTGAGTCGATACTGGCAGCCAGTGCCAAGGAGAGAAGAGTCGCAAAGATGAAAACAAGCTTCATGGCTACAGAATTGCAAAGAAAACGTTTTTAATTAATAACTTAACCATTAATAGATAGATAGATAGATAGATAGATAGATAGATATAAACAGATTGAGATAGAAAGATAGGTAATGAACAAACTAATAGATAGATAGATAGATAGATAGATAGATAGATAGATAGATAGATAGATAGATAGCACACTGAGAAAATCTCTCGAAACAACAGATAATATCGCTGAAAAATGTTTTGAGTGATATAGAAATAAATATGTTTCTTATTCAATGAGTTTCATTTTTCTTTACTGGCGCAGGTCAACTCTTATAACGAAATTCAGTTATTAGATTGAGCGTATATACATATATACCTCAGTGTGTGCGTGTGTATATGTGTGTGTGTGACTGGCTGTGTGCGTGAGTGCGTGCTCGCAGGTGTGGGCATATCTTGTATTGTTGAAAAATGCCTACATCACCAAACGTCTGGCAAGGTCACTGAGAAAAATGTCCTGTGATGAAAAGAGAATTCAAAGACGAATGCGAAGTGGTAAGTCAAATTCTGTAATTTCGTCCTTATAAAATGTCGCAAAGATTTTGACGGATTAAAAAAATTTAAAGTAAGTTATTTACACTTTAAATGTTTGACGCAACAAAAAATGTTTTCGCTTTCATCATTCTCTTCCCCTCTCTCTCTCTCTCACACACACGCACACACACACACACACACACACACACACACTCTCTCTTTCTCTATATATATATATGATGCAAGAATGAAATGCAGATAAATATGCTTGACTGCTAGA
Organism: Ascarosepion bandense; assembly: GCA_037127315.1. NCBI lineage: Eukaryota > Metazoa > Mollusca > Cephalopoda > Sepiida > Sepiidae > Ascarosepion > Ascarosepion bandense. Next base: position 1,245,126 of record JBBBDQ010001416.1, on the reverse strand, counting down.
TATTTTGGTTGTCTTACCTGATGATGTTTCGAGGAACTGAAATCGCTTTGTCGTATTCTCAAATATATAATGAAATTCTGCAATATGATTGGCCAAATTTTCACCAATCAGATCGAGTTAATTTTTAATCTTTCATCTCTTCTGGGTAGAGATTAACAGATGGCGATTTCTTTGTTGTTTTTATCTTGATTTCTAGAATTTTATTCTCTGCAGTTTAATTTTGTTTTCGAAATGATTATGTATTAAGTGCATGCGAAAGATTTCAAGGACAATAACAATTAGTTTTTAATATGTGCATTTATTCTGTATTTGCAAAGAAAGCATGGACCTTTTATCTATAGGGTTACTAAATGACATTGTTCAATTTCTTAGTTGAAAACATCATAGCGGGTCGGGGTCGGATACCCTGAGATGAACTCACTCGTTTCGGTAGATTGAAGAACCTATAAATGAGAGTGGGTAGACAAAGACACTTTTAGCATTTATTGCCCTACCATTTCTCATTTTCTCTTACTCTCTCTGTTACTGCATCTATCTATCTATCTATCTATCTATCTATCTATCTATCTATCTATCTATCTATCTATCTATCTATCTATCTATCTTTTTCATTCCTCTTCGATTGAATTCACTCATACACATGAACCGGTGTCATAGGAAAAACATTCTTCTTGACACTCAATTTTTAAGCGGGCACGAACGTTCATGTTTGCCACATTTTTAATAGATTCTGCTTTTCGCTGTCCTGGCTAATTTACAATGAGATCATTTTTGGCGGATTTTAGATATTTCCTGGAGCACTGTCAGACTATAAAAGGAAAGTTGGGGGCGAAATTAACTGTCAAATTTCGGGTGCGTATAAATCAGATGTGAAATATAAAGAACACATAAATCCGATAAATTTATTACCAAATTCTAAATATGCTTTTGTTTTGGTCTTTACATATAATTATTTTTGCTTCTCGCTTGTTTACGTTTTTAGATCTGAGAGAAATAGAGTTGTTCTGACTAAAAAATCATATGTAAAATTGTATTAACTAAAAATTAATTCTTATTATTTATTTGGAAAATTAATGTCAGTAATGATTTTCACAAGCAATAAAGTACACCCCAGCAGCATTGCCGAAAAGCCAAAATAAGTTTGCTGTTTATTTAGCAGTTCGAAGAAAGCGGGGTTAAGACTGGAGACTCTTCATGTACCTACCCAATTTCTGCGTGTGCCTTTTTGAATAATATTTTGGCATCATTCTTTTATGTGGTTATATTTTCTTTGCAAGTTGCAACGTGTTCCAAGATTCAAAACATCATTCTTTTTTTTTAAGACAACGTAGAAATGTATACAATATAGGGACGAGCAATACAGTTTGCTAGAGAAAAACAATAATAATAAAAAATTGTAATGTGTGCTCTGGTATAAAAAATGTTAATTAATACATTAGATTTATAAGTTCGAAACATGCATACACGTATGTCGTTGGTTGAAATAATTCAGTGATGTGACCAAAAGACAAACGTGAGTTCAATACCTGGCCACAGCAGAGGTGAACAAAAACTTGTTGAGACGAGTTACTAAAGGGAAATAATTGAAAGATATTAAAATAATTAGTCCAGGAACCATTTGATGCCACCTTTTATTTTGTAACTTCAAATATATTTGATACGACTTTTAAATTTGAAACGTGCCTGTTTGTCTTGTCATGTTCGCTTAAAGACAAAAATCACATTTCTAGAAATGTTACTCTAGATTCAATTCCAGTGAATTATCGATTATTTTCTCGTTGGAATAGATCGATTCTATACTGAGCACTTTTTTCTGCAACAGAAGAAAGAACAAAGTTATAAAATTTCAAATAAAGTTATTCACGGTGAACCTGAAACATTTCACTATCATGAATAAAAAAGAATAAAGTTGCAAGTGAATTAATTCTCATTGTACATAGAAGAATTATTTCTTTAGGTTAAATGTTGCTATGATTTTTCTCAACCATGAAATTGAACAAACTCATTTAGTATCCCTATAGATTTTGTGCTATATGAATCTTATATTTTGTAAAACTCTCATTTGAATGATGTATGTTTTCTTTGTATTTCACATCTGATTTATACGCACACAATATCTAACAGTTAATTTAGCTTCCACCTCTCATTTTATAATCTGACAGTACTCCTGAAAATATCTAAAGTCCATTAAAAAATGATCACATTGCAAATTAGCCAGGGCAGCGAAAAGCAGAATCTATCAAAAATAGAGCAAACATGAACCTTCGTACTTGCCTAAAAACTGAGTGGAAAGAAGGTTTTTCCTATGACATCGATTTATGTGTATGATTGAATTCAATCGAAGAGGAATGACATAGATAGATAGATAGATAGATAGATAGATAGATAGATAGATGCATGCAGTAACAGAGAGAGTAAGAGAAAAAGAGAAATGGTAGGGCAATCAATGCTAAAAATGTCTTTGTCTACCCACTTTCCATTATGGGTTCTTCAATTTTTCGAAACGAGTGAGTTCATCTCGGGTTATCCGACTCAGACCCGCTATGATGTTTTTAACTAAGAAATTGAACAATGTCATTTAGTAACCCTATAGATTTTGTGCTATGTGAATCTTGTATTTTGTAAAAAAACTGTCAAAAATTATAAGAATTTTTGTTCATTTGAATTATATATGTATTCAATGCAAAAGGTCCATGCTTTCTTTGCAAATACAGAATAAATGCACATATTAAAAACTAGTTGTTATTGTCCTTGAAATCTTTCGCATGCACTTAATACATAATCATTTCGAATTAAAAATTAAACTGAAACTGAAGAGAAAAAAATTCTGGAAATCAAGATAAAAAATACAAAAAAAAAATAATAAAACACCATCTGTTAATTTCTACACGGACGAGATGCAAGATTAAAAATTAACTCGTTCTGATTGGTGAAAGGTTGACCAATCATATTGCAGAATTTCATTATATATTCGAGAACACGACAAAGTGGGTTCAGTTCCTCTAAACATCATCAGGTAAGACAGCCAAAACATTTAACAGTATCGCATATTTATCTGTATTACTTTCTTGCTTCATATATATATATATATATATATATATATATATATATATATATATATATTATATATATATATATATATATGAAATGATGGAAACGAAAAAAAGCATTTACTGTATAAATAACTAGATTAATCTTTATAATCCATCAAATTTCATTCGATATCTTATGATTTATAAATTACAGAATTTGACTGACCACTTCGCGTAAATCTTTGAATTTTCTTTTTATCCTAGAACATTTTTATCAGTGAACCTGCTAGGCGTTTGGTGATGTAGGTAGTTTCCAACGATGCCGGATACGATAGATACATGCCCACGCATGCGCGCACGCACCCACTCACGTACACAGCCAGTTACACACATCCGCACACACACACACACACACACACACACACACACACACACACACACACACACACACACACACACACACACACACACATATTTCGTTATAAGAGATGACCTGGGCCAGTAAAGAAAAATAAAACTTATTGAATAAGAAACATTTTTTAATGTCTCAAAACTTTTGTATCAGAGATATTTTCTATTGTTTCCAGTGATTTCCCAGAGTGTTCACGATCTATCTATCTATCTATCTATCTATCTATCTATCTATCTATCTATCTATCTATCTATCTATGTCCGTTCATATCTATCTATCTATCTATCTATCTATCTATCTATCTATCTATCTATCTATCTATTAATGGTAAAATTATTAATTAAAAACGTTTTCTTTGCAATTCTGTAGCCATGAAGCTTGTTTTCATCTTTGCGACTCTTCTCTCCTTGGCACTGGCTGCCAGTATCGACTCAGCAGAGCCGGATATTGCCGTTTATACTGCCGCAGGCCCAGACTCATATGCTAAAGTGTCTCGTAAGTAATTTTTGATTATCTAATTTCTATCCTGATATAAACGATATCCTTTAAATTCAGATCGTCGTAGGTACGTTAACTTTTATTTAAAATTACCAGTGGATGTATCGGTAGTTTTCTACCTCAAATGCTTAAATGGAATAAATGAGATTAAAATTAAAAGCTTAATTTCGAGTGATGGATATTTACCTTTAGTCACTTTCTAACTAACCTTTGGTGTAATGTATGAGAGCATAAACCTATAAGTCTGCAGTCTGACAAATTGTGATTAACCAAAATTGGATTTGAACTTGACATTATATGATGTTATAGCAACGTGTTTATTACCCATTACTTATTAAAAGCAGTTGATTATGTAGTAGATTAATCTGGAAAATCAATATTTGGGAGGTATATCCTGGGAGTAGGATCTCTTGCGCCAAATGTTATCGGTACTTAGGATAATAATGATAAAAAAATAAAATACGGCGAAGCCAAAAGTTTTCATACCTTGTAAGCAATGACGAATTCAGAATCCTATTCTTTAACATTCAGACCAAACGTTACGAGAAGGAATGCACTGAAAATGATTGTTCTTTTAAAAAAAGAAAAGATTGCCATACGATGTCTCCCACACGATATTACTCTCAAATGCTAATTTAGAAGAAATAAGATTAGAATCTACTTTTAATTTAAGGTGATGGATATTTAGCGTTGCTTTCTATTTGACTTAATCTAAACTTTTATGTAATGTACGAAAGCGTGGACCAATAAGTATGTAGCCTGCCAAAACTTTAAGTTTCGAAACGCGTAAGAAATAACGAATTCAGAATTATATACTCTTATATTATATTAATTCCGAAGAATGTCAATATCTTTCCGCAGCTGAATACTGTCAGGAAATTGGTTTTAGGAATTATTTCCATTTCTCAACTCATATTTTGTATTTATATTTTTGAAGGTGAATTTAAAAACATTTAATTAATATTTAAATAAATTATTAACAACTTTGTAACAACGTATTAGAAACAAAAATGTCATAAAGCGAAGTTTTACATTCTGATATTATTTAATGTCTTTAATGTCAAACTGTTTGCAATGTTACTGGTACAGAATGATATTTACTTGGAAAGGCGTCAGTGTAAAGAAGCGTCACAAAACCTTTATGAAACTCTTTTCTTTTATAAGTAAATAAGTCAAAATGCTTATCAACACAATTATCTCTTTTTTATTTATATTTAATTTTCGACGATTAATTACGATTCATCTGAATAAAATATGTGTTATTTATAGTGATTTTGAGATGGCTTCAATTTAGAGGAGATACCTTGAACTTGAAGTCTTTTATTTACTGAATACATATCTCGAGTAATACTATTTGAATATCTTCGTTTCAGTGCGTGAAGCTATAGCCATCATGTGCAGAGATTTGCGTGGAAGTACAATGGACTGTAATGATTATTGTGATAAAAATTTCACTCCAATTTATATTTGCCCGAAACTCTGTGAAATGTAAGTATTTCAATTTTTAAGATTTTTACCTTGCAAATTTGTCATCTTCGATTGATCAAGATACCTCTTACGATCTATTTTCAGCAATTGTTATACATGTAGTGCTGATTTCAATTCTACTTTATATTTTATTTTAAATATGTGCTATATTCTTCTATATCTTTTTACGGTATCACGTAAACCAACGATGACCATAATATTTTTACTGGATAATTTTTTAGTATAGAAAGGCAATTCCAGTTGACTTCGTTCCCAAAATATTGACTAGATGGCTATGAGGGTAAATGATTTCTATCGACTGGTATTCGTTTCCTGCTTGATAATATTTTTCTATTGGTGCACGGTGATAACCAAGATATAATTCTTCAGGGATACGTTATATGACATTCTCCATTTATTCAGAAATAAATGATTTTTCCAGAAATAAACATCGTTTCTCTCTAAAGAGTTATCGAACAAAATAATTTCTAAAAATATGAGATTTCTGTATTTAAGCGAACATTTTTCCCATGTATCACACTCATATTTTTCTTCTCTAAACATTCGAACTTAATCGAACAAATTTCTCTCAGTAGGCCTCCTTGGCTGAAGTTCTTTTCTGGCTTGATAGTCTTCCTGACGATCAACTTGAGCGGTTCTTATCCCGTTGACATTGTACCAAAAGTAACCCACCGACGTCGATAACCATTTATCGTTGACACGTGTAACAACACAACTACGACTTCTCAAATTACCGGCGAAGTCCGACATCCATATCTTCTGTTTTCTTCTCAGTGGCAAGTCTCCAGATCCGTTCAATATTTTCTTGAATTGAGCCGTTAATTATTTTCTTGATATTCTAACATCATAAACAAAAGAGTACGGAACTATTATGCAATATCTGTTTTTCGATATGACAGCAGAAGTGACTTGAAGCGAGAGAAATGAGGTTCAACTGTAGGATACTGAGAATGCCAGTGACCAAAAATGTGAGTAACACCAACGTTTTAGAGAAAATAGTTAAGAAAAAGGTCACTTATACTTAATAATTAGGAAGTGACAGGTGACGTTTCTAAGGCAAATAACGAAGAAAGACTGCTTAGAAAATTTGATACTTACACGAAATTTGTCGGAAAGAGGATTTTTCCAGAAATAAACAGCGTTTCTCTTTAAAGAGTTATTGAACAAAAATAATTTATAAAAACTTGAGAATTCTGTATTTAAGCGAACATTTTTCCCAAGCATCACACTCGTATTTTTCTTCTCTTGGTGGTTTTCTTGTTGTAATCATTTGCGACTTGGATCTACTTGATTGGTTTTTATCCCGTTGACATGATACCAAAGGTAACCCACCGACGTTGACAACCATTTATCGTGAACACATGTAACAACTACCATTTCTCAACTCACCCCCGAAGTCAGACCTCCATATCTTCTGTTATCTTCTCAGTAGCGAATATCCAGATCCGTTCAATATTTTCTTGAATTATTAAATTAATTATTTTCTTTGTTCACCATTTAACAAGAAAAGCGTACCGAATTATTATGCAATATCTGTCCTCCGAGATAACAGCTGAGGAGACTTTAATCGAGAGAAATGTGGTTCAACTGAAGTATGCTGAGAATGCTACTGACCAAAAATGTAATTCACGCCAACGATTTAGAGAAAATAGTTAAGAAAAACTACACTTATAATTAATAATCAGGAAGTGACAGATGAAATTTCTAGGGTAAATAACGAGGAAAGACAGCGTAGAAAATTTGATACTCACACGAAATTTATCGGAAAGAGGAACAAAAGAAAATGACGTATAACGTACCTAGTGGGCTTAATGGGTGGCGAACAAGTTTTAGTAAAGTTTAACAAAATGAGTAAGAGCTACAAAGAAAGAAAATTTTGGAGAGCGTTGACGGTCTACGAACTAAATGAATTCTTCACATAGAAAAGTAGAAATATTGATTTTCTAAGTTCATTGCGAATGAATTTATATATAAGAATATAAAATGATCGACAATTCTGTGTAATTGATTCTGGAATAAAATCTTTAGCAGTGTAATTCTTGTTTTATTATCTTCTTTGATTGTTCAAACGTCAAAATATAACATCAAGCATACGTAGCAGTATGACCCACTGCGCCCCAATCTCAGGTTTGCATGTATGTATGTTGCGAAGATGTCAATAATCCCTTGAAATCGCTCACTTCTACTGTCACGTCGTGATTTCTGATCTCAAGGTAAGTTAAGGTCTCTAGGGGATTTGTCTCGTGCTGCATTCCTCGATAGCTGAAATCAAGAGACAGTTGGGTTCACAATGCAGAAATAAGAGAAATAGACAAGAACTAGAAACAAATATCAAGACAGTAGCGAAGTCTAGTCTATGTAGACTAATGGTTATATTGTAACGTTTTGTACAGTAAAAAGAGATAGATAGAGATAGAAAGAGAGAGAGAGAGAGAGAGAGAGAGAGAGAGAGAGAGAGAGAAAAGAATTAATAAAAAAATTCAATCAAACTTCTTTAATTGTCCACAAATTACTTGCTGCTACTATTTATATGTAAGAATGTAAAATTATCCACGTTTCCTTTGAATGTTTCTTTTTTAAATGCAATAATATTTTTCTTTCTTTGTTTGCAGTTACAGAAGCAGTAGCTGTTAAATATCTATCTGTATAAAATCTATTTTTCATACTGAGAAAATGACCGATAATTCTGTGTAATTGATTCTGGAATAAAATCTTTAACAGTGTAATTTTTGTTTTATTATCTTCTTTGGTTGCTTAAACGTAAAAAACGTAGCAGCAAAAACAGTAAAATCTCGGTTCTGGAAATCTGGAAATCTGGAAATCGTACATAAACTTCCTCACGATATGTGTATTGGGAGCTGTGGTGATACCGACCGAGCAAAAGCGAGGGACCGGATGTTTACTCTGTAGCGGCCGTAAAGCAAATAAACAAAAATCGTCTCTGCGCAAGTGTATTCGCGCAGATGTTCCGGTTGAAAAATAATAATTGATCAAATGTCAAACGCGAATTTTATTTACCATCCAATGAGAAGCCCAGAATCAAATACAAGTATGAAATCCAAAAATGAGCTTCTGATCCAAAAAGCAGATATAAAAAGCTGTGACAAAAAAGCATCCAGCAGACAGACTGACGGTAACAGGCGAGAGTAATCATATCCACTTGACTTAAGTCAAGCGGCTTCTATGTTCGCCTCCCTTCACTTCTTTCCTGTCTCAAAAGTACTTATTGTCTCAAAAGTACTTACCGACCTCAGGAGCGACTACTTCAAAGACTGTTTCCTCACAAACCAACTTACTGACTTACGGACCCTAAAAGTGGCAACTTCAAAATGAACATTCCTTACCTACAAGACGCCTCCACATTCCTAAGCTTTTTATCTCTTTCAGCTCATCATTTGCCATGAACATTCTAACCTCCGTTGGACCTTTATTTCAAGTATTGTTTTAATTGTAAAACATGAATTGATATATATATATATATATATATATATATATATATATATATATATATATATATATATATATATGTTATTTTCAACTCAGTTTGCTTTCCTTGATTTTATAATCATTTTATGACTTATAGTGGGCTATCTTCCACAAGGCCAAATTCCGTTAACCTGCAACGGTATACAATTACCCTTCACTAGAACGGAATCCTACTACAACTAACGAAAAAAGAATAGATAAGATATACCCGCTATAGAGCCTCAAAAGCAGATAGTTGCACAATAATTTTTATTGGCGCATAAAGCTTACTCGAGAAATATCAAAGGATCTTAAATGTACCTTTTTTTCTTTTAAAGTTAAAAACATACGAACAAGAACATATCAGATGCGTTTTCTTGCTCGACCATGAAAAAGAAAACTATGTTACAAAAGGCTGTCGTCGTTCATAAATTCGGCAGGTTATTTTACAAAAGTCTGTCTTTATTTATTAGTCCGGCGCGACTTGTTACAAAAGGCTGTTTTTATTCGTAAGTCCGGTATGACTTGTTATAAAAGGACGTTTCTAATAAACTATCCTGAGGTATATTTCGCTCACTGGTGACTAACAAATACTGTTGTTTGTAAAGACCTGGCACCTATGATTGGCAGTTGTAGGTCACATGATCAGCCAAACGCGGTGCACATGAAATGGAAAAGAGGAAGGAAATTAAAAATAATTTTTGAAAGTAAAACTTATTAAATATATAATAGATATGACTTTTAGTTTAGCTTCAATAAAACGCGCTTAAATGAATCATTTCTAGTTAAATTCAGTGATTTTGAATTATATAAAATTAATGTAACAATTTTGACGTAATCTCATTGAGCGATAAGTTAATCTTTCTATTGACTCAAATCATTTATATCGAAATTAGCAGCAGTAATAAAATTTATAATTTCTTCTAAATCCACAGTTAATAAATATATACAGTGTAATAAAATTTATCTTATATCCGGGTTTGGTTTATTTTATAAACATTACCACAGGCTCTAATTTTGGACCAGGGAAGATCTCTCTTATGTCCGAGTTTCACTTATATTCGGGTCTCTTATATCCGGGTTATACTGTAATACGTATAAAGTAATAATCTATGAGTTGACAAGTCATCCATGTCGGGACTGGATAGACTTTATACATTACCACAGACTCCAATTTGGGACCAGAGAAAATCTCTCTTATATCCGAGTTTCTCTCATATCCAAGTTTGGTCTATTTTATATATATTACAACAGACTCTAATTTGGGACCAGATAATATCTCTCTTATATCCGAGTTTCTCTTATATCCGGGTTATACTGTCATACGTATGAAGTAATAATCTATGAGTTGACAAGTTATCGAAAAATATCGAACAGTTTATACGATGGAACGACATTTATTTACATTTAAGGCGCATTTGTAGGCGCTTCTCGTCAATTGTGGGAGTTTCTCCGTTGCGCAGAGTTGTCCACCAAAATTAATTTTACGCGAATGGTCCAGTCAAAATCTGAAATAAGTATTCGTATTTAATTCAGTTCCAGCGTTTACGAATTAATAATGAAATATTTTCTTACTGTATGAGATTAGCGTCTCTTACGGTCATAAAATTATTTTAAAACAAAACAACTACAAAAAACAAAACAACTACAAGAAACAAAACAACTACAAAAAACAAAACAACACAAACAAAAACAACAACAAATCTTCTTGTCTTATTTAATTAATCACTAAAATATTCCAATTAATGTCGTAAAATTAATATTTTTTTTACAAAAATTCTTGCTAATAACGATGTAACATTAAACAAAAACTGATCAATAATATTCTTCTAATTTTCTCGTAGATGAATAAATGAAATTATAATGAAAGATGAATTGAAACATTTGTAATAGCGCCGAAACACTTCGAAAAACATCATCAATCAATTTTGTTATAATTAGATTCACTCAAACTGCAAACAAGATGAAATAGTTACAAACCAAATATAATCCGTAGATACATAAATCCGCAGATAGCAAGAAACATCTGCACTTAGAATTGGATTTTTTATTTATATAGATTATTATTAACAATCATGACACATGTTTATGGCTATTTTGTCTTTATTTACACAGACAGCAATATCGTTGTAAAAATACAAAAGGTGCTTATCTCCCTTTGATCGAGATAAAATCACGTGGTCACATGACAACCGCTCGTGACGTAACTCCTGATAGTGACCCAAGCGCTCGTCACACCTTTCAGCAACCGAAGAAGAAGGTTGTTCCCTTCTGCCTAGGCTTTTGGCCTAGGCAGAATCTGCATACCGCCGTATTCCGCTGGAACATAAAACTCCTGCTGTCCCATTGAGACATAGATGAAACCTGCCGTATCCTTTTGGGATATAGATAAATTCGGTCCCTCCAAGTCTAGAGTCATAACAATGGCCGAACAGAAGTATCTGCAAGTTATAAGTAAGACCTTTGTTTTTGTTCCTTCTGATACTTTGCTTTGCGTTAGATATAATAGACACATATTTCTCCACGTGTGGACATTTTTGTTGTTGTTCGTAGATATGTTTTTGGGAATTATATATATAAGTCTCTTTGAGAACCAGCTTTCATTCATTCATTTCATTTCTCCGTTCCGCCTTGCTGTTACGTTGGTGACCTGACTTAATAATATTATTTACTGACCCACGTGGGAATTGGAATAAGATCTATTTCTTCACTTGGGAAAAGAAGTCATATATTTACTTCACCGTTCTTGCAGTCGCTGTCTGTAACCATCTGTGACATTCTTTCTCATTTTTTTCACAAACGCCAAAAAAAAATGAAATAATTAAATCGACCATATACGCCTGCTACACTGTCGACATTTTCATTTTAGCAAGAAATGTGAATAATATTCGAACGTAATTCTGTTATTACATTTAGAAACGAAATAAATATAAACATAAAGATACATTCCTTTCTGATTTTATCGGCTCTATTAGTCATAGGTTTATGACTTTTATCGGTTCTATTAGTCATAGGTTTATGACTTTTCTCTATAAAAGTACCTTCTTGTCTTATTGCTTTATTTAAAACATTCATAAGTTTATACATTCATCGATATAAATTAGCGAAAACTTGCAGTTTCTTGCTTTGCAGTCAAATTTGATTTTCAAAGGTTTTAATGCAATGTCAGTCATTATCTTTTGTCTTCTTAATTCTTGTTCTTTTATTGTTCTTTCTCCTAAATGTTTTCCTTAATCTCTTATTCTCTTATACTCAGTAACACCTAGCGTCTTAGCGTCGGTATGAAATGATTGCAAAAAAGGAAGAACGAAAAACGTTGTCATGTTTAAATGGGTTAAGTTATCAATGTTTGACATACCGTAAAATCAACCAATAAGCCAAACCAACCCCAAAATAAATTAAGTAAATAAGATATTAATGTCAAGGTTGCAAAATGGCTCATGATTCTCATGATTAACAATCTCCAGCAAGTATGGTATATTGGTATGTCAATTAAGTATTCATATTATATACTTAATAGTTGAAATTGCATTGGATGTAACCTTAAGTCCTATACTAACAGTTTCTCCTCTCACACTTCTTTCTCATAGACATCACTACTGGCTTCTTATTTTCCACTCAACTTTGATCTTCAAAAATGTAAATGCAACGTCAATGGTAATCTACTGTCTTCTTAATTCCTGTTCTTTTATTGTTCTCTCTCCTTAATAATATTATTTTCTTATATTATTTCCCATTCATTTGCCTTTGCGTCTTACTGAAGTCAGTAAGACGCAAAGGCAAATGAATGACTTGGCAGACCGGCTGCAACCACTCTCTCACCGGCGTGATGTGGCTTCCCTGTACCTCTTCTACAAGTACTTTCATGGCTTCTGCTCCGATGAACTTAGATCACTGATGCCGCCTAAGTACGAATTTATTGCCTTGCTTGGGAGAAAAAGTATATATATATTATTATGAACTCTCCCGTCGATTTCGACGTATGAGTGTCTAACTCAGTTAGACTGCTACACAAAGAATTGTTTAGAGTGGTGAAGACTTGTGTAGCACCATTCACACTTTTTGGAACTGCTGATAGCAAATAATCGGTGCAGAAGTTAGCCACATATCACATGAACAGCAGACCTCAGTTATTTAACCCATAACTGGAGGGAAGGGACGGATTAATATTAATTTCCCACGGGTACCAGTGCGTAAGTGAATGCACAGTGTTTGACTGGAATTAGAACTCGGCTCACCGATTTCCCTTTCCGAGTCGACATCCACAGCACCACAACGCACATCTGTCAAGAAACGCTTACAGCACCTGGTATTCCTAAGAGGTCACCCATCTAAGTACTGACCAGGCTCAACGTTAACGTTATATATATATATATATATATATATATATATATATAGTACTGTGCAAAAGTATTAGGACAAGAACTAATTTATCTTTTATGAGGTATACTGACAGAAAATAAACAATATAATTAAAGTAATTTTATTTGATTTACTCAACAAATGCTTTAATACTTGTTACAAAATAAATTTAACATTTAGTATAATAGCCCTTTGCTTTGATCACAGCCTTCATTCTCTCAGGCATTGACATCACAAGCTTCTTCAATGTATCTAATGGTATCTCCTGCCAAGCAGCTTGTATTTGTTCCCAAAGCGTGTCTTGCGAAGTAACATTAGATTTATCAATTCGAGAGGGGGGAATAAGAAATAAGTCAGTCGTATCCAAAGTTAATAGAATAATGAGTAGTTTCAAAATAACTTGTTTAATAGAAAATAGGAAAAATTAAATATAACTTCTTTTTATATTTCTTTTACACCTAGTTTTAAATAATCAATTTTCATTAGCAATTTACTTGACTTTTCACCTTGTATTTGAATTTCAATGAGGTTTTTAGGAAAATAACCCTGTCCTAATATTTTTGCAGGAGTGTGCAAAAGTATTAGGACAGTGGTGATTTTAAACTTTATTTTGATACCTCATAAAAGATAAAATAGTTCTTGTCCTAATACTTTTGCACAGTACTGTATATATACTAGTGCGATTGGAAAATTGTCGCAATTATTTTGATGCCTCATAAAAGATAAAATCGTTCTTGTCCTAATACTTTTGCACAGCACTGTATATATACTAGTGCGATTGGAAAATTGTCGCAATTATTTTGATGCCTCATAAAAGATAAAATAGTTCTTGTCCTAATACTTTTGCACAGCACTGTATATATACTAGTGCGATTGGAAAATTGTCGCAATTATTTTGATACCTCATAAAAGATAAAATAGTTCTTGTCCTAATACTTTTGCACAGTACTGTATATATACTAGTGCGATTGGAAAATTGTCGCAATTATTTTGATGCCTCATAAAAGATAAAATAGTTCTTGTCCTAATACTTTTGCACAGCACTGTATATATACTAGTGCGATTGGAAAATTGTCGCAATTATTTTGATGCCTCATAAAAGATAAAATCGTTCTTGTCCTAATACTTTTGCACAGCACTGTATATATACTAGTGCGATTGGAAAATTGTCGCAATTATTTTGATGCCTCATAAAAGATAAAATCGTTCTTGTCCTAATACTTTTGCACAGCACTGTATATATACTAGTGCGATTGGAAAATTGTCGCAATTATTTTGATGCCTCATAAAAGATAAAATAGTTCTTGTCCTAATACTTTTGCACAGCACTGTATATATACTAGTGCGATTGGAAAATTGTCGCAATTATTTTGATGCCTCATAAAAGATAAAATAGTTCTTGTCCTAATACTTCATTTAAGGAAGAATAGAAAACACTTATTAAAGAAGGGAATCATTGTTCGAGCAACAAAATCTGCGGAATTTATCTGAACTATAATACGTCAGGGCAATACTCCGGGGATTAGCGTTATGTTACAAGCAGAAAAACGAACTGAACGATAGCCTTTTGAAGAGAAAGAATTACAAATGTCTGTACTATATAAATCTATTTTATATCCAGACAGAAAAAGGAGAAATAATGTAAAAAAAAGTGTGTGAAGACAATGTGGACTTAGCCAATTGGAAAAGATATCCAGTTATCATGTCAACGGTACATGTTGAATAAGAAGTTCATTTCGGTCCTCAGGTATCTGCTTCAGCAAGAGGGACTGAGGAAAATAACGTATGAGCAAATTCCTAAATGATTGGAAGAACAGGTGTTAGGAGAGATTTCAAACAGACAAAATTTATGAGGAGCTACAAAAGAAAGTGTGGATTTTCATGATCGCCAACAGCTCAAAGAGACACGACACAAAGAAGAAGAAGAAGAAGAAGAAGAAGAAGAAGAAGAAGAAACATCTTTCTGTTGTCTTTCATTTGGACTAAAAATTCTTACCTATGAACATCAACACACACACACATACACACACACACACACACACACACAATATCTAATGTATAAAATGCATTTTAAAACATGAAAAATCTTTCTTGAAGCTTTTCATTTTAAGCTAAATTAAATTTAATATTTCTAATTTAATATTTTAAATGCATTTATTGCAAACGAGACTGTATCTCTCGTGTGTGCTTGTACAGTCATAACTCTTTTGAGATTTCTGACTATATTCTACCGTAAAATGTTGCTACTGACCAGGCTTGTAGCGACGGGAATTTAAAGCCATGATTACATCTCTAAAAGCCAAATATAATCCATAGATAAATAATGCACAGATAGTAATAAACATTTACTATTCATTATCTATGTCAGTCAGTTAAGTGCCATACGTGATACACACCTGGGAGATCAGGGCTCGAAAGAGACATGACTGACTGGGCAGAAGATTATCCCGCAGTAGGTTGCCATTACTTTCTGCGGTAGACTGGCTGCCAGCCAAGGCAATAGAACCAAAATCTGTCCTGATTTTTAATCTATAACTAGAGGGAAGAGTTGGATTAATACCTTTCCCAAGGGTATTTGTGTGTAATTATCTATGACAAAGAACAAAAGCAATAACCCCCCCCACCCACCCAAAAAAAACAAACAAATATGTAAACAAAAATGAAATCAACGCGGGCGTCCCTCAAGATTCTATCCTAGGTGCCACACTTTTTCTGATGTACATTAATGATCTCCCCGACGCCATTAGATCCCTAGTAGGCATGTACGCCGATGACACAACAATCCATTCTAGCCTCGATTAAAAACCAGGTGTGGGCGACAAAGCGAACCTCGCTGCCGAGCTTGAAAAGGACCTCCAATCCGTAGTGGCCTGGGGTAAGAAATGGCTAGTAAATTTCAATGCTTCTAAAACGAAGCTGTTATCAACTAACCACCATAGACAATCGCATCTACCTCCCATTAGCAAGGGACAGGCTTGCCTGCCAGAGAGTAAAACACTACGCCTCCTTGGCCTTACACTTTCGGCGGGCCTCAAATGGAATGACTATATCGAATCCATTGCCAAATCTACCGCTATGAAAGTCGGCTCTCTGTGCAGGGCCCGGAAGTTTTTCCCATCTGAATCTATCCTGCACATATACAAATCTACCATCCGCCCGTGTATTGAATACTGCTGCCATATCTGGTCGGGTGCCCCTGCTGCTCGCTTTGGGCTTCTTGACAAAATACAAAGGAGGATCGTGGTTGATACTGACTTGGAAGACCGGCTGCAATCACTCTCTCACCAGCGTGATGTGACTTCCCTGTGCCTCTTCTACAAGTACTTTCATGGCTTCTGATCCGATGAACTTAGATCACTGGTGCCGCCTAAGCACGAATTTACACGAGATACTAGATTAGCAACTAGGTCCCACACTTTTACAGTTAAACAGATAAGATGTAACCGTAAATTCTACTCCAACAGCTTCTTTTCTCGCACTTCCCGACTGTGGAATTCCCTTCCACAAGTTTGCTTTCCCGACAGCTACAATCTCCAGGTGTTTAAATGTAGGGTCAACAGACACCTCCTATCACACTAACTCCCAATTATTCTCAGAAAACTCTCATCTACCCAACCCTCATTCTCGGTATCCTTATCCGCCTATCACCCACCCTCTGACATTTCCTATATTTAACCATCCTTTCTCCACTCTATGTAGCCCCCTGCGCAGTAGTGGCAGTGACATGCCTTGCTCGGGGTGAAACGCTTATAAAAAAAAAAACAAAAAAAAACAAAACTCTCTTTTCTCGCGATTAAGAAAAATCCTTTCCAGGTCCATGTTTTCTAGTCATCTTTAATTTCCCAAAAATTTAAATGCAATATTGATATTGATTGCAATAATTTTTATTCATTAACATTAAAAACGTTTAAACTGTATTTCTGATTACGGTTTCCTCTCACCACTTCACATCCATGCGTTTCAGTCATATTCAATCTCCAAAGAATTTAAACGCAATATTCATATTGATCGGAATGTTTTTATACATTATCATAAAAAACGTTAAAACTGTCCTTCTGATTACTCTTTCCACTTCATTCTTCCTCTCAATACTTTCCAATCATGTTAAATATCCCAAGAATTTAAATGCTATATAATACTGATTGGAATGATTTATATTTATTTTCATTCAGTCAGTCAGTTGAGTGCCATACGTAAATCACGCTGTGGGCGATCATGTCTCGAAAGAGACATGACTGACTGGGCAAAAGATTATCCCGCAGTAGGTTACCATTGCTTTCTACGGTAGACTGGTTGCCAGCCAAGGCTATAGAACCCAATCTGTCCTGTTATTTAATCTATAACCGGAAAGAAGGAAACTGATTAATACTTTTCCCAAGAGTATTTTTGCGTAAGTGAATGCAAGAAATTCAACTGGAATTCGAACCTGGCAACCTGATTTGTCGTTCCGAGTCGATTTCTACCGCACCAGAGCGCACATCATTATCATTAAAAGTATTAAAATGTCCTTCTGATTACACTGTCCACTTCCCGCTCATTATGAATACATATGTTCCTAATTATTTTCACATCATATACCCGTTGTGTCTTAGTGACTTTATTACCTTGCATGGGGTGATGCCTATTAAAAAATATCTGTACACTACTAGAAAATAAAACAATGTCAAAAACATTCTGAAATCGTGAAGATAAGGCAATATCTTTCCAAGAAACAAGTCAGATGTTAATTTTCACACGGAAGGGATTGAAGATTTAAAATTTATGTTTGGATACGTCAATATAATTAGTGAAAACGTTTGAACTATTATTTTACAGGATTTTACTATATAAGCGAGAACTTACCAGATGAACTTCAATTCGCGTGATTTGTCGCATAGTTACGTCTGGTAAACCGGGAAAATTCAATCGTTTTTTAAAAAGATATTTCCTTCGGAATTTGTAGATGTATAGGTAGTTAGTTAAGTCTTATACGTGATACATACTTGGGCGTTCATCTCTCGAAACAGACATAACTGCGTGGGTAGAAAATTTTCCCGCAATTGATTGCCAACTAAGGCTATAGAACCAAATCTGCCCTGCTATTTTAGCCATAAAGGTAGATGCGACGGATTACTAATTTTCTCAATGGTATTTGCGTGTAAATGAATGCAACGAATTCAACTGTAATTCGAGCTCGGTTCTCCGATTTTTCGTTCCGAGCCTATATTCACTGCACCACAACGTACGTAGATTTACTGAATGATAGAAAAAAAAATTTTTTATGTTGTTTCCCTTCCTGTACTAGATAATCATGACTCTCCACATTTTCCTATCTTTAGTAATTTCAAAATAATGTTTTCCACCTTACTATCTCTTCAAGATCCTGTTCTGCCATCTATTTTTTTTAATAGTTTACACAAGCTCTTTAAATTAATCCTCTAAGTGACCCCCTTTCTACCTTCTATCAGCGTGGTCGTTACTGACTTCCATGACAAGAACCCGTTACACCTTCTTGGCCTAAAATTCACTGCTGACATGAAGTGGAAAGATTATATTGAATACATTGCTTGGAAATTCCTATCCAAAAGCTACCATTCGTTTAAGCTTAGAATATTTTTATTAGATATGGTTCGGTGCTCCTGGTTTTTATTTGGGAATTCTTGATGAAATCCAAATAAGAATCAACAACATTATTGGTCCTTATCTAGCATCTCGGCTTCAGTTGCTTCCCTGTGTCTTTTCTATAAATACAGTGTAACGCGGATATAAGAGAGTTGTCGGGACCGGATAAAAGTTCTCTTATATCCGAGTTTCCCTTATATATGGGTTTGGTCTATTTTATATACATTACCACAGGCTCTAATTTAGGACAGGAGAAAATCTCTCTTATACCGGGGTTTATCTTATATCAGGGTTATACTGTAACTGGTAATTGTTCGGATGAGCTCTTCGTCTATGGTACCTAGTCATTTTGATGACTAGGTACCATAGTCACGTAAGCGCAGTACTAGATTGTCGACAAGGTCTCATCATTTTACAGTTGGAATGGCTATATAAGACCGTAAGTTCTATGCTAACAGTTTCTTCCTTCACATTTTCCCTTCGCAAAACCCTTTTCATATCTCTTGCTTTCCGGTCAATTTTAATCTTCAAAAACTTTAAAGCAATATCAATCGCTATCTTCTGTCTTCTTTGATATCAGTCAGTCAGTTAAGTGCCATACGTGAAACACGCTTGGGCGATCATGTCTCGAAAGAGACATGACTGACTGGGCAGAAGATTATCCCGCAGTAGGTTGCCATTGCTTTCTGCGGTAGACTGGTTGCCGACCAAGGCTATAGAACCCAATCTGTCCTGTTATTTAACCCATGACTGGAAGGAAGAGACGGATTAATACCTTTCCCAAGGGTATTTGCGCGTAAGTGAATGCAATGAATACAACTGGAATTCGAACTCGGCTCCCCGATTTCTCGTTCCGAGCCGATATCCAATACACAACAACGCACATCAACATAGTATGAATAAGAAAGGTCCCGAACTTTTTCAATCAAAATCTTTTTATTATTACTAAGAGGAAAGATCAAAATAATTTTTTAATAATTAAAAAAAAAAAAAAAAATTAAATCACTTCTAACATGTTTGAAATTTTGGCAGAAAATCTTGTTTTGATTTGAGTTAGCGGGTAACCAAAACGTTACGACTCTTTCCGATGGAAAACCTAATGATTACATCACCCACTGTTTTTTCCGTTGACAAACACATTAATTTGAAAATTCTAGCAAAAATCAATGAAACTTTCAGTATTCATTCACAAATGAATGAAATTATTTTTGAGATTATTTTTTTTTTAATCTTTATAAAAATATTTTTTTTTTACCTCTGTTACCACCCTCCACGTAAATACATGAACATTTAATAAATTTAAAGTGCTGCGGTCTATAATTTTATTAGTTAACGCAGGACTCATTAGGGAATATAAATCAGCTGATAGCTTTTTTAAAAAAAAGAAAATATGCTCCAAAGAGTGTAATAAAAATGCAATAAAACTCTGGTATTATTTAACTTGATAAGCTTTTAATTGCTTGAATAAATAATAAAAATTAAGGACATTATAGTTTGAAGAAAAAAAAAGAATTTCGATTACATCCATTTTTCGATGAAATTTTGAAAGAATTGTTTAAATTTTTTTGTTATTATAATAATTTATAAAGTTTCAAAAATATTTTAAAAATCTTCAAAGAACTGTTGTAGTTAGATTTTTTTAGTTAAGAATTGATGATTATATTGCCAATCGAAAATTAAAAGTTTAATAAAAATCGTTCTGCCTCCATATTTTTTTGGTGCATTTCGAATTTTTTTATGGTAATTTCTATGCGCAAATTAAAAATCAGAGTTTCTTCCCTTACCCGAAAAAAGTTTGTACAATTTTATCACTTATAAACGCCATACCCTTTATCTCTAATCAAGAACCTGTCAACAAGTTCTTGATTTACGGCGTGGACAGGTCAAAATGTTCAAATCTGTGATTAAGAAATAGCTTTAATCTAAATTTCACACTATAAATGGTGATACTTGTGTAAATCAGATTAATTTAACATAAAATTTGCTAATTTTCCAAAAATAAAGTGTCACAGATGTATATTTTACTTTTGCAAGATTTTTAAAACCAAGAATTAAATTTTGTTTACAAATGTATCACTCGCTCAAAATGGCGGTAAAATTCAAAAACTGAAAAAAAATTAAATGTTTTATATTCTAATCAATATAATTCTGTTTGAAATAAACCAGAGAGTATTTTGCTTACTAGAAATAGTGATTTTAATCATTTAGCTTTCAACTGAAACTAAAATAAAAGCTTCAAGAATTTTTTTTATTTTTAAAAATTCAGTTGAAAAGTAACGATGCGGCTTGGAACGAGAAATCGGGGAGCCGAGTTCGAATTCCAGTTGAATTCCTTGCATTCACTTACGCGCAAATACCCTCCAGTTATGGGTTAAATAACAGGACAGATTGGGTTCTATAGCCTTGGTCGGCAACCAGTCTACCGCAGAAAGCAATGGCAACCTACTGCGGGATAATCTTCTGCCCAGTCAGACATGATCATCCAAGCGTGTATCACGTATGGCACTTAACTAACTACTTTAGTATATAGTGAGGTTTCTTTTATTTTCCTGTCCATTAACCCTCTAGGGCCATTCGTATCATATTAGTGGGGGATCTGTTTATTACTTCATAACAATATAGAACTGATCCCCACTTTATGACAAGTAGAAGCCTTAATCATATTATATTATTAACCCTCTAGGGCCATTCGTATCATATTAGTGGGGGATCTGTTTATTACTTCATAACAATATAGAACTGATCCCCCACTTTATGACAAGTAGAAGCCTTAATCATATTATATTATTAACCCTCTAGGGCCATTCGTATCATATTAGTGGGGGATCTGTTTATTACTTCATAACAATATAGAACTGATCCCCCACTTTATGACAAGTAGAAGCCTTAATCATATTATATTATTAACCCTCTAGGGCCATTCGTATCATATTAGTGGGGGATCTGTTTATTACTTCATAACAATATAGAACTGATCCCCCACTTTATGACAAGTAGAAGCCTTAATCATATTATATTATTAACCCTCTAGGGCCATTCGTATCATATTAGTGGGGGATCTGTTTATTACTTCATAACAATATAGAACTGATCCCCCACTTTATGCCCAGTAGAAGCCTTAACCCTCTAGGGCCATTCGTATCATATTTGATACAGTATGAAAACAAGCCTTGAAAGAAATATTTTCCTGAAAAATTTTTTAAGAGAAATATTTTATAAATTTCAAATGAAAGCAGTACTGACTGCTCAGTCAATGAATACCAAATGTTTCCTTATATGGAAATACCAAATGTTTCCTTATAGGGAAATACTGTATCAAATATGATACGAATGGCCCTAGAGGGTTAAGTAGTAATTAGTGGGGGATCTGTTTATTACTTCATAACAATATGGAACTGATCCCCCACTTTATGCCCAGTAGAAGCCTTAACCCTCTAGGGCCATTCGTATCATATTTGATACAGTATGAAAACAAGCCTTGAAAGAAATATTTTCCTGAAAAAATTTTTTAAGAGAAATATTTTATAAATTTCAAATGAAAGCAGTACTGACTGCTCAGTCAATGAATACCAAATGTTTCCTTTCAGGGAAATATCAAATGTTTCCTTATAGGGAAATACTGTATCAAATATGATACGAATGGCCCTAGAGGGTTAAGTAGTAATTAGTGGGGGATCTGTTTATTACTTCATAACAATATGGAACTGATCCCCCACTTTATGCCCAGTAGAAGCCTTAACCCTCTAGGGCCATTCGTATCATATTTGATACAGTATGAAAACAAGCCTTGAAAGAAATATTTTCCTGAAAAAAATTTTTTAAGAGAAATATTTTATAAATTTCAAATGAAAGCAGTACTGACTGCTCAGTCAATGAATACCAAATGTTTCCTTTCAGGGAAATATCAAATGTTTCCTTATAGGGAAATACTGTATCAAATATGATACGAATGGCCCTAGAGGGTTAAGTAGTAATTAGTGGGGGATCTGTTTATTACTTCATAACAATATGGAACTGATCCCCCACTTTATGCCCAGTAGAAGCCTTAACCCTCTAGGGCCATTCGTATCATATTTGATACAGTATGAAAACAAGCCTTGAAAGAAATATTTTCCTGAAAAAATTTTTTAAGAGAAATATTTTATAAATTTCAAATGAAAGCAGTACTGACTGCTCAGTCAATGAATACCAAATGTTTCCTTTCAGGGAAATATCAAATGTTTCCTTATAGGGAAATACTGTATCAAATATGATACGAATGGCCCTAGAGGGTTAAGTAGTAATTAGTGGGGGATCTGTTTATTACTTCATAACAATATGGAACTGATCCCCCACTTTATGCCCAGTAGAAGCCTTAACCCTCTAGGGCCATTCGTATCATATTTGATACAGTATGAAAACAAGCCTTGAAAGAAATATTTTCCTGAAAAAATTTTTTAAGAGAAATATTTTATAAATTTCAAATGAAAGCAGTACTGACTGCTCAGTCAATGAATACCAAATGTTTCCTTTCAGGGAAATACCAAATGTTTCCTTATAGGGAAATACTGTATCAAATATGATACGAATGGCCCTAGAGGGTTAAGCAAGAACTCCCTATTGACAAGATATCCTTATATTACCAAATCATGGACTGGGATTCATTTCTCAATTTTCTTTTTGACGCCTCCTTGGTGGGAAATGTCTAATCTTTCCAGTGCCCCCGAGGTCTCTTTTTTGTGTATAAGATGACATCAATACGTTCGTTCCATCTCGAAAATACCCAATAAAACAGTCTTCGTGGTTCAATTCTGCCTGTTCAGCATGTTTAGTTCAAAGGAATCACTTCTTACTGTTATACCAAACGTGATAGTTTAGATCATAACAAACATCTCTTTGTGGCCGCATGCTATAATTGTAAACGTGTCATCAAAGAAGTTAAATATTTGTCGGCTAATGGATCTGGTGATTACCGGCGGTTCTGCAAGAGTATGCTAAACAAGAGTAAGTCCTCAATCCCTTCACTCTTCAGTCAGTTTGAAGTGTTGCTATCTGTTGCTAATATTGCTCTGCTTTTAAATTCTCTTCCAATTCTAATCTTTAATCGCCAGGAGTATTTGAAAAGTATTTGAAAAGTATTTGAAAAGTAATCGCCATTTAAATGATTTTCCACCCAAATCTGTGTCTCTATATAATAATTACATAAAATTTATTCTGTGTTTTCTGCTCTTATCCTAAAACCAGATCTCCACAAAGCATGTGTACTTGGTGGTATCTCTGCAATTGTTCTTCAGAAATATGTTTCTGAACTGGCTTATGATCTCTCTAAACTGCACCACAAATGCCGACCAAGGCTATAGAACCCAATATGTCCTGTTATTTAACCCATAACTGGAAGGAAGAGACAGATTAATACCTTTCCCAAGGGTATTTGTGCATAAGTGAATGCGACGAATTCAACTGGAATTCAAACTCGGCACTTCGATTTGTCGTTCCGAGTCGATATCCACTGCACCACAAAATTGGTTACCCATCTCAATTCGCTCGGCCTTTTTTTTTTTTTAACGACAAACAGTATGACTCTCACTTCTCTAGGTCAACCGTTAATGTGTTAACGGTTATTAGAACCCATTTATGAAAACGGTAAAGCTCGGACTAGGGTTTTGAATATTGTGAAAGAAGTTGACAAGGTTTGGCATTAGGGTCTTTTACACAAAGTGAAAGATTATGGTGTCTCCGGCCGAATTTTTTATTTGATCAATCTTTCTTGACAGCTCGTGTAATGATAATCCTAATAATGAAGAGCCATTGTTCTAGATGCCTTACAATTAATGCGTCTGTCGTCAAAGTTTCTATATTTGGACCTACTTTATTTCTTATCATCATTAATGACCCTCGCAATATATTTATCTCCTGTCACTCTCATGGAGAGGGAGACAATAGCGTGGCTGCGTCGGCTCAGTTCATTCTTTTTATGAAGTCTCTTACCGCGTGTTTGCTCATTAACAGTGCCTTATTAGTTTTTTTTACAATAATTATGTCTTCGAGTAATAAAGAATATATATATATTATTCAGGTGTTAATAAACTGATAAATGTATGGACTGTATTATATATATATATATATATATATATATATATTAAGCTGTCAGTTTGAAATATTCACCTGATGATTGCATAACACATAAAACTCCGAATCGTGCTATAGACGTAGGATAATATATATATATATATATATATATATATATATATATATTTCATACTGTCATGTTCAGGGTAGATAACCTGTGAGGATAAATTTAATAATATTCTCAAATACTTCGCCGTCATTTTTGACGGCAATGGTGCACTCGTATTTAAGTAAAAGAATGAAAAAGAAAATTGTCAAAAAAATATTTATTTTTCAAAATAATTATCCTTCCTGTATTTCTTGGACTGATCATCATCATGACTCCTTTGGTTGCTTTAATCGCAGGGGGTGGGAGTAGATAGATAAAAAGAAACAGACATACTTCCCCAGGCTGATTTGTCGATTTGACATAAAGTGGACCGATTCTTTTTCTCTTGATACTTTATCTTCTTTTTTTTTTTTTAATCATATCACCCCGAGCAAGGCGGTAAGGCTACTGGTGTGCAGGGGGTTACGTAAAAGTGAATAGATTGGAAAAGAGAAAGCCGGAAACCACGTCCTAAACAGGGAACAAGGGATGAGCCTCTACACATGTTCAATAGACGTGGGTGGAATGTGAACCGGTCGATAGTTTAGTCTATCTACTGCAATTGAGAAAAAAGAATAAGAAAAAAGACTATGGTGTGGGTAACCCTCGGTCCGTATCCTAAACAACCTTTCTCAGGTTTTTAAATTGGGATCAGCCTTAACCTAGACCGGTTGCCAACCATGGCTATAGAACCCATTTTTTAAAAATATTTACCATATTTGGACTGAATTTTCTTACAATATATATTATTTACTATCAATTTTCTTTTAAAGTTATCTCCCTTGGTGTTTCCTTTTCTAAACGTTTTGGTGAATCTTTAGTTATTATGATTGAGAAAATTTTTTATTTCATATATTCACATTTAATTGATAGAATAATAAAAAAAGCATTTAGATTTGAACATGAATCTACTTGTGAAATCTTTGGACAGCGAATTTGAAAAATTTTAGCAACTTTTTTAAAAGTTATCTCCCCTGAATATTTAAAATGTTAACACAATCTACTTTTTTAAAAAAATATCTCTCTGTCTTCAGTTATTCCCCTTGAAAAAATTATAATTTTAGTTTGATTGATGGTTAAACGTTATATTGAGTGGATAACAGTATTTGAGTAGATGGTCTCTTTATTTATTAAACAGTATAATTATTTATTTTCGTCTAGCGGTCTGAAAATTCGAGAAGGCTCATTAAAGAAAGGTATGCGCATAGGATGTGCGTTGTGGTGCAGCGGATATCGATTTGGAAGGAGAAATCGGGAAGCCGAGTTCGAATTCCAGTTGAATTCCTTCCATTCACTTACACGAAAATACCATTGGGAAAGGTATTAATCCGTCTCTTTCTTCCAGTTATGAGTGAAATAACAGGTTAGATTGGGTTCTATAGCCTTGGCTGGTAACCAGTCTACCGTAGAATGTAATAACAATCTACTGCGGGATAAACTTCTGCCCAGTCAGTCATGTTTCTTTCGGGACATGATCCCCCAAGCCTGTATCACGTATGGCACTGAACTGACTGACTGATGTGCTCTTAATAAGATTTCTCGAATATTCTGGCGTAGGAAAGTGATGAATGTTACATACATGTTACATACATACAGCACCCTTGTATATTGCTTAAGCAGTTACAGATTTACCTATAGGCGTAGCAGGCTGAAGGTGTATATTTTTGACGCTGTGATAGGCTTTTCTAACACAAGCTGTCATAATGCATGTAGACTCTAAAAAAGTTTTCAGTAATTTCAAACACTCGTCATCATTCTCGGCTTTACATAAATTCTTTAATTTAATAAACTTCCATTTGCCATTTTCCACTATTCGTGAGAATGGGAGACTTTGAAGGGCCCTCACAAATGGAATTACCTAGGGCTTTTCTTCATCGAAATTCGGTCCTGCGCTTAAGGAAGTAGAAGTCTTTACTTTTGTAACTGCGTACCTATAGAGCTATGGCAGACAAAATTTAGTAATGCTTGATCTATATTGGGACTGTGACTCGAACTCGGCTCTCCTATTTCTCGTTCCGAGACAATATCTACTGCATCACGTAGATATATAAAAATTTATAGTGGGTTGCTTATCTATTCTTTTTCTGTTTGTAGTGGGAGCCCGTTCTAGTGAAGGGTAGCTGTATACTGTTGCAGGTTAACGGAATTTGGCCTTGTTGTAGATAGCCCACTACAAGTCATAAAATGATTACAAATCAAGAAAGGCAATTTGAGTAGGAAATATCATTTTATATATAAATCGTGTTATAGAAGGTGTGGTCCGATTTTAATCAAATTTGATACATTCATAGACAATGACATAAAAAACGATATTCAGAAGTTTCAAGGTTGCAGTTCTTACAATAGTGCAGAAAATCCTGATATCGATGTATATATATATATATATATATAGTGTGTATTTTGGCAGCATTTTTTCATTAATACAGGTTTCATTGAATAATATAGACAAGTTCTGTCTATTTATTTTGTGTAAGATCCGTTCGTATGATCTGATTAGCTTGATAGTGTTGTCATAGAAAGACGACAAGAAATCGCAATAATTGTTGATTTTTTATCAGGTCTGAGCTTTCGGCTTACATAAGCCATTATCAAAGGATGAACATTTATGAACGGATCTTACACAAAATAAAGAGACAGAACTTGTCTATATTATTCAATGAAACCTATATATATATATATATATATATATATATATATATATATATATATATATATATATATATATATCGATACCAGGAAATAAAAATTTGACTTACATTCATTCATTTTTCTTTCAGTCTACGGTTTCGCTTTAACTAGAAACTTTTTAGTCTTTCGTGCCAACGTCCAAAGAGTCTGAGCTCCAGAACCATGGATTAGTTTTAAAGCTTTCATTACACCCGAGCAACGCCGGGCTATACTGCTAGTGTAAGTATAAAAAATTAGTTAAAAATACGTCACACTGGTGTATAGAGCTGAGTTTGACGAAAAAAAAAAATGACTAAATTCGACCCAGTTGAGTCAATAATGCCCGCCAATGCCGAGGAAAGAAAAGTTACAAAGATGAAAACAAGTTCAATGGCTGTAGAATGTCAATAAAAAGGTGAATTCGCTTTATATTTTAAATATATTGGGAATTTTACGCTGAATACGTATTTATCCATGTTTATATAAAATTTTTTCCTTTCTTCCTCTCCCTTTGCCTGTCCGTCAGTCTGCCTGCCTGCCTGTCTGCCTGTCTGTCTGTTTGTTTTTGTTTCCTTTTCAGTCTTTTTTCTACTCGCTTTTTGTGGATATTATCATTTTCTTAACGAAAGCTTTTTAAATATATCTCCCTCAACTACATTAAGACAAAGACACATGATCTTGCTGATGAATTTTTCTGCTTTCATCAATCGTCGTAATCGTAAGAAACAGGTTTGGAAAGATAGAGTGTGAAAGGAAAATCATGTCGGGCTTGATACGACAAGTAAATAAATCTAATCATTCGGTGTGGTCAACATAGAAAACAATTTATAACAAACAAATAATAGGTAAAAATGTAGAATTGTTGTTGAATGTCTGTACCTGGAATGTGCAATTGTGTGATCCTTTTTTCATGACAATGAAACGTGTTCTTTTTTTAAAGGCTACATTTTGAGAGACGTTAACACGATATCTTTCTACAGGGGCTGATCGACGAAAAAGAGACTCGAGTTTCATAAGCAATGTACAAGGAAAATATAAAAGAGAAATAAAAGGGGTTGCTGCTTCTTCCTACACACTTCAACGAGTAATTCTCATTGGTTCCACGGTAATCTAACGTAATGTCTATTTTGGCAAGTGAAATAAGCGTGACATACAGATTATAATTTCCTTTAAACTTCGTACGCTTTTAACTTTCTTACTTTCTTTCTTTCTTTCTTTCTTTCTTTCTTTCACACACACACACACACACACACACACACACACACACACACACACACACACACACACACATCAAAATATTTTTAGACCTTTAATGATCGAAATAAAGGGCTTAGTTCAAAATTCCTAGCACCTGAAGAAAGCTGGAACATACAACGACCGAAACGTCGTAAACATGTCAATAAAAATGAGGATAACAGTCTGAACAGTGTAAATAACGTCACTATTTTAAGCTGGATAATACATCATAAGTTTTCTAAAATTAATTCATTACGCTGAATTCATGATGAACTTTTAAACTAGAAAGAGTTTCTTACTATTTAGGAAAGTACCTTCATGGCGACAAACTATCAGTCAGTAAATCGCTGTATGTAATACACGCTTGGGTGATCATGTCACGAAAGAGACATGACTGACTGGGCAGAAGATTTTCCTGCAGTAGGCTGCCATTACTTTCTGCGGTAGACAGGTTGCCAGCCAAGGCTACAAACACAACGTGTTTTGCTATTTAACCCATAGGTGTGGGAGAACCGATGGATTCATACATTTTCCCAAGGGTATTTGTGAGAAAGTGAATGCAATGAATTCAACCGGAATTCGAACTCAAATTTATTTATATATTTAGGAAAATATGATGAGAAACTATATTTAGCAAATATTGTCACAAGATTATAAAGAAATCGGAAATGATAATTTTCTAGGTAATAGATATTTTCTTAATGCCTTTAACAAATATTTTCACTTATTTAGACTGTTATTTTTCCAGATTAAAATATTTTTCTTGCAGTGTGATAATTTTATGCAGTTTTGTTTAAGAATCATTTTTATTTTTTAGGATATTTAAAGTTATCTCCCTGGAAAAAAAAAACAAAATTATCATTTTTTTTCCAGGGACATAACTTTGACTTTCTTATATAGCGTGATCTCCCTTGAAATAATTTCATTTTCTTTTTTTAAAATTTTCTTGTTTAAAGGTTTTTACTTTATTTGACAAGATGAAAAATAATATTTTTTAGATCTGAACTGTCGAGTTATGAAGACATTTCAAAAATAAAAGAAGTTGAGAATTATTTTTATTTTGAAGAAGAAATTAGATAAATTCTATAAAGTTTAAAAATTTCATAAATTATATTTACTTTATTTTTGCTTGCAACAATGAAATAATTTGAAAGACAAAAATGTGACTTTTCGATAAGAGCAGGGAATGTTTGAAAAGTAAAACTTTCTAAACTTCATGCAGTCTAAGTTGCTTTACATTAAGTTAATTAATGGGAAAACTCGAATTTATATATATATAAAACATAGTGATGATCCACGTATACTGTCTTAATAATATGTATAGGAAAAACTACTAAAAAGTTGTAAGTTTAAAAATGTATTTTTTTGACAGTATTTATTTATTTCTATTATTATATTTGATATTTGAGACCGTCCTCGGCCTTTCATCAGAAACAAATGATTTTAAAAGTTAAATTAGAAGTGTTTTCGCGAGGAGTGTTCGTCCGAGAGATTGTTTACATCACGTGACGCAGAAAGCGACAGATTTTTAAAAATATTTGTAAACGTAAACCTATCTTTAATAATACTTATAAATGTTGTTTTAAAGAAAATATTTTATGTATATCTAAAAAATGTTCAACTACTGAAATATTTATAAAGATTCAAAACACCTAAGTCCCTATTTAACCCTAGCCGGTATGTAATTTTAAAATCCAGTATTTTTCTTTCTTTCTGCGTTAGTATGTAGAACTAAAAATATATATATACTGTAAAAATTGTAATAAAATTTAGTGCCAATATTTCTGCTTTTTTTTGCAGTAGTTTACTTGTAGAAAGATACTTTAGGCAAGCAGATTATTCGTCATAAAGTGCACGATATTGAAATGAGGATAGAGCGTTAATATGTGTGTGTGTGTGTGTGTGTGTGTGTGTGTGTGTGTGTGTGTGTGTGTGTGTGTGTGTGTGTGTGTGTGTGTATCAGCATGCAATGCAGATATAGAAGAATCCAAAGGAGTATCCTGTACGTACAGTGGTAGGATAACTCTCTAAGAGAGCTCTAAATATATATGTATATAAATATATATAAAGCAAATATAAGAAAAATTAAGGCAGACACCTTATTTCATGGTAAATCGGAAGTAAAGGCCTATTTCAGGCAAAGCATCATCAGCTTCCGTTTTTATTGTACACAAGATTTTGCACGAATGAAATATATATATATATATATATATATATGGGGTTAATTTATTTTGTAATATATAAGCAGATTTAAAAATAAAAAATAAAAAAAATGAAAGGAACATAAGAATAAAGAGGTCATCCAATCAGATGAGTTAAATGGGGTGGAAGGTTATAACATTTTAAAGAATGGTGTGTACGACTCATAGACAGAAGTGTTTCAATGTTTTGTCACCGAAAGCCGGACATGCTAAAATTTTTAAATCAGATAAAGAAAAAGAAAATAGCAAAGTAAACTAAAAAATAAATAATAAAAAACGAAAAAAGGAAAAAGGTAAAAAAAAAAAGGAGGGAAGAGACAAGAGAGAGGAGAACGAAAAAAGGAGAAAACTATCAAAGAAAAATTTTAAAAAATTCAAACATTGGAAAAGATAAAATAAACAAAATAAAATAAAATAAATATAAGAAAATAAAATCAAAACCAACATAAAAGATAAAAATAATTATAGAAATCAAATCAAATATTAAAATATATTCTTAAGTGGATTAGTTCAGAAGTATAAAAATAATAGAATAATAGTAATTATTAAAAAATTGCCAGTCACTCTCTCACCGGTGTGACTTGGCTCCCCTGTGCCTATTCTATAAATACTATCATGACTTCTGCTCTGATGAACTTAAATCACTGGTGCTCCCTAGGTGTGAGTTTGCACGAGATACTAGATTGGCAACTAGGTCCCACCCTTTTACAGTGAAACCGATGAAATGTAACCGCAATTTCTACTCCAACAGCTTATTTTTTCGCACTCCCCGCCTGTGGAATTCCTTCCGCATGCTTGCTTCCCCGACGGCTGTAACCTCCAGGAGTTTAAATGTAAGGTCAGTAGACACCTCCTAACACACTAACCATCCAATTCTCTCCAACTCTTCCCCTGTGTACATCCTAACTCGTCTATCACCCTGTGTAACCCCCTGCGCTATAGTGGCAGTGGAATGCCTTGCTTGGAATGACAAAAAAAAAAAAAAAAAAAAAGAGGTTCGATAAGCTAAATTTTTCAAGTTATAAAACGAACAAATATTGAGATAAATTTGAGATAATTTCAGATACATTTAAAGTTATGGAAAATTTTGTTAGTGCAAAAATTAGTGATTTCATTACGTGATTCAATCAATCAGTTTTGGGGAATTTTATTACATGGATTTTTTCTTGTAAGCAAAGCAAACATATTTCATGTAACAATTTACAAGTTTTAGCCTTAGTCAATATTTTTTATTTAACTGTAGGAGTTTTATTTGAAACTTTCAACTCATTTTCAATTGCCAGTATTATTTAGAGAGGTATGTGTTATTACTGTTTTCTTTATTATTGATAGATAAGTTATGGTGGTATCTATTGATAGATAAATTATGCTGTATCGAGGCAGCAGATAATTTTCTAAACATATATTGTTAAATATAACGGCTAATGAATGTCTGTTATGTTTAATCATGAGCCGTTCGAAACATCGTATTTTGGCTTTAATTTAAGGTGAAAATAAAGACAAAAATTCTCCAACATTTGAATATTATTTTTATTGTGCTGGTTCTAAGCTTTCGGCTCACATGGGCCATCTTCAGAGAGGTTACAAGGACGATAACATAAAGACATCCACAATCAAAAATAATCTTGTATTGACTTAAAACATTGCTATGCAACGATAACAGTCACCGAATAGCAGGTGCAGGTTGTAAATTTGTAATGCGGTTCTATGACGTCACTCCACGTGAGAGACCGAAATGTTAACAGAACCATATGACTAAATGCAATGTAATGTGTTGTGACCAGGTTGAAATCTCATTTTATTGAGTGTGGGTTGCTTTGATTTAATGTAGATGGCTAATATCCGAAGGTGCTTTTTACTGTGTGTATGTGTGAGTATTATTGTGTTATCGACTAAAATCTGTCTCATATTACCTACATGGCTATGTTTTTCTAAGAAATGTTGTTCAATTGAACTATGATCAGGAACGTGGCAGCTAAGCATACGGGAGAGAGTTGTAGTAAAACCAATATAGGTAGTGGGCTTGTTATTAGTACCAGTGATACAATCACTAAAGGAGCATTTAAATTGACACACTACATTGGTTTTCTGTAGAGGATTTAGTTGTGTGGTTGTAGGGTTATTAGAGACTATAAGGTCAATTATTCTAATTTTTTAATAATATATGATGAGCTTAATTTGATTATTATAATTTGTTGGTTTAACATTTCTATGTCTTATGTTTTTGAGTGTTGTTTCTTCATGTTTGTAATTATTATGCATTTGGTTGGAATAGTAACAGTTAATAGTGTTATGTTTATTTTGACGTACACTAATATTAATAATATTATCAATATTGTTAGAGATATTATTAAGTTTATTGAGATACATTTTAATTCGTTGATGAATGACGGAACTAGAAACTCCATTGTTAACAAGTGCTTGTTTAATGCTGTGTAATTCTTTATGGGAATATGGATTTGGAAAAAAGATATCATTTGTATGCGTTGAATTAAGTTTTTTATAACAGCGATTTTATATCGTTAGGAGCATTCACTATTATAATTAGGAAGACACGTGTTTATGCTAGTTGGTTATATATATATATTAATCAGTTTGTCTGACGATTGCAAGAGCATGAAACCCAGGATTACAAACTCACACCTATCTATATGAATATGTCAGATCTATCACTGATATTGATCGCATATATAATATATAAATAATATAATATATATAACAAATTGCATATATATATATATATATATATATATATATATAAGGACTCGAAATCGCTAATAAACTTCGGTTAGAAACATCACTAATGATGTGTACTGAAGCATCCAATAGATGTATTTTACGATATTGCAAATCGCTTGAAGACACCACTCATGGTAGAAATCTAGGTCGCGTAATAACTCGTTTACAAATGGAAAATATTCAAAAGTTCTACAAAATAATTGTATTGAACACTTTTAAATACAAATGTGCACTGGTCTAACCTTATTATGACCAGAATCTAAGTAATCAAACAATCAATATATATATATATATATATATATATATATATATATATATATGTATATCGTAAAAAGCAGTAGAAGTGTGTTTCTTTTGGAACGACACGGCCCAACCCTCTTCAGGCTGGTTTAAATTCAGAGTTTTCCCTCTCTTAGCCCGGTTGAGAGAGAGAGATAGATAGATAGAGAGAGAGAGAGAGAGAGAGAGAGAGAGAGAGAGAGAGAGAGAGTCCAAATAAACCAAGTTTTATTAAATCCAATGAGTAAGATCTTCTAAATATTTCCTACATTTTTTCAATCTTAGTATAAATTTTTGCACATGCAGGTCAAAATTTTCAATGAACTGTAAAATGTTCATGCCTTTTATTCAATTGGTTTCGATATTCTCGGCCATAACAATTAAATAGACGCTGTCAGTGTATCAGACAAACATAAAATGACATGAACGAATGCCACTGCTGATGCCAAAATTAGAAAGGAATCAGAAAAAACTCCTCGATAACGTAGTAAAAGAATGAATGAAGAAAAGACTGTCAATAGATAGAATGCATGTTTTTTTTAATCATATCACCCCGAACAAGGCGGTAACGCCACTGATGTGCTACTCTGCATAAGAGTAAAAACACTAAATAGAAGAGAGTAAAGAGAAGGACAAACCATTTAGAAAGGAGCAAAAGAAGGGAGGGTACACAGGTGTGATGACAGTTGCAGAGGTGGAGAGAAAGGAAAGGATATACAGGGTGGTGAGGAAAGAACTAGGGTCAAGTGATTAAGAGATGAGTATTGACCTTGCATTTGAATTCCTGGAGATCGTAGCCGTCAGGAAAGCAAGAATAAGGAAGCGAGTTCCACAGGCGGGAAGTTCGGAAAAAGAAGCTGCAGGAGTAGAATTGTCGTCTGCATTTGGTTAATCTCACTGTGAGACCCAGTTGCCAGTCTGGTTGCACGAGTAAACACCTGTTGCAGAGGCACCAGTGACTTAAGTTCGTTGGAGCAGAAGCCATGAAAGTATTTATAGAACAGACAAAGGGAAGCCACATCCCGTCGGTGGGAAAGTGGCTGTAGTCGAGCCGCTAGGTCGGTACCTATCACATTACTGTTTCTCTTTTGGAGCCTGTCAAGAACACCGATGTGAACAGCGAGGGCACCTGACCATATATGGCAGCAGTAATCAAAACAGGTAGCCGAAAGTGAGAGCTATATATTGCGGGTAATGAAAATACCATATCGAGGTTAACAGATAACGTGTGAGCCTAATGGAACGAATGGAATATTCTACTAATTTCTTTCTCTTCTATTAGGGACATTATTATATTTATGACATAATAACATCTTATATAACGGACAAATCAGAATAGCTGAAATAGAAGGAATGACTAATTTTTCTAAATGAATTCTTACTTACTGTGTATACACATGCACACACACACATGAAAGAATAAAGGAAGAGAACAAATAGGAAACGTATCTTAATCTAACACGTTTTAATCAAAGCTTCTCCAGAGGCAAAGAAGAAAATGACAAGACAACAAAGAGACAGTACACTCATTTTTCTAAAGAAAACAGTATAAGCCTACAACAATAAATCCCCAAACAGTAAACTCTGCCTGGAGGAGAAAATACCTATAATTACCTTCCCATACTAAAAAAATTACTAAATAAATGATCAAAACTCATTTAAAATGCAGACACGAAAACAATTTTTTACTATGTTACTTAAACATCGAAAATAAAAAATTAACAAAACAAAATGAATAAATAATAAAATATAATAAATAAAATACATTGAGTAACTAATAAAAAGATTCACAAACTAATAAGCCGATTCACAAACGAATAAACATATTTATAAACTGATAAACAGATTCATAAACTTATAAAAAGATACACAAATTAATAAACGAATTCACAAACTAATAAAAAGACTTACAATCTAATGAAAAGATTAACAAATAAACAGATTCACGAATAAACAGATACACAAATTAATAAACAGATTCACAAACTAATAAACAGATTCATAAACTAATAAAAAGATTCACAAATAAACAGATTCATAAACTTATAAAAAGATCCACAAATTAATAAACAGATTCACAAACTAATAAAAAGACTTACAAACTAATGAAAAGATTAACAAATAAACAGATTCACAAACTAATGAAAAGATTCACAAATAAAAAGATTCACAAATTAATAAGCAGATTCACAAACTAATAAACAGATTCACAAATAAACCAATTCACAAATTAATAAACAGATTCACAAACTAATAAAAAGATTCACGAATTAATAAACAGATTCACAAACTAATAAACAGATTCACATACTAATAAACAGATTTACAAACTAATAAACAGTTTTATAAACTAATAGACAGATTTATAAACTAAAAATACCTGCAAAAACACAAGTATACCTAATAACAACTAGTAAAATAAAAAGCAATTATGCGCAAAAACAGTATTTAAAACAGCCACGTAACTGAATTCAGATCAACAATTTTTTCTATTCAGTAGCCTCTAGAATAACTATACACTAAAATAATGGTTAGAATAATACATGCTCATCACTTATGCACCACTGACTAGCATATATATATAGTCGGAACAAAAGACAACGCAACGTGGTCTGACGGTTGCATTTAAGCATAAAACAGACTGTCACCGCAGGGCTAAAGTTGATTTCATTGTCCTCTTTTATATTTACATACGCTCTGTCTCTGATCATTTTAACCCACAAGTACAGCATACCTTAAAAATATATTTTATCATAATTTTAAATATGTTGCATTAAATGTTAAAGACAACATAGTCTTGCTGATTTTCTTTTGTATTTTCTCATATTTTCTAATTTTAAAATTATCTGATATCTACGCTGTGTCATCTGCATGTAATTTAAAAAGTGTTTCGCAACTCTTGAATATTCCACCTAATCAGATAATTCACGCCTCCACGTGATCACATAATTTCACGCCTGCACTGGATCACATTATCACTTCTCTTGATTTTTAAAAAAATTCTTAACGTTTATTTATTTTTTTCAAAATGTAGCAACACGATTCAGCTGCAAGACAATTGTTCATGGTTAAAAAATTGTTAAAAGTTTGACCCTGATGATGAACGATGACGTTCGAAAGTACTCGGTCAACTCATGGACATTATGTATATAAATATAATTTTGAAATAAAAAGCCTCATTAGAAAATATGAGAAAGTACAAAAGAAAATCAGCAAGACTATGTTGGTTTTAACGTATAATGCAACGTGTTTAAAAGAAAGGATGCTGCCTAAATATACGTATTTATGATAATTCTATACAGGGTGTATAAAAATACTTTTAGAAACTCTGGAAGTTGGTTCCTCACATCAAAAACATGTAAAAAAATCTCTATATAAGCATGTCTGCAAATCCTACGTTTTCGACTTATTACGTTTAAAGAAAGTATTAAAAAAGTAAATGTTGCCGTGTAGACTAGGTTACATTTGTCATTCGTGTACAGGAAGGGAAATAAAGAAATTGCAGTTAGGATGAGAACAGTAGATAGCGATTGACATTGCATTTAAATTTTGAAGATTAAAGTTGACTGGAAAGCATGGAGCTGGAAAAGATTTCCACTAGTGAGGAGTGGGAGAAAAAAGAAAAGAAACTCTTAGCATAGAACTTGCGGTTACATCCCAGTGCCTTTTCTATAAATATTTTCACGGTAATTTTTCGGATGAACTCTACACTGAGGTACGTAGACTTAATTAAGTTGAGCGCAGTACTAGACCGGCGTTGATATCTCATCAATTACAGTTGAATAAAGTCAGAATCGACGTCTTTTTCAAACATTGTTAAACGCTCATTACTATTCTGTGTTAATTGGGAACTTCTTATTTCAAAACATTGAGTCGAAAAGCGTTGTATGTAGTGAAGGAAAAGTTGGACCCTATTTTTCAATTGTGACTCCTGTAGTATTCTCTACGCCTTTCTAACCTCGTTCCTCTCCGTAACAGCTTATCGAGTAAGATTCTTTTTTTCTTTCGCTTCCGCGCTCTGTCACCCACATATATAGGGTTATTTTAACATGCTTATGTCAGTGTTAATTAATCTTGGGTTTTTAAGATACGAATGCAAAATAAAGAACATCACAAAGAGCTGTTGGAGTTGCACGGCAAACTTAACTTCTTTTGGGAAGGACATTAGAATAATCCAGATCTTATGCCTGCATATGGATAAACAGGGATCCAGTAAATAAAAAAAAATATAAAAAAGGATGTAAAACAATGATGTGTCTTCACAGCAGGAGTCACTTTAAACAGTGAATTGATTCTGAGAGAATTAGAAGTCCTACCAGGATTCATTATTGGCGGCCACAATCTTAACAATATATCATAAGCACATGACACAGCGTAGATATCAGACACATAAAGTAACGAGAATTATAAAGCAAACAACAAGAACTCATACAGAAACTAATAAACAGATTCACAAATAAAAAGATTACAAAATAAACAGATTCACAAATAAACAGATTCACAAATAAAAATATTCACAAATGAACAGATTCACAAATAAAAAGATTCACACATAAACATATTTACAAATAAAAAGATTCACAAATAAACAGATTCACAAATAAAAAGATTCACAAAGAAACAGATTCACAAATAAACAGATGCACACATAAAACTGATTCACAAATAAACAGATTCACAAAATAAACAGATTCACCAAATAAACAGATTCTAAATAAAAAGATCAAAAATAAAACGGATTCACGAATAAAAGATTCACATAAATGATACAAATGAAAGATTCACAAATAAACAGATTCACAAATAAAAGATTCACAAAGAAACAAGGTGCAAATAAAGAAAAGATTCCACTTTTATAAAGAGATTCACCAAATAAAGTGCAAATCAAAGAGATTCACAAATAAACAGATTCAATAAGATTCATAAATGACAGATTCACAAATGAAAGTTTCTGAAAATGGAAACAGATTCACACAAATAAAAGATTCACACATAAAAGAAAATTCATAAATAAACAGATTCACAAGTAAACAGATTCTAAATAAATGATTCTAAAATAAAACCGATTCACTGGAAATAAAAAGATTCATAAGTAAACCAATTCACAAATAAAAAGATTCACAAATAAAACAAGATTCACTGCAAATACTGAACAGATTCGCAAATAAAAAGATTCTAAATAAAATGATTCACAAATAAACAGATTCAAAGAAATAAAAAGATTCACAGATAAACAGATTCACAAATAAACAGTTCTCACAAATAAAAAGATTCACAAATCAAAGATTCACAAAATAAACAGATTCACAAATAAAAAGAATTCAGAAATGACAATTCCTGAAATAAAAAAGATTCACACAAAAAAAAGATTCACACAAATAAACAGATTCACAAATAAAAAGATTCTATAAAATACACGAATAAAAAAGATTACAAATAAAAAGATTCACATATAAAAGATTCACAAATAACAAGATTGCTGAAATAAAAGATTAGAAAATAAACAGATTCACAAATAAAGATTCATAAATAAGGATACGCAAATAAAAAGATTCACAAATAAAAAGATTCATAAATAAACAGATTCACAAATAAATAGATTCACAAATAAAAAGATTCATAAATAAACAGATTCACAAATAAACAGATTCACAAATAAAAAGATTCATAAATAAACAGATTCACAAATAAAATGATTCACAAATAAAATGATTCACAAATAAAAAGATTCATAAATAAACAGATTCACAAATAAAGAGATTCACAAATAAACAGATTCACAAATAAAAAGATTCAGAAATAAACAGATTCACAAATAAACAGATTCACAAATAAAATGATTCACAAATAAACAGATTCACAAATAAAATGATTCACAAATAAAATGATTCAAAAATAAACAGATTCGCAAATAAAAAGATTCACACATAAAAAGATTCATAAATAAACAGATTCACAAATAAACAGATTCACAAATAAAATGATACACAAATAAACAGATTCACAAATAAAAAGATTCATAAATAAACAGATTCAAAAATAAATAGATTTGCAAATAAAAAGATTCACAAATAAACAGATTCACAATTAAACAGATTCAAAAATAAAAAGATTCACAAATAAAAAGATTCACAAATAAACAGATTCACAAATAAAAAGATTCATAAATAAACAGATTCACAAATAAAAAGATTCACAAATAAAAAGATTCATAAATAAACAGATTCACAAATAAAAAGATTCACAAATAAAATGATTCACAAATAAACAGATTCACAAATAAAAAGATTCACAAATAAAAAGATTCATAAATAAACAGATTCACAAATAAAAAGATTCACAAAGAAATAGATTCACAAATAAAAAGATTCACATATAATAGATTCACAAATAAACAGATTCACAAATAAACAGATTCACAAATCAAAAGATTCACAAATAAACCGATTCACAAATAAAAAGATTCACAAAAAAAAAATTCACAAATAAAAATATTCATTAATCAACAGATTCACAAATAAAAAGATTCACAAATAAACAGATTCACAAATAAAATGATTCACAAATAAACAGATTCACAAATAAAAAGATTCAAAATAAAAAGATTCATAAATAAACAGATTCACAAATAAAAAGATTCACAAATAAACAGATTCACAAATAAAAAGATTCATAAATAAACAGATTCACAAATAAACAGATTCACAAATAAACAGATTCACAAATCAAAAGATTCACAAATAAACAGATTCACAAATAAAAAGATTCACACATAAAAAGATTCACAAATAAAAAGATTCACAAATAAACAGATTCACAAATAAACAGATTCACAAATAAACAGATTCAGAAATAAACAGATTCACAAATAAAAAGATTCACACAAAAAAAGATTCACAAATAAAAAGATTCACAAATAAAAAGATTCACATATAAAAAGATTCACAAATAAACAGATTCGCAAATAAAAAGTTTCACAAATAAACGGATTCACAAATAAAAAGATTCAAAAATAAACAGATTCACAAAATAAAAAGATCCACAAATAAAGAGATTCACAAATAAAAAGTTTCA
This sequence comes from Ascarosepion bandense, assembly GCA_037127315.1. Taxonomy (NCBI): domain Eukaryota; kingdom Metazoa; phylum Mollusca; class Cephalopoda; order Sepiida; family Sepiidae; genus Ascarosepion; species Ascarosepion bandense. The sequence continues at coordinate 1,203,876 of JBBBDQ010001416.1, read as the reverse complement.
CAAATAAACAGATTCGCAAATAAAAAGTTTCACAAATAAACAGATTCGCAAATGAAAAGTTTCACAAATAAACAGATTCACAAAATAAAAAGATCCACAAATAAACAGATTCACAAATTAAAAGTTTCACAAATAAACAGATTCACGAATAAAAAGATTCACAAATAAAGATATTCACAAATAAACAGATTCACAAATAAACAGATTCACAAATAAAAAGATTCACAAATCAAAAGGTTCACAAATAAACCGATTCACAAATCAAAAGATTCACAAATCAAAAGATTCACAAATAAACAGATTCAAAAATAAAAAGATTCATAAATAAACAGATTCACAAATAAAAAGTTTCACAAAGAAACAGATTCGCAAATAAAAAGTTTCACAAATAAACAGATTCACAAAATAAAAAGATCCACAAATAAACAGATTCACAAATAAAAAGTTTCACAAATAAACAGATTCACAAATGAAAAGATTCACAAATAAACAGATTCACAAATAAACAGATTCACAAATAAACAGATTCACATATAAAAAGATTCACAAATCAAAAGATTCACAAATAAACCGATTCACAAATAAAAAGATCCACAAATAAACAGATTCACAAATGAAAAGTTTCACAAATAAACAGATTCACAAATAAAAAGATTCACAAATAAACAGATTCACAAATAAACAGATTCACAAATAAACAGATTCACAAATGAAAAGATTCACAAATCAAAAGTTTCACAAATAAACAGATTCACAAACAAAAATATTCAAAAATAAACAGATTCACAAATAAACAGATTCACAAATAAAACGATTAAAAAATAAACAGATTCACAAATAAAAAGATTCACACATAAAAATATTCACAAATAAAAATATTCACAAATAAAAAGATTCACAAATAAACAGATTCACAAATAAAAAGATTCAGAAATAAACAGATTCACAAATAAAAAGATTCACAAATAAACAGATTCACAAATAAAAAGATCCACAAATAAACAGATTCACACATAAAAAGATTCACAAATAAACAGATTCGCAAATAAAAAGATTCACAAATAAACAGATTCACAAATAAAAAGATTCACAAATAAACAGATTCACAAATAAAAAGATTCACAAAGAAACAGATTCACAAATAAAAAGATTCACACATAAAAAGATTCACAAATAAACAGATTAACAAATAAACAGATTCACAAATAAACAGATTCACAAATAAAAAGATTCACAAATCAAAAGATTTACAAATAAACCGATTCTCAAATAAAAAGTTTCACAAAAAAAATTCACAAATAAAAATATTCATTAATCAACAGATTCACAAATAAAAAGATTCACAAATAAACAGATTCACAAATAAAATAATTCACAAATAAACAGATTCACAAATAAAAAGATTCACAAATAAAAAGATTCATAAATAAACAGATTCACAAATAAAAAGATTCACAAATAAACAGATTCACAAATAAACAGATTCGCAAATAAAAAGATTAGAAAATAAACAGATTCACAAATAAAAAGATTCACAAATAAACAGATTCACAAATAAAAAGATTCACAAATCAAAAGATTCACAAATCAAAAGATTCAGAAATAAACAGATTCACAAATAAAAAGATTCACACCAAAAAAGATTCACAAATAAACAGATTCGCAAATAAAAAGATTCACACATAAAAATATTCACAAATAAAAAGATTCACAAATAAAAAGATTCACATATAAAAAGATTCACAAATAAACAGATTCGCAAATAAAAGATTAGAAAATAAACAGATTCACAAATAAAAAGATTCATAAATAAACAGATTCGCAAATGAAAAGATTCACAAATAAAAAGATTCATAAATAAACAGATTCACTAATAAACAGATTCACAAATAAACAGATTCACAAATAAAAAGATTAATAAATAAACAGATTCACAAATAAAATGATTCACAAATAAAATGATTCACAAATAAAAAGATTCATAAATAAACAGATTCACAAATAAACAGATTCACAAATAAACAGATTCACAAATAAAAAAGATTCATAAATAAACAGATTCACAAATAAACAGATTCACAAATAAAATGATTCACAAATAGACAGATTCACAAATAAAATGATTCACAAATAAACAGATTCACAAATAAAAAGATTCACACATAAAAAGATTCATAAATAAACAGATTCACAAATAAACAGATTCACAAATAAAATGATTCACAAATAAACAGATTCACAAATAAAAAGATTCATAAGTAAACAGATTCACAAATAAACAGATTCACAAATAAACAGAATCACAAATAAACAGATTCACAAATAAAAAGATTCACAAATAAAAAGATTCATAAATAAACAGATTCACAAATAAAAAGATTCACAAAGAAACAGATTCACAAATAAAAAGATTCACACATAAAAAGATTCACAAGTAAACAGAATCACAAATTAACAGATTCACAAATAAACAGATTCACAAATAAAAAGATACACAAATCAAAAGATTCACAAATAAACCAATTCACAAATAAAAAGATTCACAAAAAAATTCACAAATAAAAATATTCATTAATCAACAGATTCACACATAAACAGATTCACAAATAAACAGATTCACAAATAAAATGATTCACAAATAAACAGATTCAAAAAATAAAAAGATTCACAAATAAAAAGATTCATAAATAAACAGATTCACAAATATAAAGATTCACAAATAAAAAGATTCACAAATAAAAAGATTCATAAATAAACAGATTCACAAATAAAGAGATTCACAAATAAACAGATTCACAAATCAAAAGATTCAAAAATAAACAGATTCACAAATAAAAAGATTCACACATAAAAAGATTCACAAATAAACAGATTCGCAAATAAAAAGATTAACAAATAAACAGATTCAGAAATAAAAAGATTCAGAAATAAACAGATTCACAAATAAAAAGATTCACACAAAAAAAGATTCACAAATAAAAAGATTCACAAATAAACAGATTCACAAATAAAAAAGATTCACAAATAAACAGATTCACAAATAAAAAGATTCACAAATCAAAAGATTCACAAATAAACCGATACACAAATAAAAAGATTCACAAATCAAAAGATTCACAAATAAACAGATTCACAAATCAAAAGATTCACAAATAAAAAGATTCAGAAATAAACATATTCGTAAATAAAAAGATTCACACAAAAAAAGATTCACAAATAAACAGATTCGCAAATAAAAAGATTCACACAAAAAAATATTCACAAATAAAAAGATTCACAAATAAAAAGAATCACAAATAAAAAGATTCACATATAAAAAGATTCACAAATAAACAGTTTCGCAAATAAAAAGATTAGAAAATAAACAGATTCACAAATAAAAAGATTCATAAATAAACAGATTCGCAAATAAAAAGATTCACAAATAAAAAGATTCATAAATAAACAGATTCACAAATAAATAGATTCACAAATAGAAAGATTCATAAATAAACAGATTCACAAATAAAGAGATTCACAAATAAACAGATTCACAAATAAAAAGGTTCATAAATAAACAGATTCACAAATAAAATGATTCACAAATAAAATGATTCACAAATAAAAAGATTCATAAATAAACAGATTCACAAAGAAACAGATTCACAAATAAACAGATTCACAAATAATAAGTTTCATAAATAAACAGATTCACAAATAAACAGATTCACAAATAAAATGATTCACAAATAAACAGATTCACAAATAAAATGATTCACAAATAAACAGATTCACAAATAAAAAGATTCACACATAAAAAGATTCGTAAATAAACAGATTCACAAATAAACAGATTCATAAATAAACAGATTCACAAATAAACAGATTCACAAATAAACAGATTCACAAATAAAATGATTCACAAATAAAAAGATTCACAAATAAAAAGATTCATAAATAAACAGATTCACAAATAAAAAGATTCACAAAGAAACAGATTCACAAATAAAAAGATTCGTACATAAAAAGATTCACAAATAAACAGATTCACAAATAAACAGATTCACAAATAAACAGATTCACAAATAAAAAGATACACAAATCAAAAGATTCACAAATAAACGAATTCACAAATAAAAAGATTCACAAAAAAAAATTCACAAATAAAAATATTCATTAATCAACAGATTCACAAATAAAAAGATTCACAAATAAACAGATTCACAAATAAAATGATTCACAAATAAACAGATTCACAAATAAACAGATTCACAAATAAAAAGTTTCATAAATAAACAGATTCACAAATAAAAAGTTTCACAAATAAACAGATTCAGAAATAAAAAGATTCATAAATAAACAGATTCACAAATAAACAGATTCACAAATAAACAGATTCACAAATCAAAAGATTCACAAATAAACAGATTCACAAATAAAAAGATTCACACATAAAAAGATTCACAAATAAACAGATTCGCAAATAAAAAGATTAACAAATAAACAGATTCAGAATTAAAAAGATTCAGAAATAAACAGATTCACAAATAAAACGATTCACACAAAAAAAGATTCACAAATAAAAAGATTCACAAATAAAAAGATTCACATATAAAAAGATTCACAAATAAACAGATTCGCAAATAAAAAGATTAGAAAATAAACAGCTTCACAAAATAAAAAGATCCACAAATAATCAGATTCACAAATAAAAAGGTTCACGAATAAACAGATTCACAAATAAAAAGATTCACAAATAAACAGATTCACAAATAAAAAGTTTCACAAATAAACAGATTCACAAATGAAAAGATTCACAAATCAAAAGATTCACAAATCAAAAGATTCACAAATAAAAAGACTCACAAATCAAAAGATCCACAAATAAACAGATTCAAAAATAAAAAGATTCACAAATAAAAAGATTCACACATAAAAAGATTCACAAATAAAAAGATTCACAAATAAAAAGATTCACAAATAAACAGATTCACAAATAAACATATTCGCAAATAAAAAGTTTCACAAATAAACAGATTCACAAACAAAAATATTCAAAAATAAACAGATTCACAAATAAACAGATTCACAAATAAAACGATTCACAAATAAAAAGATTCAAACATAAAAAGATTCACAAATAAACAGATTCGCAAATAAAAAGTTTCACAAATAAACAGATTCACAAACAAAAATATTCAAAAATAAACAGATTCACAAATAAACAGATTCACAAATAAAACGATTCACAAATAAAAAGATTCAAACATAAAAAGATTCACAAATAAACAGATTCGCAAATAAAAAGTTTCACAAATAAACAGATTCACAAATAAACAGATTCGCAAATAAAATGATTCACAAATAAACAGATTCACAAATAAAAAGATTCACACATAAAAAGATTCACAAATAAACAGATTCGCAAATAAAAAGATTAGAAAATAAACAGATTCACAAAATAAAAAGATCCACAATTAAACAGATTCACAAATAAAAAGATTCGTAAATAAACAGATTCGCAAATAAAAAGATTCACAAATAAACAGATTCACAAATAAAAAGATTCATAAATAAACAGACTCACAATTAAACAGATTCACTAATAAAAAGATTCACAATTAAACAGATTCACAAATAAAAAGATTCACAAACAAAAATATTCAAAAATAAACAGATTCACAAATAAAGTCATTCACAAATCAAAAGATTCACAAATAAACCGATTCACAAATAAAAAGATTCACAAATAAAAAGATTCACACAAAAAATATTCACAAATAAACAGATTCGCAAATAAAAAGATTCACAAATAAACAGATTCACAAATAAAAAATTCACACAAAAAATATTCACAAATAAAAAGATTCACAAATAAACAGATTCACAAATAAAAAGATTAACACATAAAAAGATTCACAAATAAACAGATTCGCAAATAAAAAGATTCACAAATAAAAAGTTTCACAAATAAAAAGATTCACACAAAAAATATTCACAAATAAACAGATTCACAAATAAAAAGATTCACACATAAAAAGATTCACAAATAAACAGATTGGCAAATAATAAGTTTCAGAAATAAAGAGATTCGCAAATAAAAAGATTCACACATAAAAATATTCACAAATAAAAAGATTCACAAATAAAAAGATTCACATATAAAAAGATTCATAAATAAACAGATTCGCAAATAAAAAGAATAGAAAATAAACAGATTCACAAAATAAAAAGATCCACAAATAAACAGATTCACAAATAAAAAGATTCATAAATAAACAGATTCGCAAATGAAAAGATTCACACATAAAAATATTCACAAATAAAAAGATTCACAAATAAAATGATTTACATATAAAAAGATTCACAAATAAACAGATTCGCAAATAAAAAGATTAGAAAATAAACTGATTCACAAAATAAAAAGATCCACAATTAAACAGATTCACAAATAAAAAGATTCATAAATAAACAGATTCGCAAATAAAAAGATTCACAAATAAACAGATTCACAAATAAAAAGATTCATAAATAAACAGACTCACAATTAAACAGATTCACTAATCAAAAGATTCACAATTAAACAGATTCACAAATAAAAAGATTCACAAACAAAAATATTCAAAAATAAACAGATTCACAAATAAAGTCATTCACAAATCAAAAGATTCACAAATAAACCGATTCACAAATAAAAAGATTCACAAATAAAAAGATTCACAAATAAAAAGATTCACAAATAAACAGATTCACAAATAAAACGATTAAAAAATAAACAGATTCACAAATAAAAAATTTCACACATAAAAATATTCACAACTAAAAATATTCACAAATAAAAAGATTCACAAATAAAAAGATTCACAAATAAAAAGATTCACAAATAAACAGATTCACAAACAAAAATATTCAAAAATAAACAGATTCACAAATAAACAGATTCGCAAATAAAAAGATTCATAAATAAAACGATTAAAAAATAAACAGATTCACAAATAAAAAGATTCACACATAAAAATATTCACAAATAAAAATATTCACAAATAAAAAGATTCACAAATAAACAGATTCACAAATAAAAAGATTCACACATAAAAAGTTTCACAAATAAACAGATTCACAAATAAACAGATTCACAAATAAACAGATTCGCAAATAAAAAGATTCACAAATAAACAGATTCACAAATAAACAGATTCGCAAATAAAAAGATTCACAAATAAACAGATTTACAAATAAACAGATTCACAAATAAACAGATTCACAAATAAAAAGATTCACAAATAAAAAGATTCACACGTAAAAAGTTTCACAAATAAACAGATTCGCAAATAAAAAGATTCACAAATAAACAGATTCACAAATAAACAGATTCGCAAATAAAAAGATTCACAAATAAACAGATTCACAAATAAACAGATTCACACATAAAAAGATTCACAAATAAACAGATTCACAAATAAAAAGATTCACACATAAAAAGATTCACAAATAAACAGATTCGCAAATAAAAAGATTCACAAATAAACAGATTCACAAATAAAAAGATTCACAAATAAACAGATTCACAAATAAAAAGATTCACAAATAAAAAGATTCACAAATAAACAGATTCACAAATAAAAAGATTCACACATAAAAAGATTCGCAAATAAACAGATTCGCAAATAAAAAGATTCACAAATAAACAGATTCACAAATAAAAAGATTCACACAAAAAAAGTTTCACAAATAAACAGATTCACAACAAAAATATTCAAAAAAATAAACAGATTCACAAATAAACAGATTGGCAAATAATAAGTTTCTAGAAATAAACAGATCTGCAAATAAAAGATTCACACATAAAAATATTCACAACAAAAGATCACAATAAAAAGATTCACATATAAAAAGATTCATAAATAAACAGATTCGCAAATAAAAAGTTTAGAAAATAAACAGATTCACAAAATAAAAAGATCCACAAATAAACAGATTCACAAATAAAAAGATTCATAAATATACAGATTCGCAAAGATTCTACACACAAAAATATTCACAAATAAAAAGATTCACAAATAAAAAGATTCACATATAAAAAGATTCATACAAAAATAAACAGATTCTGCAAAATAAAAGATTAAAAATAAACAGACTCACAAGACAAAAAGATCCAAAAATAAAATGATTCACAAATAAAAAGATTCATAAATAAACAGATTCGCAAATAAAAAGATTCACAAATAAACAGATTCACAAATAAAAAGATTCATAAATAAAATCAGATTCACAATTAAACAGATTCACAAATAAAAAGATTCACAATTAAACAGATTCACAAATAAAGGGAAGATCACAAACAAAAATATTCAAAAATAAACAGATTCACAAATAAAATGATTCACAAATCAAAAGATTCACAAATAAACCGATTCACAAATAAAAAGATTCACAAATCAAAAGATTCACAAATATACAGATTCAAAAATAAAAAGATTCATAAATAAACAGATTCACAAATGGGAAAAGTTTCACAAATAAACAGAATCACAAATAAACAGATTCAAAAATAAAAAGATTCATAAATAAAAGATCCTCAAATAAAAAGATTCACACATAAAAAGATTCACAAATAAAATGATTCACAAATAAACAGATTCACAACAAATTAGATTCACAAATAAACAGATTCACAAATAAACAGATCTGCAAATAAAAAGACCTACAACAAAAAGATTCACATATAAAAATATTCACAAATAAAAGATTCACAAATAAAAAGATTCACAAATAAAAAAAGATCTACAAACAAAAATATTAAAAAATAAACAGATTCACAAACAAACAGATCTACAAATAAAAACGATTAAAAAATAAACAGATTCAAAATAAAAAGATTCACACATAAAAATATTCACAAATAAAAATATTCACAAATAAAAAGATGCACAAATAAAAAGATTCACAAATAAAAGATTCACAAATAAAGAGATTCCCAAACAAAAATATTCAAAAATAAACAGATTCACAAATAAACAGATTTGCAAATAAAAAGATTCACAAATAAACAGATTCTAACAAAAATATTCAAAAATAAACAGATTCACAAATAAACAGATTCACAAATAAAACGATTAAAAAATAAACAGATTCACAAATAAAAAGACTCACACATAAAAATATTCACAAATAAAAATATTCACAAATAAAAAGATTCACAAATAAACAGATTCACAAATAAAAAGATTCACACATAAAAAAATTCACAAATAAACAGATCCGTAAATAAAAAGATTCACAAATAAACAGATTCACAAATAAACAGATTCGCAAATAAAAAGATTCACAAATAAACAGATTCACAATTAAAAAGATTCACAAATAAACAGATTCACAAATAAAAAGATTCACAAATAAAAAGATTCACAAATAAAAAGATTCACAAATAAACAGATTCGCAAATAAAAAGATTCACAAATAAACAGATTCACAAATAAAAAGATTCACACAAAAATATTCACAAATAAAGAGATTCACAAATAAACAGATTCACAAATAAAAAGATTCACACATAAAAAGATTCACAAATAAACAGAGTCGCAAATAAAAAGATTCACAAATAAACAGATTCACAAATAAAAAGATTCACACAAAAAAAGATTCACAAATAAACAGATTCACAAATAAAAAGATTCACACATAAAAAGATTCACAAATAAACAGATTCGCAAATAAAAAGTTTCAGAAATAGACAGATTCGCAAATAAAAAGATTCACAAATAAAAAGATTCACAAATAAAAAGATTCACAAATAAACAGATTCAAAAATAAACAGATTCACAAATAAAATGATTCACAAATAAAAAGATTCACAAATAAACAGATTCACAAATAAAAAGATTCACACATAAAAATATTCAGAAATAAACAGATTAGCAAATAAAAATATTCACAAATAAACAGATTCACAAATAAAAAGATTCACAAATAAAAAGATTCAGAAATAAAAAGATTCACAAATAAAAAGATTCACAAATAAAAAGACTCACAAATAAACAGGTTCACAAATAAACAGATTCACAAATAAAAAGTTTCACAATTAAACAGATTCACAAACAAAAAGATTCACAAATAAAAAGATTCACAATTAAACAGATTCACAAATACAACGATTCACAAATAAAAAGATTCACAAATAAAAAGATTCACAAATAAAAAGATTCACAAATAAACAGATTCACAAATATACAGATTCACAAATAAAAAGATTCACAAATAAACAGATTCACGAATATAAAGATTCATAAATCGACAGATTCACAAATAAAAAGATTCACAAATAAACAGATTCACAAATAAACAGATGCACAAATAAAAATTTTCACAAATTAACAGATTCACAAATAAAAAGATTCACAAATAAAACGATTCACAAATAAACAGATTCACAAATAAAAAGATTCACAAATAAACAGATTCACAAATAAACAGATTCACAAATAAAAAGATTCACAAATAAACAGATTCACAAACTAAAAAACAGATTCACAAAATAATAAAATGTTTCACAAATAAACAGGTTCACAAATTAATAAACAGATTCACAAACAAAAAAAAGATTCACATACTAATAAACAGATTCATTATTGGCGGCCACAATCTTAACAATATAACACATGCAGATGACACAGCGTAGATATCAGGCACATAAAGTAACGAGAATTATAAAGTAAACAACAAGAACTCATACAGAAATTAATTACGGAAAGCGAGAAGAAAGGACTAAACATCAATTGTAAGAATACAGAATAGTTGTCCGGAAAAAGAACAGCGAAACAACAAGTTAAAAAAATGGCGATTTCAATATCAAGCAATCCCTGTTTACACAAGCTCGTTGGGAATTTTTTCGATGCTCTCCTCTGCCCATCCTGCACTTCAATATATCTTGGGAGTGTCAAATTCTCCAAACTATCTTTCCACAAATGATTGTAACTGTTTCTTTCTGGACGTATTAATGTGCTTTTGGCTTACATTTTCCTTAATTTTCATCATTACTCACATATTCTATCAACGGTATTGATAGAATATGTGAAGTAGAACCACATTTCTAACATTAACACTATTAGAAATTTTCTATTTTATGAAAAAACATTTGCTGAACACACACTCCGTTTCCCTATCTATCTATCTATCTATCTATCTATCTATCTTAGTCTGTTTCTTTCTTCCTTTCTTTCTATTTCGCTAAATCTCTTTGTTTTTCTGTTTCTATCTATGTATCTATCTATCTATCTATCTATCTATCTATCTATCTATCTATCTTAGTCTGTTTCTTTCTTTTTTCTTTCTTTCTTTTTCTGTTTCTATCTATCTATCTATCTATCGTTGTTTATAAAGTCAGTTTTTTCTTTCACAAAAACAAAAATAACATATATTTGATTTTTATTTATGCTGGGAATTTGGGCTAAAATAAAAAAAATATACGCAAATAAATATCTTGTCCTGTTCCGTATGTTTTCAACCAAATTGTCTATTTTTTCACAAATTTAATCAATACTTGAATATCTACAATTTCGTGAAATTGCCATTATCGTCTATATTTCCGCAAAGAGTAGATGCGTTTACTAAATGGATATTCGATATTAGATATTTATTAAGCATAGCGTAGTCAGGCACAAGGACAAAAATAGAAGACAACAATTAGGAACGAATTCACAACATTGTTGAGACTAATTCACTAATCATTGATCTACAGCAGCCCCTCCCCAACCACTAAAATGTTTATCGTTTTTTGGCACAAGGTTAAAAAGTAGGGACTTTGAATGAGAATCAAACTTACTATGCTGATTTGTGAGATCACATTAGCAATCGGCTTTTGTACAACAGACGCACAGGCAAATTATTTCGCATGGAAAGATTGTTCTAAATTTCAGCCGACATTAGCTCCGGCTGCTTGGCAATGAATGACAAATATTTCAGTATAAAGAAATTCTTCTTCTTCTTCTTCTTCTTCTTCTTCTTCTATGTGCTCTGTCCCTTCAGGACGTAGGCGATCATGGTTTTCCACTTTTGCCTATCCCTGGTGGCTCTGAGCACGCCTTCTCCTGTTACACCGTGCAATCCTCGTTCTGTCATCCACCTGATTAGGTCCTGCAAATATGTTATCCGTTGCTTTCATGGTTACAGAAACAAAAAATCATTTTCAGTCGTTCATTCAGTTTGTGATGTTGCGTTGAGGCCTTAAAGGATTGTCGATATGTCAAAACAAACAAACAAACAAAAAAAAAAAAGGCAGAGTCGACACACACCGCAAAACCTTATATATATAGAATCACATAGCGGCTTCCCTTATGTCGATAGGGGTCGCAGGTTCGAATCCTGCCGAATGACACACATTTTCGTAATAAAAATTTATCGTAAATAATCAGGCCGGTAGAAACAAATATATATTATTGTTTGATTATAAGCAAAATTTAATTACTACTTAAATACGAGTATCTATCAAAAATAATGTTCAAACAAATCATTTCATATATATATATATATATATATATATATATATATATATCTGTGTGTGTGTGTGTGTGTGTGTGTGTGTTTAGCGGTTCAGGTGTGTGAAAATGAAGGAATAAACACGGCTCTACAAATATAAATATTTTTTATTAGTAACTAGTAGTTTTCTTTCGAAGTGAAAGAAATGAATTACAAAGATTCTGTGTGAAACAACTTCGCACAAAAAAATGTTTTTTGTTTGTTTTTGGTTTTCTCACAATACAACTGAATAAACTGTATTAGTACCGTAAGCATAGAATACTTCTAGATGATAAAATGTGTATCACATATTTACGTTGTTTTATGCATGCATGTAATTTCTTAGTAGCAGCATTTCAGCAGTCAGTAAACGATGGTTGCATTACTACTAATGCTAAAATCTGTGTTGATAATAACTCGCTCCGTATGTTTTTGTGTTTCTGAACTCAACTTCGCTCAGTCTTTTATGTAATATAGTATGCTCGCATAAATATGCAAAAATGTGAGTAATTCATTATGGTTTGAGAATTTCAAATTGTATAACAGCGAATGAACAGCGTTGGGGAAAATTTTACGAAAAAATTGAAAAAACAAAATTCTCCGAACTAATACAATTACTTTTATAACCGAAAAATTGGTTTCGAAAAAAATAAAAGTTAGATTTTATTAAGCTCATAAGTCTATTGGTTCGTGAATATTTTTCTCAGTGTTTATTTCAAGGAGGTAAAAAATATTGTTGATTATTTTCTGTAGTGATTCTACAAAATTTCATAGCAGACGATAAGCATAGTCGTCTGTAATTTCAAACTTCTCAGCGCTTTTACAAATGAGGTCGCTTATTGGTTAATATACATGAATGTAGAAATTTAAATCGAAGCCTACATTTTTCACAAAAATGAGTTAAATATTTTGTGCGAGTTGGTATTAGTACAGAATTTAGGCTTTTAGTTATATCACTGTAATCCATTGCATTTTATATAATTCTTTAATGGTACTACATATATATATATATATATATATATATATATATATATATATCGCTTGATGTCGAAAATCTATTTACTAATGTACCTCTTTCCGAAACTATTGCCGTAATAATTAACTCTGTATATAAACATAATTCAATCCCACCGACATCTATCAATATTCTGAAAAACTCCTACTTGCTCGCACCTCTAAAGTACCTTTTAACGACCATCATTGCAATATTTACACGCAAACTAATGATGTAAATATAGGAAACCCTCTTGGTTTTCTCGAACATTTATATGCAACATGTTGAAAACATAGTTTTTAAAAACGTTACTAAACCAAAAATATATGTTCTATACGTTGATGATATTTTCCTTTTAGCTGACAACAAAAACGAAATCGATAATCCAAAAAATAGTTTTAATAAAAATTCTGTTCTTAACTTCATATATGAACTTAGCCCAAAACAGAAAAAAAAGCTTCCATTTCAGGATGTTGTAGATTTTCTCAAACATTTATATGCAACATGTTGAAAACAGTTTTTAAAAACGTTACTAAACCAAAAATATATGTTCTATACGTTGATGATATTTTCCTTTTAGCTGACAACAAAAACGAAATCGATCATCCAAAAAATAGTTTTAATAAAAATTCTGTTTTTAATTTCATATATGAACTTAGCCCAAAACAGAAAGAAAAAGCTTCCATTTCGGTACGTTCTTCTAGATTTTAGTATTAATACTTTCACTACTTCAGTATATAAAAAACCTACTTGAAAAAATTCTTGCCACCTTAATTTTGTTAGTCAATGTCCTCTTCGATGCAAAATTGGCGTTATTAAAATTTCCTCACGAGAGCGTACGACAGTTCATCTTCACAAATTTGAAACAAACCCTTGTCAATATCGGCTTTCCAAATTATTTACTTGATTACCATATGAAACTTTTTATTCGTAAAGTCACCAACCGCAGCTATAAACACGTGAACAAAAACAATAACAAATATTTTTTACAAAAATCAAATGAATAATAACTACAGACGGAATGAATCTTCACTTCGCAGTATCATCCGAAATTATGCAACATCGACCAATTCAAACAAGAAAATTAAATTATCTATTATAAAAAATTAAAAACTGCCTACCTCATTGTCAATAATAATAATTCACGTGAAAAATCTAAACTGCAGAAAACCAGTGTCATTTACGAATTTATATGTCCTTTGAAAAATTGTGTTACTCAAATATCCAAATCCGTAAATAATTACATTGGCTACACCACCATAAAATTGCCGATAAGATTGACATTGCACCTTTCCCACAACAGTTCCGTTCAATCTCATTTAAAGACACTTCGAGATCTTCCAGGACCTATCCGTGATATACTTGTTAATAATGCATATATGTGCATCATCCACATGCAAAAAAAGATAAAAAATAATAGGGGCATTATTAATAAAAAAGAGAGATTTTACACTTAGTACCATCAATTATTAACACGGTAACAATGTATTTACCGTATTCGGAACTTAACATACACAAGACTGTATATGCATAAACTTTACACATGTTTATATATAAGTAAAAAAAATTAATTGTTGATAATGGCTAAAAGCATAGCTGAAAGCGGTCGAAAGTACAAAACCTTTGGACAATTCTTATATAATTTGAGTTCTGAAAAGAGAAAAAACTTATACAAACACATGAAAATAAAAAAAAAACAAACTTAATGACAATATCTTGTCTGTCATTTTTAATGAAACCTGTATAAAAGAGAGATTACAAATACACAATATATTTGAAATGATTTGTTTAAACATTATTTTTGATCGATACTCGTATTTAAGTAGATATTCAGTTTATAACCAAACAGTATAATATATTTATTTCTACCAGCCTGATTATTTATGATATGTTTTTGTTACAAAAACGTGTGTCATTCGGCAGGATTCGAACCTTCGGCCCCTATCCACATAGGGTAGGCTACCAAGTCATCTGGCGCGTCTTAGACCTCTCGATCACGAATGACCAAAAGTTTAAACAAAGTCAAATTAAGCCTATAACACAATTTTTGAATTCATCATAATAACCATCTCTGTTCTGAAATGTATCGTAATGTCAACAAATGTAAATATATGACGGAAATTAACGAAGATAACGAAATTGGTTATAAACAATAGACAATTTGAAATGATTTGTTTGAACATTTTCAAATTATCGGTTGTTATAACCAGTTTCGTTAATTTCCGTAATATATATATATATATATATATATATATATATACTTATCACTAAATTCATTTCAAAAACTCTCCGAGTATATATGCGGAAGGAAAAATGGTAATAAAAAAGGTACGAGCTAAACACTTGAACATCAGTCAAAGTACATAGCCCAAAGAAAAAAAACCGGAGACGAGTAACCTGAAACAAAAAGTGCTCAATACGCAAGTAGAACAAACAAAGTAAATATCTAACCTAGAGAGGCAACGAACCTACCAAGGTTTCACCTAATTGGATCTTCAGGGAAGTATATATATATATATATATATATATATATATATATATATATGACTACTTTTGCGAATAAAAGTTGCGTAAGGAAGTATAGATGGGAATGATGCTGTTACACAATCTTCTTTTTATATTTGTTATTTGTGACGTTTCCATATCTTTTTAGTGTACATGAATAGTAGAGACGCGATTTACATCGAGGGTTGAGGCTTGTCGCGGGGCGTCATTCAGGACTTCATCAGACTAAATTTAAGTTGGTACGGCTGTACATGCGGGTGATAGAGTCAGTCAGTCAAGTGTCATACGTGATACATTCTTTGGGTGATCATGACTAACTGGGCAGAAGATTATCCCGTAGTCGGTTGCTATTGCTTTCTGCGTTAGATTGGTTGCACCACAACACAGTAGAGAGGTACTGGAAATTTTAGAATTTTGTTTTATCTAGCCGAATTCAATTAGAGTTCTTTTTCCTTTTCTTTCCATCCCTTTTGCAAGTAGGTATTTCACACTGCAACATTGAAAAATCTTCCTCGAATAGTGAAATGTTGTAAGATCTATCGCGCAAATTTACTGTGGATAAGCTTGTTATTAAGAAACCCCCTAGACATTTACGTTGAAGTGAATTATTTTCTCTTTTAATCAGGGTGACATTTTTTATGTTAAAATTGATGGGAGTACATAGAAATGAATTGAGTTCTTTCGGGGACTGGCGTGTGTATACACTGCTTATATAAAACACGTTAAAATTTCCTTTCGCTGATTCCATGCGCCTATCGCTTGTGGGGGTAGTGACTCCGGCTAACATCAAATCGGTCGAGTTTCGGTCCCGGCCAGAAGCAAGTAGATGTGTCTAGCCACACTGATGAGCTGTGATACAGCCAAACAGGCTTGTATGGAGATGACTAATATATATTAGTATTAGTATACAGTATTGGAGAATTAGCAAATCACATCAATACTAGAAAGAGCGACAACTACTGAACTTGAGAAATTAATTTTTCTGAAAATAATTTAAAGAGAAAGATTAAACAATTCAACTCTGGCTGCTCAGTCAGTGAATGCTAAATATTTCCTATTTAGTTGGAAAGCCATTAATTTAGAAATATTTTGCCGAAGATCAACAATTATTGTGTCAAGTTTCTTCATTCTATGCTGGATTTAATTTCTTGCATGGCGATTGGTTTTGTACCATCTGCCATATTCTTGAAGATTAACAACAGAAAGAAATATCTGGAGGAGATAATCCAGCTGATTTCAGGACCCATTAATTTAAGATCATATCGGCTTATAAATAACGTCATGGTTTAGTTACTTCAATATTATAGAGACAAATAAGATGTTGCTTCTAGCATGTGCACGTACGCACGCACACATTTTCTTCTTCTTTTTCTTCTATATTCTGTGTCCCTTCTTGATGAAGGGTTCATGACTCCCCACAATTTCCTGTCTTTTGCAGCTCTTAGTAAAGTTTGTTATTTTAGTCAATCTCCTAATCCCTGTTCTTCCACACTCTTTAGGGAGGTTATTCAGAATTTTTCTGTCCTTCTTACCTTTAATATGTCCTGTGAACGTCCAACTTTCCAAGCTCTCTTTCCTCATTATGTGCCTAAGAAATGTCAAATCTTTCTTGAAGTATACATATAAGCGACATAAAATAAATTTTACTTTAATTTCTATTAATATTCTCTTTTCACACGCGCACACGCACGCACATTAATATATATTTTGGCAACAACCTTTCTTTTAAATATCTTTCAGTAAATACAGCACTTAAGGAAGACTTAATTCATTTTTTATTCAGTTTCATTTGCAAAACGGAAACATCTAAAGACGCTAAAAAACTAAATAAAAAATTGTTATGGTACCCTATCTACATTGGAATGAACTCTTCCTCCTTCATAAATACTAACCTGTAATATTTCCTAGAAGAGGCAGTCGAGACGCAGTGTAACTTCACAGTTCGAACGGACACTTCTATCTGCTGACTCTTATTTTGTATATATGTTCCGTTATTCTAATACACTTGTTCAACCTACCTTCTTCTTTTCGTGTCTTTCTTCCTGGCCCTAAAAGGCTACAACAAAAATGAACTAAATCTGTTTTGTATGCCGTATTTATATATGTGATTTTTTTTTATATCAAGAACAGTATTGGGGAATTTGTATGTCGAAGTGGAAAATGTTTACTTGTGACGCATTTCGTCCTGCTATTTTTTAAATATTTTAGATTATATAATTCATTTTAATTTGAAATGGATTTTAAATATGGAATTATAAAAGTAAAATCTTAGAAGTTAAATTAATAGGTTGAAAATCTTTAGGGCAGAGGGCATACGTTTTGTGCCTGTTATTATTATTATGTCATTTTTCATCATATTTAGATTTCTGCATTGGTCTCACTACCAACCAAGTCTGCGGGGAGACCTAAGGCAGGTAGTGGCGTGTTGTTATGGCTCCATTTCATGTTTTTCTATCTTCCCTATCATCTCCAGCATTAGATAGATAAAGTTTTCCTTAGTGTGTGGGCTGTACTTAATAAGACAATTTTTTGTATATCTCTTAAGCTGGGGTTTCCAGGGATTCTTTCAATGTGTTGTTTTGTTCCATTTTTTATCATTCCAAGTGCACCTACTATCACTGGCACAACTCTTGTTTTCAATTTCCACATTTTTTCTATTTCAATTTCCAGATCTTTATATTTTGACAGTTTTTCAAATTCCTTGATTGCTATGTTACAATCCGCTGGACAAGCCATATCAATTAATAGACAAGTTTTCTTCTTCCGGTTTTTAACAATAATGCCTGGCCTGTTTGCTTTAATTTTTCTGTCTGTGTAGATGGTGTAATCCCATAGAATGGTTACATCTTCTATTTCTGTAACCGGTGCTGGGTGATGTTCATACCAGTGTTTGTTTACAGCTTTTCCATAATGTTTGCACATTGCCCAATGTAAATATTTCCCAACTCTATCGTGGCGATTTTTATATTCATTTGGGGCAAGCACAGAACAGCCTGAGATTAGGTGGTCTATTGTTTCTTGGTGTTTATCACAAAACCTGCATTTTGGATCCATATTATTATGCATAATATTTGCCTGGAAGTTTCTAGTGAAAAGACTTTGGTCTTGTGCTGCAAGAATAAAGCCTTCAGTTTCAGACTTTAATCCAGATGCACGTAACCATCGATGAGTATTAACTTTGTCAACATTGGATTTATTGGCACGTTCTGGATATTGGCCATGCAGAGGTTTATCTTGCCAGCGCTGTTTCATCTGTTCAAGAGCTTTATCTTTGGCTTTCATTTTCATATTTTTTGCCGCAATAGTTGGTTCTTGGCTTCTGTTTTGCTTTTCTACAGAATCTACTAACTGTAAATCTTGTTTGTATTTACTGCCTTCTTTTATTATTGAATATTTTTTCTTTCTTTCTTCATGTTGCCTTACTAATTGTATCATCCAATCCTTTGTTGTTTCTATCTATGTTAGTAAGCCAATAGTTGTTGTCTTGTATGACAATTCCAGCTGAATAAGACCTCTTCCACCTTCTTTACGGGGTATGTATAGACGGTCTACATCAGCCTTTGGATGATGCATCTTATGCTTAGAAAGAAGCTTTCTTGTTTTAGCATCCATTCGCCTGATGTCGTTTAGAGTCCAGTTTAAGATGTTAAAGCTATATTGGACAACTGGGATTGCAAGGCTATTAATGGCCATAACTCTGTTCTGTGAATTTAATTCAGTTTTTAATATCATTCGTAGCCTTCTATAGTACTCTTTACGCACTGTTTCTTTCATTTTTTTATGGTGAATGTTTTCGCTCTCATTTACACCTAGGTATTTATAAGCTTCTTCTGGTTTCAATTCTTTTATTGTTACAGCAGGGTCTAAGCTAATTGAGGATGTTTCTTGTATTGATCCACGTAAATCTGTAGCTTTAGCACATTTATTCAAATTAAATTTCATTCCAATGTCTTCGCTGAAGCATTTTACAGTTTGCAGAAGACCTTCCAGCTCATTATCATTCTTAGCATATAACTTTCAGTCATCCATGTAAAATAGATGGCTTATTTTCTTTTGGCCTATTTTATAACCACATTCTGTCTTATTAAGTTGACTGGTTAGTGCTATTAATGATATGCAGAATAGTAAGGGAGATAAAGAATCACCTTGAAATATACCTCTTTTGATGTTTATTTCATCAGACTTATAGGTTCCATTTATATGATTGAGGTAAAGGGTTGTTTTCCATATAGACATGCACTGTTTGATGAAATTGATGATGACGGGCGATATCTTGTATATATTTAAAGTCTTTAAAATCCAGGAATGTGGCACACTATCGAATGCCTTTCGATAATCTATCCAGGCAGTACTAAGATTTTCTTTGTACTGTAGCAGTTTTCCAGGATCATTTTGTTAATTAGCAATTGGTCTTTACAACCATAACAGCCACGTTTGCACCCTTTTTGTTCAAGCGGTATCATGTCATTTCTTTCTAAGAATAAATATGTCTGTTTTGTTAAAATAGATGTTAATAGTTTATATGTTGTCGGAAGACATGTAATTGGTCTGTAGTTTTTCGGGTTGTTTGTGTCACCATTCTTGGGTAGAAGAAATGTAATTCCTTTGGTCATCCATGCAGGAATTTTAGTGGGATCGTCAACCATTTCTTGAAGTACTTTGGCTAGTTTTTTATGTGCTGTATTTAAATAATATAGCCAAAAGTTAGGAATTTTATCTATACCTGGGAATTTCCAATTGTGTGCCTTTTTAGTGCAAATTTAACATCATCTTCTCTAATTCCAGACCATGTCTGTTCTGGTTTATTTTTCATTCGTTCTATCTCTTGCGCAATCCAATGTACTTCCTTGCTATATTATTATTATTATTATTATTATTATTATTATTATTATTATTATTATTATTATTTTCTTTTTGTTTTCCTTTAAACTATGAACAATAAATCGGAGTGCTGTGCTCAAATTCCAGTTGAATTCTTTGCATTCACTTACGCACAAATACTCTTGGGAAAGGCATGAATACGTTTCTTATCCTTCTAGCTATGGGTTGAATAGCAGGACAGATTGGTTGGCAACCAGTCTACCGCAGAAAGAAATGGAAGCCTGCTTCGGGAAAATCTTCTGTCGAGTCAGTCACGAATAGAAAGAGATGATCGCCTAAGCGTGTATCACGTATGTCTCTTAACTGACTAAATCCTCATTGACACATTGGCAGAAAAAGTAAATGTGGTTAAGAGGCGTACAAATATAGGATCGATAGAAAGAGACAGAGAGAGAACGTGAGACAAAAACAAAAAGAGAACGAGGAGGGAGAAAGAGATTAAAAGGAAAAGAGACGAGGTTGATATTAAAATAGAATGAAGAAGAAGAATGTGTTGGAAATCTGGTGATACCGAGCAAAAGCGATGGACCGGATGTTTGCTCTATAACGACCAGAAAGCAAATGATCTCTGCGCAGGTAGATCCAAGCAGATGTTCCGGTTGAAAAATAAAAATTAATCAAATATAAAATTTCCATTTCGCGAGCCTATGCGAATTTTATTTATCAGCCAATGGGAAACCCAGAATCAAATACAAGTGTGAAATCCCAAATGAGCTGCTGTAATCCAAAAAGAAGATATAAAAAGCGGACACAGACAGACCCCAGCAGACAGACCTCAGGAGAAGAGTGTAATCAATATCCCCTTGACCTAAGTCAAGTGGCTACTACGCTTGCCTCATTCCTTCTCCCCTGTCTCAAAACTACTTACTGACTTAAGGAGCGACTACATCAAAGACATTCCTCACTTACACGTTCTCTACATTCCTAAGCATTAATTCTCTTTCAGCTTATTTGCCATGAATATTTTAACCTCCGTTGGACTAATATTCAAGTATTACTTTAATTGTAAAAACATTAATTGATATGTGTATATATAAAAATGTTATTTTTCTACTCAGTTTGCTTTTCTTTATTTTATAATCATTTTATGACTTATGATAAGTTATCAGAACGAGAGGGTGTGTATTATTTAATTAGGGAACTTTGCATGGTCATCAGCAAAAAGAGCAGCCCCAAATGCCAAATACAGGTGGGGGATGTTAAAATCAAACAGGTACGAAAATTCAAATATTTGGGAAGTGTTCTAACTGAAAACGGAAAGTGCGACACAGAGATCCAAAGGCGTTTTGACATGGCGAAAGACGCGTTCCAGAAGCTGAGTAAAGTATTAAGACAGAAGAAACTTTCACTAGAAACAAAGAAGAGAGTACTAGATTGCTATGTGATGTCAGTTCTTCAATATGGAAGTGAATGTTGGACAATATCAACAAAGAAGAAGGGGAAACTTGTTGCTGCTGAAATATGGTTCTACAGAAGGATGCTGCGGATAACGTAGATCGAGCATGTGAGCAATGACGAGGTGTTGGAAAGAAGGGAAACGAAAAGGAAATTAATATTGAGCATCAGAAAGAGACAACTGAAGTTCCTGGGACACGCAATGAGGAAGGAGGGCTTGGAGAACCTGATACTAACAGGCCAGATAGAGAGAAAAAAGAGACAGAAGAAAGCAGCGGATAGCATATTTAAAATGCCTGAGCAGCCGGATGACAGAACGGGGGCTGCGAGACGTTACAGGTGAAGGCATGCTGAGAGACACCAGGGATAGGGAGACGTGGAAGGCCATGATCGCCTACGTCCTGAAAGGACAAGGTACATAGAAAAAGAAGAAGAACTTTGTTCTCTATGGGCGGGACGTCTAAAATAGACGATAATCTCCAATTCCCAAGAAGGCTGCATTTTCGAACAGGGGAGCATTTTTTTAAAATACCGTATTTTCCAGATCACAAAACACAACTTTTTTCCTAAAAATTACCTTGAAAAATACGTGTACGTCTTCCAAGATGAATGTATCAGTTAGCACCATGGTTACCACCATGACATTGATGGCAGTGAGGATCATTTATTGTAAATGACTGGCAGTAGTAATGACTGAAGATAATAGTTTAGAGATTTTACATGAATCCAGCAATGACGAGTTTTTAGGATTTGAAGATGAATAACATTTTTTTGGTTGTTTAAAATTTTACATGCACAATTTTAAATTTGAATTCAGTTTTATGAAAATAAAACCACTTTTTGACTGTGAAAGATGTATAGTATTTACTAGCCACTACTATGTCATTGTCATACAAATAAAATCAAACGAGTGTTTAATGTAAACAATACGTATCGAAAAATACAGTAAGTCTCACGACTGCACAGATCGATAGACGTAATTCACACATGACGCCTTTCGTGAGCTTACGGCTACATCAAGTTGAAACACCGGTTGCTGTAGGATCACCGAAGTTAAGTAACGTCGAGCCTGGTCAGTACATAGATTGGTGACAACTTTGGAATAACAGGTTTGGTAAGCATGGATTTGCGGGTGGTGCAATGGATGATGGCTCAAAATAGTTAATCGGACAGCCGAATTCCAGTTCCATTTGAGTTCGTTGTATTTACTTATAGGCAGATACTTTTGGGAATCGTATGAATCCATCTATTTTTATCCAGCTATGAGTTAATAAGATTTGTCCATCTAAACCCACGTCTATTGAACAGGTGTAGAGGCTCATCCCTTGTTTCCTTGTTTAGGATTTGGTTTCCGGCTTTCTCATTTCCAATCGTTTCACTCTTACGTAGCCCCCTGCACATCAGTGGCGTTACCGCCTTGCTCGGGGTGATATGATTAAAAAAAAACATTATTATCTCTCCGAAAAATAAAATTCCGTAAAATATATTTATATTTCGGAATTAAATAATCCATAAGAGTAGATATGCCGATGAAGAAAAACAACCAGCTAACGTCTAATCGATATTATAGGTATCCACTAAACCCAGCCCCACACATGTATATTGTGGGTTATTATCTACGTATTCTTACACTTTCTTGTAATATATATATATCTCGCACTTCCCGCCTGTGGAACTCTCTCCCATATTCTTGCTTTCCTGATGGCTACAACCTCCAAGAATTTAAATGTAATGTCAATACTCATCTATTAACCACTGGATTCTAGCTCTCTCCCCACCCTGTATATCCTTCCCTTTCCCTCCACCTATGTAACTGTCATCACACCTGTATTCTCAGCTTTCTATTGCTCTTTTCTAACTCTCTTCTAATTAATCTTTTTACAGTTATGTAACCCTCCGCACACCTGTGGCATTTCCGCCTTGCTCGGGGTGAAATGATTATATATATATATATATATATATATATATATATATTATAAAAAATTTTTGATTTGAAAGAGTAGATGAGAGGAGATTGAGAGAAAATTTTTATTTAAAATTAATTTAATTTGCATTGCGACACGGGAATTTCTATTTCGAGATTTAAAGGTTTTATCTCGACATCAGTCAATGTTTGACTTACTTTAATTATTTACATTTGAAAATAGAAAACAATACGTTTGATTATTAAAGAGAAGGGGGAGACAGAAAATTATTTACATTTGAAAATAGAAAACAATACGTTTGATTATTAAAGAGAAGGGGGAGACAGAAAATTATTTACATTTGAAAATAGAAAACAATAGGTTTGATTATTAAAGAGAAGGGGGAGACAGAAAATTATTTACATTTGAAAATAGAAAACAATAGGTTTGATTATTAAAGAGAAGGGGGAGACAGAAAATTATTTACATTTGAAAATAGAAAACAATAGGTTTGATTATTAAAGAGAAGTGGGAGACAGAAAATTATTTACATTTGAAAATAGAAAACAATACGTTTGATTATTAAAGAGAAGGGGGAGACAGAAAATTATTTACATTTGAAAATAGAAAACAATACGTTTGATTATTAAAGAGAAGGGGGAGACAGAAAATTATTTACATTTGAAAATAGAAAACAATACGTTTGATTATTAAAGAGAAGGGGGAGACAGAAAATTATTTACATTTGAAAATAGAAAACAATACGTTTGATTATTAAAGAGAAGGGGGAGACAGAAAATTATTTACATTTGAAAATAGAAAACAATAGGTTTGATTATTAAAGAGAAGGGGGAGACAGAAAATTATTTACATTTGAAAATAGAAAACAATAGGTTTGATTATTAAAGAGAAGGGGGACACAGAAAATTATTTACATTTGAAAATAGAAAACAATAGGTTTGATTATTAAAGAGAAGTGGGAGACAGAAAATTATTTACATTTGAAAATAGAAAACAATACGTTTGATTATTAAAGAGAAGCGGGAGACAGAAAATTATTTACATTTGAAAATAGAATACAATACATTTGATTATTAAAGAGAAGCGGGAGACAGAAAATTATTTACATTTGAAAATAGAAAACAATACGTTTGATTATTAAAGAGAAGGGGGAGACAGAAAATTATTTACATTTGAAAATAGAAAACAATACGTTTGATTATTAAAGAGAAGGGGAGACAGAAAATTTAGACATATGGATGTGTTTAATTTAACTAATCAGAATGAATGTCGATTTTGAAAATTCACAATATAGTTTAGATAATAGTGGATATGTGGTATTCATACATGTCTTAGGAAAACTGTCAAATTTACGGCTAGACTACTTACTTCCGGCAAGATGTATACATATAGTTACTAAAAAATACTCTTAAAGTTATATGTATCTCTGCTCTTTCTTTTTTTTTTAAAAAAACAGTAACAACAACAAAAGACTTTTTTTTAGAACTGTCTTAAAGGGATTTTGAAATGATTAATATGTTTTTGGGGAGTTCAGAAAACATTTCTTTATCAATTTATCATATATTCTTAACTTATATCAATCCTAACTTTTATTAACATTATTTATATCATAATATAATATAAAATAAAAGATATATGTAAGTCAATCAATATGCTTATATGAAGAAAAAGAAAAAGCAGAAGCAAAGAGAGAGAGAGAGAGAGAGAGAGAGGGAGGGGTGAGAGAGAGAAAGAGAATGAGATACTATTAGAAAATATAGAGAAAAAGTGAATGAGAAAAAGATATAAAAAATATTTACAGAGTGAGATATAAAAATAGGAAAGAAAAAGGATTATAACTGTGAAAGAGAGAGATAGACATAGAGAGAGAGAGAGAGAGAGAGAGAGAAAAAGAAAAAGCAAGGAAGAATAAATGTATCAAAATACAAAAGAAATAGAGAAATGGTTACAGAGATAAACGCTGAAAGAAAGAAATCGAAAGAGAAAAAAATAAAGAAAAATAGAGATGGAAAGGTAGAAAGATTGAAGAAGTTAAAGGGAGAAATATATATGGAAATTGAAGGAGATAAGAAGAGAGAGAGAGAGAGAGAGAGAGAGAGAGAGAGAGATAAAATAGAGACGAAAGACTAAAATGAAATATAGAGAGTGAAAAGTAGAAATTGAGCTTGAAGAAGTTAAAGGGAGAAATATAAATGGAAATTGAAGGAGATAAGAAGAGAGAGAGAGAGAGAGAGAGAGAGAGATAAAATAGAGACGAAAGACTAAAATGAAATATAGAGAGTGAAAAGTAGAAATTGAGATTGAAGAAGTTAAAGAGAGAAATATATATGGAAATTGAAGGAGATAAGAAGAGAGAGAGAGAGAGAGAGAGAGAAAATAGAGACGAAAGACTAAAATGAAATATAGAGAGTGAAAAGTAGAAATTGAGATTGAAGAAGTTAAAGAGAGAAATATATATGGAAATTGAAGGAGATAAGATGAGAGAGAGAGAGAGAGAGAGAGTGAGAGAGAGAGAAAATAGAGACGAAAGACTAAAACGAAATATAGAGATTGGAAAGTAGAAATTGGGATTGAAGAAATTAAAGAGAGAAATATACTTGGAAATAGAAGGAGGTAAGGAAAGAGAGAAAGAGAGAGAGAGAGAGGGGGAGAGGGAGAGAGAGGGAGAGGGAGAGAAAAAAAGAAAAAAAGAGCGAAAGAATAAAACGAGATATAGAGAGTGAAAAGTAGGAGACTGAAGAAGTTAAAAGGAGAAATATATTTGGAAATTGAAGGAGGTAAGGAAAGAGAGAAAGAGAGAGAGAGAGAGAGAGAGAGAGAGAGAGAGAGAGAGAGACGAACGAATAAAACGAAATATAGAGAGTGAAATGTAGAAATTGAGATTGAAGAAGTTAAAGGGAGAAATATATTTGGAAATTGAAGGAGGGAAGGAAAGCGAGAAAGAGAGAGAGAGGGGGGAGGGAGAGAAAAAAAGAGACGAAAGAATAAAACGAAATATAGAGAGTGAAAAGTAGGAGACTGAAGAAGTTAAAAGGAGAAATATATTTGGAAATTGAAGGAGGTAAGGAAAGAGAGAAAGAGAGAGAGAGAGAGAGAGAGAGAGAGAGAGAGAGAGAAGAGAACGAACGAATAAAACGAAATATAGAGAGTGAAATGTAGAAATTGAGATTGAAGAAGTTAAAGGGAGAAATATATTTGGAAATTGAAGGAGGGAAGGAAAGCGAGAAAGAGAGAGAGAGAGGGGGGAGGGAGAGAAAAAAGAGACGAAAGAATAAAACGAAATATAGAGAGTGAAAAGTAGGAGACTGAAGAAGTTAAAAGGTGAAATATATTTGAAAATTGAAGGAGGGAAGGAAAGAGAGAGAGAGAGAGAGAGAGAGCAAGAGAGAGAAGACAATATTGTAAACAGGATTAAATAAATATATGTAAAACGTTATAATTTTTTAAATTCTAAATTGTGCTAGAAAAATATTTTTGCAAAATTGATAACCACACTTCCGCGTTATTCAGAGGATTTTTCACTTCTCCCTCTCTCACCCCTCGCACATATACGCCCAACTATAACGAGAGAGACATAAGAAAGAAAAAGAGACAAAAAGAAGGAGAAATGTATGACAAAAAAGAGAGGGGTTGAAAGAAAGAGAGGGATGTAAAGAAAGGGAGATGCAGAAAGAAAACGAATGACAAATTGAAAGAAAAGGACAATATTTAATAAATCGGACAGAAGAGAGAGAAAGAGAGAGAGAGAGAGAGAGAGAGAGAGATGAGAAAGACAGAGAATATAAACACGATGAGTTAAAGAAGGAGAAAGAGATAAAGAAAAGTATAAGAAAAGAAGAAGATAAAGAGCATGACAGAAACAAGAGAGAAAAAAAGAAACGAAAAATTGAAGCTGAAGAAAAAGAGAAAAGAAGGGATAGAATTAAATAGACGGAAAGAAAAAGTAAGAAGTAATCCAACAAAGGAAGAGAGAGAGAGAGAGAGAGAGAGAGAGAGACAGTGGGGAGGATAGAGAAGGAAAGAGAAGGAAAGAGAAAGAGAAAGAAAGAGTGTAAGGAAAAAGAGAGATAGGAATAGAGACAGTTAAGGAGCTAATTAGAAAGCGACGGGAAATACCTAAGTAGATGAAATGAATTGAAAAAAAAAGAAAAGAAAGAGAAAGAAAGATAGTGAGAAATAAAAAGAAAGAGAGAAAGAAAAAGAGAAAAAAGAAATAGTAATTTAAAAAACAAGGGAAAATGTACGTAAAATGTAATCTGTAAAGTGAGAAAATTTGTAACAACTTGCCCTCCCCCCCAAAAAAATAAATAAAAATAAAAAAGTAAAGCAATTACTAAGGAAAGCTCTAAATGCATTTAACAGTGACCATTTATAGGAGTTTTTTTTAACAATTTCAGAATCCTAGTTTGATAGACACGTTTAGAATTGCTACTCACAACAATATTTCTTCTTCTTCTATGTGCCCTGTCCTTTCAGGACGTAGGCGATCATGGCTTTCCACGTCTTCCTATCATTGGTGGCTCTTAGCACGCCTTCTCCTGTTACATCGTGCAACCCTCGTTCCATCATCCAATTGTTTAGGTCCTTCAAATATGTTATCCGCTGCTTTCCTCTGTCTCTTTTCCCCTCTATCTGGCTTGTTAGTATCAGGTTCTCCAAGCCCTCTTTCCTCATTGCATTTCCAGGTGACTTCAGAACGCGACGGAAAAGAAACACCATCGTCATCGCTGATGTCGCCATTAGCGTCGTCAATAGCAACAATATGAACCACAACAACAACAACAACAAAAATGATAACAAACTCAAAAACAATCAACATTCCAATCACAACGACAGAAACATAGAAACACGCTGTTTAAAAAAAAAAAAACAATAAATAAAAAAAGCAGATCTTGATTAAAAAATCTGCTGAGGTTGACAAAGCGAAACTCGCTGTCGAGCTTGAGAAGGACCTCCAATCCGTGGTGGACTGGGGTAAGAAATACCCACCCTCATTAGCATGGAACAGGCTTGCCTCCCTGAGAGTAAAACACTACGCCTCCTTGGCCTCACACTCTCAGCGGACCTCAAGGGGAATGACTATATCGAATCCATTGCTAAATCCGCTGCTAAGAATGTCGGTTCACTGTGCAAGGCCAGGAAGTTTTTCCCGTTTGAGTCCATCCTGCACATATATAAATCTACCATTCGCCCTTGTATTGAATACTGCTGCCACATATGGTCGGGTGCCCCTGCTATTCACCTCGGGGTTCTTTGCAAAATCCAACGGAGAATCTGCAATGTGATCGATACCGACTTAGCAGCTCGGCTGCAGTCGCTCTCTCACCAGCGTGACGTGGCTTCCCTGTGCCTCTTCTATAAATACTTTCTAGGCTTTTGTGGTATTCCCTTCCATATACTTGCTTCCCCGACAACTATAATCTACAGGAATTTAAATATAAGGTCAATAGACATCTCCTTTCACACTAACTCGCATCCATTCTCACAAGCTCTTTTTTCATCTACTCCACCCCCATCCTCGATATACTCATCCGTCTATTACCCTCCTTCTTACATTTTCTATAACTAACTCCTGTTTCTCATCACTTTCCCCTATGTAATCCCTGCGCAACTGTGGTAGTAGAATGCCTTGCTTGGGGTGAGATGATTAAAAATAAATAAATAAAGGGGTTGGATATGCGAGTAAGCGTAACTTACTGGTGCGGAAAGTGAAACCAGTGAGCCGAGTTCATTGCCTGTTTCTGTTCGATATCGATTCTGTTTTCGTTCACATCGCACTGATGGAAAAGACAGAAATCCATATCCTCTAGCTATGGATTAAATTGCATGGCAAACGGGGAAAATCTTGAGTTGAGGTGGCAACAGTTTGAGTGGGTGGAAAACTCTGAATTCAAAACCAGCCTGAAGAAGGTTGGGCTCCGTGTAGCAATCCTGTCTTAGCCACAAACACTGTTGCTATGGCTGCAGTGTATGTGCAGTCTTTACAAGCCTCAGGATTACGGGACACACACATTAAATATTGCGTTCACATTGATCTACTGTGCGTCACTGATAATGAGTAGAAATAGTTGGTAAGCATCAGATTTTTCAGATTATGGGTCATGAGGGTTACACTGGGCCTCAGATATTTGTACCCAAACCTTACTTTGTTGGGGATGTTGCTTTCTTATTCAACAACAACAACAACAACAACAACAACAACAACAACAATAATAATGTGGAAATTGAAAACAAGTATCGTACCAGTGATAGTGGGTTCACTTGGAATGATAAAAACATGAAACAAAAAACAAAAAAAACAAAAACAAAAAAAACAAAAAACTAAAAAAAAACATTGAAAGAATCCCTGGAAACCCCAGCTTAGGAGATATACAAAAAATTGTCTTGTTAAGTACAGCCCACACACTAAGGAGAACTTTGTCTATGTAACGCTAGGGATGTTAGGGAGAGATCTGAAAAAAACATGAAATGGAGCCATAGCAACACACCACTACCTGCCTTAGGTTTTCCCGCAGACTTGGTAGATAGTGCGACCATAGCAGAAATCGATTGATAATAAAAAATGACATATTAATAATAATAATAATAATAATAATAATAATAATCCCTGGAAACCCCAGCTGAAGAGATATACAAAAAATTGTCTTGTTAAGTACAGCCCACACACGAAGGAGAACTTTATCTATGTAACGCTAGGGATGTTAGAGAGATTTGAAAAAAACATGAAATGGAGTCATAACAACACACCACTATCTGCCTTAGATCTTCCTGCAGACTTAGTAGATAGTGCGACCATAGCAGAAATCCATTTATAATGAAAAATAACATAATAATAGTAATAATAATAATAATAATAATAATAATAATAATAATAATAATAATAATGGTATGAACACCACCTAAACCCAGTTACAAACGGAGAATCTGTAACAATTTTATGGAACTTTACAATACACACAGACAGAACAATCAAATCATGGTGATATATCGCTATTGAAGTTCGCAAGAACAGAATGTGCTGTTTTATTGATATGACAGTTCTTGTAGATAGCAATGTATCTTTGAATCCAGAAATATAGCCCTGTAGCTTTCAGAGAAGGCCAGCATGCCAAACCCTGTCAAATGCTTTCGAGATATTGAGAGCAACAGCTTGAGCTTCTCCGTTCTTATCAAGAGCCTGGTATATATATATATATATATATATATATATATATATATATATATATAAAGTCATCCGCAGACAGATCTGTTTCGCTTGAAACCCGACTGAATTGACGTCAGTCGGCGATTCTACCTATGAGCTATCGGCGCTTGGTAGAAGAAGCCATACTTTTTAGCGCGTATATTATCATTATATGTATTTAGCGATGGTCGCTAGCACATCAGCAGTAGAACTGGCGAAGCGGAAGCCATATTGTTTGTCAGAGAGAAGTTTGTGAGATGCGAGATGTCTAACTATTTCAGCATTGATAATAGCCTGGAACACCTTGCCAAAAAAGTAAGAAGCGATAATTAGAGGGGTCAGAGGGCTCACCAGAGTTCTTAAAAACAGGAACTGCAGAGGAGGACTTCCAACAAGCAGGAAGCAGTAAGGCAATTATTAGAGAGTTTGGAGAGGACTGGAGTCAGCTTAGGGATACATAGGAAGATGACTGGAATTCCATCACCTTTATTTGTCTTATGAGAGTCAAGCTTAGAAATTATATGAGACCAGAGACAGGGTTATATATATATACTAGCAGTATAGCCCGGTGTTGTTCGGGTGTAATGAAAGCTTTAAAACTAATCCATGGTCCTGGAGCTCAGACTCTTTGGACGTTGACACGAAACACTAAAAAGCAATAGTTGTTTCCAGTTAAAGTGAAACCGGAGACTGAAAGAAAAATGAATGGAAGTAAGTCAAATTTTGATTTCCTGGTATCGATATCAAATAAGTTTTTTTCGTCGTAAACTGAATTTTGAAGGCTAAATAAGTCCTTTGAGTAAAGGGTATCATGATTGAGACTAAGAACTACAATTATACCTATTTAGAGCCAAACCCGAAGTAAAAACTAAAATAAAAGGGTTGAAAAAAATACAGACATACAGGCAGATAAACAGACACACACACAAACATCTTGCCTTTTATATATATATTATCAATTTTCTGCACTATTGTAAGAACTGCAATCTTGAAACTTCTGAATATCGTTTCTTATGTCTCTGTCTATGAGTGTATCAAATTTGATTAAAATCGGACCACTCCTTGTATAACCCGATTTTTTCGATTATCGATTTTCGATATTTATCCGGGGTAGCTCGACACAAAACCTAGCTAAGAACCCTCGCAGACGCTTATAGTACAACTGTGTAAATTTTCAAGAAAATCGGTTCAGCCGTTTCGGAGTCTATAGGTAACGGACACACACACACACACACACACACACACACACACACATACAAAGTTCCATTTATAAATAAGTTTAGATTGCTCAGTTGAACCTCAGTTCTAAGTGAGAAATTGGGTGTTGGTACTCTAGACGAGTCAAGTTTGACGATAATTTGCGAGCAACGCACTCGACCTTATCTGCTGTGGATGTGAGGATTTCGAATTGATTGGATAGAGGAGAGATTGAGGATTTTTTTGTTTAGTACACTCTTGCAGAGCCGCCAGTAATCTTTGGCAACAAACTTATGAGATACTATATGCTGCTTAATTCTATCAGCAAACAAATGCTTAGCATCATTTAGGACACGCTTACGTTCATTACGAGCAGAAACAAAGAGGCGGTTATTGTGATCCGTCATGTCGTTCTAGTAAAGCCGGAAGAAGTGATTTCTGTGAGCGATGGCAGCCGAGTAAGCAGGAGAGAAAAAAAGAGATGAACAAGGTTTAAATCAGAATTTCCTAGCTGGGATAAAAGCATCAATGCCAGCTTTCAACCAGTAGGATATTTCAGAGGCGCACTCATGAACAGGGATACTAAATACTTTGTTCTAAGGGACATCGCAAAAGAAATCACTGAACGAGTCCCAGCCCGCTCGTTGATAGCAGTAAGATATTCTGCTGGTAGGAAATTCCTGGATAAAGGGGAAGTAGAAAGAAACATTTACAGACACCACAGCGTGATCAGAGTTTCCAAGAGGGCAGAGCTGCATAACATGACGAGAGTCCGGGATAGAAACAAGGAAGAGATCTAGAAGAGAAGCGTACTCGTTGCAGTTGCTGGGGAAACGAATGAGGAAATCCAACACTTTCGTGGGGAGACTGAGTGATTGAGAAGGTCAGCGTTTGGATTCTAGCAAGATGTGGCAGAGTTTTACAATCACTTGGTATGAAGGCCATTGAAGTCACAGTGACGGGCTTGGGGAAAACAAAATGTCACCCGGAGCTAGATCAGGTGATTAGGGTGGTTGTTCCAATATGGTGATGCTCTCGGCCAGGAATTGCCAGATGCTGAAGGCGCTGTGAGCAGATACATTATCGTGGTGAAGCAGCCACCATTTGTCCTGCCACAACGCTTGTCTCTTCTCGCGGACTGAACGAAGCTAACAGCACAGGCTCATTTTGTAGACTTGCCGATTGATCGTCTAGCCGTGTGGAAAGAACTCCCCATAGACAATACCTTTCACATCGAAGAACGGATAAGTCCCGTTACTTTTCAGACAAAACTAGACTGTTTCAACACGGTCAGCATTTGCAAGTACCTACGGGACAAACAGTAGCTGAACAAGGCAGTGCACTAAAATCCTCGATCACAATGAACTGTGACTTAGTGCTAGGAAAATCATCGACAGTTTCTGAATAGTTTCATCTACGTAGTTTCATTCACAACGCTTGGATCGATTCGGGGTAAAGTTTTCAGACACTTTCTCGAGGGTGCCGTACGCTGGGACCATCTGCGAGGTCAATATTATCAAGAAGTCACCGTAGTCAGAGCGCCAATATTCAATCCAATCAACCACACGCCCATGAATTAGTATGTTAACCAACACACTGTTCGTCTTATGCTAGAACACAGCTTAACCAAATAAATCCCATTTTTCTAAAAGGCTATCAATGCATGCTTATCGTGGGATTTTTGAATTTTCTGATAATTAATAAAAAGAGATTTATTAAGGCGTCTAGTTCAACGGGTGATGATATCAAAATGGATAACTCTCTATTGAGGCATGCAACGCGCATGTTCAGTGAAGCTTCTCTTTTTCGACATTTGCTGAAGGAAACAAATATGGTTTCTCAATTATTGTACCTGTCATTTTTATTGAAACGTCTCCATCCCCACAAAAATAATTTTACAATGAATACCCATATTTCTAACGATGTGTGAGAAAATCTGGCGGCATAATTGGGAAGATGATTAATTTCATCCCCTTTATTATTATTATTATTATTATTATTATTTGTAACACTATTAATATAATTAATGCTATCATTCTTATTAACGTTTTTATCTTATTTAATTTATTATTATTATTAATTTATTTATAATTTTTGTCTTTATTTTTTATTAATATTTTTATTTTTATTATTATCAGCTTTATGTTATTACTGATATTTTACTATTTTATTCGACTCATTATTGCTATAATTGTCATTGTTTTAATATTTATTCTTGCCATTATTATTATACTTTATACTTTTTGGTATTTGGGTTATTGTCATTATGACTGCGGTTATATTATTATTGTTGCATTATTACTATTTTGTTATTAGTTTTATTTTTGTCGTTATATTATGACTATTATGTTCTTTGTTTTATTGATTTTAGAAGTGTTAAGTTTAAAAACTTATTGTTATTACTATTTTCATTATTATTAATATTATTTTGTTGTTTCTGAATATTATTGTTATTATTATTTTCGTTTATATTATTATTCTTGTTTCATTATTATTTTTTGTTTTTATTGTTATTTTCTTATTATTGCTATCAACGTTTTTATTTATATTTATTTTCAGCGTTTTTATTGTGAATATTCTTATTACTATGTTTATTTTTATCAAACTTTATTTTTGCATTTTTTATTTTATATTTCTATTGTTTTAAAAAATTTTCTCTTTATGTTTTATCAATATTTTCAATAATATTTATGCTATTATTTTGTGATTATTGGAGTTGATAGATCTATCTATCGCCTGGTTCACACTCCACCCACGTCTATTGAACAGGTTAAGAGGCTCATCCCTTGTTCCCTGTTTAGGATGCGGTTTCCGGCTTTCTCTTTTCCAATCTTCTCACTTTGTTTTTTTTTTTCAATTGGAGTAGATAGATCTATCTATCGCCCGGTTCACACTCCACCCACGTCTATTGAACAGGCTAAGAGGCTCATCCCTTGTTCCCTGTTTAGGATGTGGTTTCCGGCTTTCTCTTTTTCAATCTTTTCTCTATTACGTAGCCCCGTAGAAAAAACGATTATTATATTTTAAGCATGGAATATTTAAAGCAAATTATAATTGCATTATAACGAACGCAAACAACATTACTGTATATAAAAAGCAAGCTAATGAAGCTCAGTATAAACGCACTCACTCCTCCACCAGTTATTCTTCTTTGACTGCTTCTGCTGCTTCATATCAAATCCATATTCTGACGGAAGACGGAAAGTTCGATACTGAAATCACAAGACGAATTGGCATGGTCAAAGACACATTCCAGAAGTTGAGCAGAGTATTAAGAAAACAGGAAAAATTCGCTACAAACGAAAGAAAAAAAGAGAGTACTGGATTGCAATGGGATGTCTGATCTTCAATATGGCAGTGAATGCTGAACAATATCATCAATAATGAAGGAAAAACTTTAAACAATTGAAATGTGATTCTACAGAAGGGTGCTGCGGATATCATGGATCGAGCATGTGAGCAATGATGAGGTTTTAAAAAGGATGGCAACAAAAAGGAAATTAATACGAATTTCTACAAATACTTTCACATTTTCTGCTCCGATGAACTTAGCTCACTGGTGACCCCTATATATAAATTTACTCGAGCCACAAGATTAGCAACTAGGTCCCACCCTTTTACTGTGAAACCAATAAATTGTAAACGCAAATTCTACTCCATCAGATTCTTTTCTCGCACTTCTCGCCTGTGGAATTCCATTGCTTTCCCGACAGCTATAATCCCCAAGAATTTAAATGTAAAATCAATAGTCATCTCCTATTTTACTAACCTGCATCGTCTCTCTCATGCTCCTTTCTCCGTCCACTCTTCTCTCATCAGTATTCTCATCCTTCTCATACCCACTTCTTGACACCTCCAATGACCTGTCACTCTTTCTCATAACTTTCCTCCTATGTAACCCCCTGCAAAACAGTGGCAATAAAATGGCTTACTTGGGGCGATATGATTATAAAAAAAATACTGAGCATCAAGGGGAGACAGCTGAATTTCTAGGGACATGAGTCATGCTACTTTAAGATTGCTTAGTTATTTCTCTCTAACTCAACTCTCTAAGATTTTTTTCTCGCCACTGCTGCCAGATATTGAACTTACAACTCTTTGGGGCATGTCGCTGGATCTAACCAATGCTTTTATCTACTTGAAGACAACTGGACTCGTAGATAAAAGCGTTGGAATGTACTTTATAAGATTTTTATATTTGATACGAAAACAGACAGAAAATTAACACTATTTTCTATTTTTACACTGTAACAAAAGTTATTTCATACGTCTACCTACACACCACACACATACGCACACACATACAATATATATATATACACACACAGACACACATACAGAGACAATGTTCCATTTATAAATAAATTTAGATTTAGATTATTATTATTTTCTTTGAATTCTCTCTCTGTGTGTGTGTGTGTGTGTGTGTGTGTGTGTGTGTGTGTGTGTGTGTGTGTGTGTGTAAAGATAGAGATGGAGCAAAGGGAAGGCGGGAGGGAAATCTAGGAAGACAGACAATGAAAGCATAATCTAGAAATAAATGGATGTTATTGTTTGCGTGAGTGAGAAGGACCTGCGTTTGTAAGAGAAACATGCATGAGAGAGAAAGGTGTAAGATAGATAGATAGATAGATAGATAGATAGATAGATAGATAGATAATGAACAGACTGGTATTGATAGACAGTGTTTTGGAGTACATGAGACGAGAAGTAACACAAATGAACTAGGTAATACGCCTTAAATAAAAAGAAAAACTTAACGAGAATTCTTTGACAGATTTCCACACGAAACATACTTGTCAAACTCTCCGTCTTCGGGCAGAGAGTGGCCCAGACGAGGATATGCCGAACGGCAAGGTCTCTTTTGGGTAAAGGTAGACAAGAGCCCGATCCAGTTTAGGCAGGAGCTTAGGAATTTATGCCCGAGTGTATCCCCTCAAGTTCCCCACGTACCGCCCGACTTTGTACCACATTCCATCTCAGTGGGGTGCTTTGGGTAAATACCCAGAGTTCCGCGTGAACTCGAATTTTTCGAACTCTGGTTTCAGGCGGAGAGGGACAGACGAGCAGAAGCTCGACTGAGAAAAGTTACAGATGAACCCGGCCCAGCGTAGCGTATGCAAGGCATAGGGCCTTTTTGTCCTGAGTGTAGAACTCAGGAGTTCCCTCATTATAATTGACCTGATGTCACACCATGCCTCAGTAGGTATGACTATCTTAGATAGATAGATAGATAGATAGATAGATAGATAGATAGATAGAAATGGATATGGCTATAATAGATAGATAGATAGATAGATAGATAGATAGATAGATAGATAGAAGCGGAAAAGTAAAAGAGAAAGAGAAATGACAGTAAGAAACGGATAAAACGAATTTATCTTAGATAGGATGAATGATTTTGTAATGCCATTGAAGACACAAAAAACATCGCGACCTTTCATAAGGATTCCTCAGAATAATAGGCTGATAGTTTCTGAAAGGGTAAAAAGAGTACATTTGAGAATTATTAGTGGTTTGGTGCTTATAAACAAGTCGATAAATTACCTGATTTACTTATCAATTTGTTGGCAAAAAAAGTCATTGATACCGATTCCCTTAAGGAAAATAATATTGACTTCAAAGAGACAGAACTATGTTTGCCGTATCGATCACGTGAATATTGTTTAATCTCTTGATTAAAATTATAGCCGGCTTTCTGGCAAAATTTCGAATCAGAAATATCTACTTGTCAATTGTGTGTCCGTGTGGACTACGACAGGGCAAAGTCATTTCAGAAATCTTTTTGTGATAACTGAGACTGTACTATTCTCGGCCATTTTCCTGGTGGTCCGACCACATGAATTTAATCGTGCTACTAGATTGGCATCTAGGTCCCATCCTTTTATCGTCAAAATAGTACAATGCAACTCACTTCTAATCCATCAGTTTGTTTTCTCCCACTTCCCATTTGTGGACTTCCCTTCCAAATTCTTGTTTCCCTTGTAACCATCCTCTATCTCCCTAAATCCCGTACACCTCCCTAAATCTAGGTAAGTCAGTTAAGTGCCATACGTGATGCACGTTTGGGCGATCATGTATCGAAAGAGACATGACTGACTGGGCAGAATATTATCCCGCAGTAGGTTGCCATTGCTTTCTGCGGTAGACTGGTTACCAGCCAAGGCTATAGAACTCAATCTGTCCTGTTATTTAACCCATAACTAGAAGGAAGAGACGGATTAATACCTTTTCCAAGGGTATTTGCGCGTAAGTGAATGCAATGCATTCAGCTGGAATTCGAACTCGGCTCCCCGATTTCTCGTTCAGAGCCGATATCCAATGCACTACAACGCACATCCTAAATCTCGAACACCTTCCTAAATCCCATCCACCTCCCTAAATCTCACCCACCTCTGATTCTTTCTTCGGTACCCCGCATACCCTGTTTGTTTTTCTTTTACTATTGCACCTCCTGCTTGCGGTGTTAATGATTATAAAAAATATAATCTTATCTTTCCATCTTCTGATCTTGTTTTTCTTTTCATACTTTATTTTCTATTAATTGGGTAACAGTCGAGTAACGTTTTACTTTATCTTTGATATTTTCTGACTTCTATGTGTTCAGCTCACCGCCATTTTTTGGGTCCTTTTATCAATTACTGGATATCTTTATCTATTCTCTGACCCACCTTGATCCCTTTTTATCTCTTAGTGTCATCTTTAGAATGACTTTTTCCACTGGTCTTTACTCATTTTTTAGTTTCTTTTCAGACAATTTTCTTAAGTTACATATTTCACTCCTGTGATCCGTAATTTTTTTTTTTTTTTTTTTATAAGCGTTTCACCCCGAGCAAGGCATGTCACTGCCACTACTGTGCAGGGGGCTACGTAGAGAGGAGAAAGGCTGGTTAAATATAGGACATTTAAGAGGGTGGGTGATAGGCGGGTGAGGATACCGAGAATGAGGGTTGGTAGATGAGAGTGTTGTGAGAATAGTTGGGAGTTAGTGTGATAGGAGGTGTCTATTGACCCTACATTTAAACACCTGGAGATTGTAACTGTCGGGAAAGCAGACTTGTGGAAGGGAGTTCCACAGGCGGGAGGCGCGAGAAAAGAAGCTGTTGGAGTAGAATTTACGGTTACATCTTATTTGTTTAACTGTAAAAGGGTGGGACCTAGTTGCTAATCTAGTATCTCGTGTAAATTCGTGCTTGGGCGGCACCAGTGATCTAAGCTCATCGGAGCAGAAGCCATGAAAGTACTTGTAGAAGAGGCACAGGGAAGCTACATCACGCCGGTGTGAGAGCGGCTGCAGCCGGTCTGCCAAGTTAGTATCAACCACGTTACAGATCCTCCTTTGTATTTTGTCAAGAAGCCCAAGGAGAGCAGCAGGGGCACCCGACCAGATATGGCAGCAATATTCAATACACGGGCGGATGGTAGATTTGTATATGTGCAGAATAGTTTCAGGTGGGAAAAATTTCCGGGCCCTGCACAGAGAGCCGACTTTCATAGCAGCAGATTTGGCAATGGATTCAATATAGTCATTCCATTTGAGGTCCGCCGAGAGTGTAAGGCCAAGGAGGCGTAGTATTTTACTCTCTGGGAGGCTAGCCTGTCCCATGCTAATGGGAGGTAGATGCGATAGTCTATGGTGGTTAGTTGATAACAGCTTTGTTTTGGAGGCATTGAAATTTACCAACCATTTCCTACCCCAGGTCACTACGGATTGGAGGTCCCTTTCCAGTGCGGCAGCGAGGTTCACTTTGTCGTCCAGACCTGGTTTCTGATCGATGCGGGAGTAGATTGTTGTGTCGTCGGCATACATGCCAACTTGGGATCTAATGGTGTCGGGGAGATCATTAATGTAGATCAGAAAGAGCGTGGGACCTAGGATAGAACCTTGAGGGACGCCCGCGTTCGTCTGGTAGTTTTGGGAGGCATGCCCATTTAATACCACCTTTAATGTGCGGTTAGAGAGGAAGGACTGGATGAGGTCAAACAGATGTCCAGTTATCCCATAGCTCCGCAGTTTGCACAGGAGGCCAGCATGCCAGACCCTGTCGAATGCTTTGGAGATATCCAAGGCAACGGTTCGGGCTTCACCATTCTTGTCGAGTGCCTGGTATATGTACTCGGTAATGGTCGTTAGCATATCAGCAGTAGACCTGGTGAAGCGAAACCCATACTGTTTGTCAGAGAGAAGCCCGTTGGTCATAAGGTGCTGAATCACCTCGGCGTTGATAATGGCTTCGAAAACTTTGCCAAAGATTGGAAGGAGACTAATAGGACGGTAATTGGCGGGGTCCGAGGGTTCGCCAGAATTCTTAAATATAGGTACTACGCAGGAGGACTTCCAACAGGCAGGAAAGCAGGAAGCAGATAGGCAGAGGTTATAGAGTTTAGAGAGGACAGAGGAGAGTTCTGGGGCACATTTCTTCAGTACTATGACTGGGATTCCGTCACCGCCGCTCGCTTTGTGTGGGTCAAGTTGCGCAATTATCTTGGCGACCAGCGAGGGCGAGATGAGGACGTTATTTAGTTGAGCCTTAGTTCTGGGTGGGAAGTCTGGTGTAGGTATTCCTAACGAGTCCAGTGTCGAATTGGTTGAGAATTTACGGGCAAAGCACTCAGCCTTGTCGGCTGGGGAGGTGAGAACTTCAAATTCATTGATTAGTGGGGGTATTGAAGTCTTGTTCCTGCTGAGCACGCTTTTGCAGAGACGCCAGTAATCTTTGGAGCCAAACTTAGAGGATGCTATGCGTTGCCTAATTCTGGTAGCAAACGCCCTCTTGGCTTCGTTCAGTACTTTTTTGCACTTGTTCCGTGCTGAGGTGAAAAGGCGCCTGTTTTGGTTCGACGAGCAGCTTCGATAGAGCCGGAAGAAATGGTTCCGGTGGGCAATAGCGGCCGAGCAAGCGGGTGAGAACCAGGGGGACGAATTAGGTTTTAGTTGGAATTTTCTGGCAGGGATAAAAGCATCGATGCCAGCCTTAACCCAAGAGGAGACTTCGGAGGCACAGTCTTCGACAGGAAGATCAAAGACGTTGTTCCAGGGGACGTCGCAGAGGAAGTCCCTGAACGAGTCCCAGTCGGCTCTTTGGTAGCAGTATGATATTCTGCTGGTCTGGTTTTCTTGGGAGGAGTTAGTGCGGATTGATATGTTTACGGAGACTACGGCGTGGTCAGAATTTCCAAGGGGGCAGAGTTGCCTGGTAGTGCAGGAGTCTGGGATGGAAGTAAAACAAAGGTCGAGTAAAGAGTCCCTTCCGTTAGGGTTTTTAGAGAAACGCGTGGGGAAGTCCACCACTTGCGTTAGAGCTTGGGCTATTGAAAAGTGCATGGTGCGGATCCCAGCAAGGTCGGTGGCTGAGTTTTCAAGCCACTTGGTGTGGTGGGCATTAAAATCACCAAACACAAATATTTGGGCAGATGGGTGAGAAGAAATGGCCCTGTCGATGTTATTAGAGATGCAATCAAGTAACGTACAGTCAGAGGAGGAGGGGGAGCGGTAGAGGAAGAAGAGATAGCTAACCGAGCTTAGAAGTGAGAGACGGAAGCACATGAAGGAATGATCAAGGGATTCAAGAGATGTGACCCTGGCTAGGGGGAGTTGTTCGCTGACATATACACCAAGCCCATGCATATGGACATTGGAGTCCTTCCTGAAGAGAGGAAGGTAACCAGGAACGAACAGCTCTGAAGAGGGGATAGAAGGGTCAAGGTTAGTCTCACATATAGCTAAGATATCGGGTGAGTTAGTTAGAAGGAAAGACTCTACACTATTAAAGTTACTGCGAATACCTCGTATATTTGTGAAGGTAACGCAGATAGGTTTGGGCGATTTACGACTAGCTGGTTTAGGCTTGCTATTTTGTTTGTTAAATTTCATGTTGGTTGTAGTTGTGGATAGAGAGGTCTAGAGTAGGGTCAGATGGTCGTTAATTGCAGCAGGTGAAGGATGGAGAATGGCGCCGCCTGCAGCATAATGTGGCCTCGGGGTTGCCCATCGGAAATTCATGCAGGGACGCCCGTCCATGCGCGAAATGGCACTACAGGAACCCCGATATTATTCAACTGTTGATCAGAGCAGCCTCTCGAGACGCTACGCAAGAGTTCGGGCTCCTAACTACCAGTCGGAAGCAGCAACCAGGAAACTGCCAACCCGGTACCCTCAGAATGAAGAGACTTTGCCACCATACTCACCAACTGCAAAAAGCTTCCAGCCGAACCGACAAAGACCGAAGAAAAGAGAGATGAACCGGGAACCCCTTCCTAAACAAGAAACAAGGCGATCACCTCTACTCCTGTCCAAAAGAAGGGGGTGGAGTGTGAGACCGGGCGATAGAAGGTACTATCTACTCCAATTAAAAAAAAAGAATAAATGTGTGACTGAAGATAATTAAGTTTCAACTTAGTATAAGTCAAACCTAAATTTGATAATTAACAACAATTTACACAAAAATTAGGCAGAAAAGAACCGAAATAAAATAAAAAATACAAATCAAAATACAAATCAAAAATAAATAATTCAAAAATAAGATCACACTGGCTAAACTCACCAAGTTGAAGGCTGGCTGACAGAAAAAAGTTAAGAAAATTTCAAAAATTATCTCCATTTTGTTTCTTCTATACAGTTCTGGAGAGTTCTGGAGAGATTAAGTTACCTTAAGTAAGCAGTAACAGACAGTAGTGTGATGGAGGGGGATCACCTCCAAGCCATGTGTCCAGTTAGCAAGGGAATGACAGAACAATAAAATTAAAAAAAAAAAACAAACATGGCCGGTCTTAGAATTCCTACATATAACCAAAGCCCTAATATACCAAACCTAAATTTGATAATTAACAACAATTTACACAAAAATTAGGCAGAAAAGAACCGAAATAAAATAAAAAATACAAATCAAAATACAAATCAAAAATAAATAATTCAAAAAATAAGATCACACTGGCTAAACTCACCAAGTTGAAGGCTGGCTGACAGAAAAAAGTTAAGAAAATTTCAAAAATTATCTCCATTTTGTTTCTTCTATACAGTTCTGGAGAGTTCTGGAGAGATTAAGTTACCTTAAGTAAGCAGTAACAGACAGTAGTGTGATGGAGGGGGGATCACCTCCAAGCCATGTGTCCAGTTAGCAAGGGAATGACAGAACAATAAAATTAAAAAAAAAAAACAAACATGGCCGGTCTTAGAATTCCTACATATAACCAAAGCCCTAATATACCAAACCTAAATTTGATAATTAACAACAATTTACACAAAAATTAGGCAGAAAAGAACCGAAATAAAATAAAAAATACAAATCAAAATACAAATCAAAAATAAATAATTCAAAAAATAAGATCACACTGGCTAAACTCACCAAGTTGAAGGCTGGCTGACAGAAAAAAGTTAAGAAAATTTCAAAAATTATCTCCATTTTGTTTCTTCTATACAGTTCTGGAGAGTTCTGGAGAGATTAAGTTACCTTAAGTAAGCAGTAACAGACAGTAGTCAAGCAGTAACTTGCAAGGTGTTTTTCATCATATCTATTTTTCTTAAGTGCTTTCTACTTTATTTACATTATTTACATTGTTCGAATTGTTGTCCTCATCTGTATTGTTATATTAACATCATTTTGGCCTTTGTACGCCCCGACCATCTTCAGGTAATTGAAATTTTGATCTTGTTGTATCCCGGGAGGGGATAAACAGAGAAAGAATAGTGCAAGAAATAACTCTTAACACTGAGGATATATGAATAGAGATTTATTATACCTCAGTACAATAAACCAAATACAAGTACACCAACGAACAGTTAACACGAATAACAATTAAGAAGGCAATGTCTCTGTATAAGACGTATGTGCCCGTCTTGAGAAGTAGGCTTCCGTCTAGTGACGTCTAACTCTCGTCTAAGGCCGATGACTCTCGACTCTCGTATAATGACGAATAATCTTGATCACTCCCGTGTAATGACGAAGATTCTCGTATAGTTCTCGTCTTGGTCTTTTATAACCCGGGCCATACCCATTCCTGGGTAGGACAGGATATTCCACCACAACAGATCTGAACACTTTAGTTCAATCACTCCGGTATAATGTTCTCGTTCCATGTATCATGTCTCTTCCGGGTGTCTCAATTATCTCTGTTATATAACTTTAACTCAATTCTCTAAATTTTGGAGTCAACTTACTGGATCTAACCAACACTTATATCCACTAGATCAGTGATTCTCAAACAGGGGGAAATTTCCCCCTGGGGGGAAATTTGAAGCTACCAAGGGGGAAATAATTACACTACCTACTAAATAAAAAATCTCAGATGGATTTTCTCATGTC
The DNA here is from genome assembly GCA_037127315.1 of Ascarosepion bandense. Classification (NCBI taxonomy): domain Eukaryota; kingdom Metazoa; phylum Mollusca; class Cephalopoda; order Sepiida; family Sepiidae; genus Ascarosepion; species Ascarosepion bandense. The sequence continues at coordinate 1,159,002 of JBBBDQ010001416.1, read as the reverse complement.
TGAGCGAGAGAAAGAGAGAGAGAGAGAGAGAGAGAGAGAGAGAAAGAAAGAGAGAGAGAAAGAGGGAGAGAGAGACTGTTGTAGATGGGCGGCGTCGTACCTACTAGTCGCTTCACGTTCAAACATGAGCTCTGAAAAGAGAACGTGGGGGTGGAACAGGAGTACATTCACAGTTGTTACTAACTGCATTGATCAATACTAGAAAGAACGATAGCAGTTAGTAGACTTGAGAAATCTATTTTCCTGAAAAACTGTTTTAAGATCATTTTGTTTAATAAATTTCAACTAACTAACCAATCGGATGAGTTCCCGCTCGAAACAGGCGTTCTATTATTTTTAAATCCTGGTAGACAGTGTCAAAAAGATAACCGAGAGAAACTTCTCGAATAGAACTTACGGCTACACTTATCAATTTCGGCAGTAAGATGATGATACCTAGTTGCCAATCTCGTCATTCAATCAGTCAACTACCATACGTGATATACGCTCGGACGATCATGTCTCTTTCGAGACATGACTGACTAAGCAGAAGATTTCCTCATTACTTTCTGCAGTAGAGCGGTTGCCAGCCAAGGCTATAGAACTCAGAAGAGATTAATTAATATATTTCCCAAAGGTATTTGCATCCAGTAGATATAAGCATTGGTTAGTTCCAGTGACTTGACCCAAAGAGTTGTGAGTTCAATACCTGGCTACAGCAGTGCTGATCAATTAACGTAGAGTTGAGTTAAAAGGAGATAACTACAGGGCATCTGGGAGGAGCATCGCACATGGAATGAGAAGAATATACCTCAGTGATTGAAATAAAGGGTGGGTTTCAAAATTTATAGCATCTGAAGGAGGCTTAAGCGTACAACAGCCGAAACGTCGTAAACATGGCAATAAATATGAGGACAACAGTTTGAACAATGTAAAAAATGCGAATACTACCTCATCTCAGAAGTATAAACAAATGCTGAAAAAAGTTATAGGAAAAAATTTCTTCTAAATATTAAATTAAACTTTACTTCAATTAAAACTCTTGAGTTTTTGAAATTGGAACACACACGCACACGAAAAGCAGGACAAGAACTGAAAATTTGGTGTTGCCGATAATGTTAGATCGTGAAATACAATCCAATGGCCGTTGCTTTTGTTGTTACTTGTTCACAACTCTGAAAAGTATTTTCATTAATACGAAGCCGAGGCCAAAATTGTCAAAACGAAACGAATCTGAGTTTGAGTTTGAGTTTTGTTAAACTGCATATCAACCTCTGTGTGTTATTTAATGCCAGAAGGGTAGGGTTTTAATATATATATATATTTTTAATGTTTGTTATAGTCAGAATTTGATGAAAAAAAATTATTATTATTTTTATTTTAGAAAACTGAAGATGTCTTTCTGTTTTGTATTAAAAAATGTATTTCTGATAAAAATTTATTTTCCTTCAAAAATGTATTGTTAGTAATATTTTCCCTTCAAATATGTATATATATTTCTATAAAAGTCTATTTTTATACTTTCATAGTGTTTTGAATCCTGTTTGGGGATAAACTATTTGCCCATAGCTGGGACCATAACAGGTGCTACCACCCCGGGCCAGGGTGGACCTGAGAACAACAGCAATTAAGATGATGTAGTTTATTGTCATACCCAGGATCAGAAACGAATGTGAGATAAAAAATCAAAACAAAAGGAATCAGTTGATTAAACATAGCCTAAAAAACAAACTCAAATTCTTATATATTATTTTATGTAACTTCACAAATGATCTTTATCAAATTGCATCAGAAGGATAATTGATAACAACGGATGTTCTCCATAATTAAAGTTATGTACTGCGTCGTGGTGCAGTGGACATCAGTTCGGAACGAGAAATCAAGGAGCTGAGTTCGAATTCCTTGTATTCACTTACGCGCAAATACTCTTGGGAAAGGTATTAATCCGTCTCTTCCCTCCAGTTATGGGTTAAATAATAGGACAGATTTGGTTCTGTAGCCTTGGTCGGCAACCAGTCTACCCCAGAAAGCAATGGCAACCTACTGCGGGATAATCTTCTGCCCAGTCAGTCATGTCTCTTTCAAGACATGATCGCCCAAGCGTGTATCGCGTATGCCACTTAACTGACTAACTGACTGACTGACCTTTTAGGTTTGATCCAAAAGCTGATTAGAGTATTGAGAGACAAGAAAATTTCACTAGAAACAAATGGGAGAGTGTTAGATTGTTATGTGATGTCTGTCCTTCAATATGGCAGCAAATGTCTGTCCTTCAATATGGCAGCAATCTCATCAAATATGAAGGAAAGACTTGAAGCAACCGAAATGTAGTTCCACAGAAGGATGCTGAGAATGACATGTACCGATCATGTCAGTAATTATAAAATTTTGGAGAGGATGGAAACTAAAAGGAAACTAATAATAAACATCAGGAAAATACATCTAAATTTCCTGAGATATACTATGAGGAAGGAGGGCTTGGAGAATGTGATACTCTTAGTTCAGATCGAAGGAAATAGAGACAAGTGAGGGAGCGCGTAACATACTTGACAGAATTGAGCAAGTGGATGGCAGTGTGGGCTAACAGTCACTAGGGAGAGGGAGATATGGAGAGTCAACATCGTCTACGTCCTGAAAGTGCACTTTACACAGAAGAATATTAATAATAGTACTAACAATAATGGTAAGAATAATAGAATAATAATTGCCCCTCTCTTATTGTACCCTGCTAATACCTCATAAATAACGTTTTGATCGCGTGAGAAGATAAAAGACATATCAAAGACACTACTTGGTTTCAGTCAGAAAATGAAAGAAAGTATGGAACAAGACGTACTTAACGCCTGTTTCATTGAAATGGAAAAAAAACTTGTCAATTTCAGTCTTTAAAACTTTCCAAAGCGCCTAAGTGAATATAACGAACCCAACTGGAATCGGAATTCGAATCTTCGATTAACAATTACGAGCCATTAATCATTACACCACCCCCATATCCAAACTTACAGCACCTGGTATTCCTAAGCAGTCATCCTATTAAGGTACTGTCCAGCCTCTACGTTGCTTAACTTCGGTGATCGTATGGGAACTAATGTTTGAACGTGATGCGACCGCAAGCCAAAAAATGGTTATGGTGAATGAGGTGTATTATATGGTGATTTTAAAATCGCAGCTTAGATGTGGCACAAGACGAAAAGTATGGGAAACCCAGTGAGGTTCGAACTCGTTTCTCAATTGTAATGATTCTAGCGAAACAAGCATCCTAATCATTACACCACCTCGAGGTGCCCAAAGGTGTTTTATATGAATGAGTAACGACGTTGTAGGAAGTGATGATTATAAGAATTGCTATGTGATGTCTGTCTTTCTGTAGTGAATGTCGAACGATCTCTCCAAGGATGAAGTGTAAGCTTGAGGCAGCAGGAAGGCGGTTTTACAGAAGGATGCTGAGGATATCATGGACTGAGCACGTGACTAACGACGATGTGTTGGAGAGGATGGAAACGCTGAGAAAACTCATAATTAACATAAGGAAGAGACAGAAAGGGGATTCTGGGTCATGTAATGAGGAAGGAGGGCCTGGAGAATTTAATAATCATAGGAGGGATAGAGGAAAAGAGAGACAGGGGAAAGCAGCGTGAGACCTACTTGACAGGCCTGAGCAAATGGATGGTAGTGCGGGGGATTGTGAGAGATGCCAAGAGGAAGAATGTTGAGAACGAAAAGAGAGAGAGAGAGAGAGAGAGAGAGAGAGAGAGAGAGAGAGAGAGAGAGCGCCAAGTGGAAGTCTATGATAGCCTGCGTCCTAAAGGGACATGCCACATAAAGTAGAAGAATAGCGTTAACGCTGAGATAAGTTTCTGAGGTTACGACTACAGGAAAATTCTTGCATGGTAGGAAATAAAAATAATACCAATAAGCATGAAAGGTTAAAATACTTTTATTACTACCATTGCTACTACAACTAATATTACTAACACAAATATCTCTATAGATAATAATAATAAGAATAATAAGAATAATAATACCTAATTTTCTGAGATAATTGAAACTGTGTAAATTAAGTTTGCTTCATTAAATTAATTTTTATCTGATGATTGCAGAAGAAATTAGTTTAATTTTATTCAACAACAAATTGTTTTGTGCAATTTGGATTTATTGGAACTATTGAAGTAAAATATCTATCTATCTATCTATCTATCTATCTATCTATCTATCTATCTATCTATCTATCTAAATCCATTCTTTTCTATCTATCTATCTATCTATCTATCTATCTATCTATCTATCTATCTATCTATCAAATCTATCTATCTATCTATCTATCTATCTATCTATCTATCTATCTATCTATCTATCTATCTATCTCCATTCTTTTCTATCTATCTATCTATCTATCTATCTATCTATCTATCTATCTATCTATCTAAATCCATTCTTTTCTATCTATCTATCTATCTATCTATCTATCTATCTATCTATCTATCTATCTATCTAAATCCATTCTTTTCTTTCTTTCTATCTATCTATCTATCTATCTATCTATCTATCTATCTATCTATCACTGTCTGTTTCTTTACTGTACCAGATAGACGAAACTATATCACTTGAGGACTTTCAACAACAGTAAAAAATGGATATCCCATGTAACTCAATGAGAAAATAATAACCGAATCAAGATGTTGACTTTTCACATTACTTCCTACAAAGGTTTAGGAAGGAAATCCTCATCAATACTAGAAAGAGCGATAGCACTTATTAGATTTTTTTCCTGAGAAAAATTTTTAAATGGAAGATTTTTTTATAAATTTCAAGTAACAGCAGCAAATGCTGCTCGGTCAATAAATTCCTAATATTTCCTTATAAGAAAACAGCAATACTTATTTGGAGAAGAAAATATTACCAGCAATATATTTATGAAGAAAAATATTATCAAGAAAACATTTTTGAAGGGAAAAAAATATTACCAGCAATATATTCTTGAAGAATATATATATATATACCAGTAATACACCTTATTCTTGAAGAAAAAAAAAAAAATATATATATACCAGTAATACACCTTTTCACAAAAATACGTCAATGAAACCTGATCATCAAACTGATATCTTACAAAGAAAACTTATTCTTTCATACGAATCTATTATAAAAATCTTATCAGCATTAAATAACTCATTGAGGTGTTAATAAGCCGTGAAACAAAACGAACGAACATGAAGTGTCTATCACTCTACCAGAACATTCTTTTCTCATCACATCTTTATTATTAGCCTCCTAAATAATATAGCAACTGATAAAGATGGAATAAGGAGAGGAAAAGAAAAGCATTTAAAAAAAATCATAACCCTATAAGTAAGGAGATAAAACCACTAAGACTCAAGTGTAGATGCAATCAAACAAGACTTTAGTGAGCAGCAATAACTATCCTGGATTTTTGCAGAAATATTGAATAGTATTGACAATTTAACTTTTGTTAAAGTGTATATTCAATTCGTAAAGAAATAAATTTCGAGGTGTTTTCACGCTAATAAAAACATTTCAACCACGTTCTCATTATTCTTATTTATCGAAGATAAGTCGTAGAATTTTCAAAGGAATTACTGGTTAGAAACAAAAAAAAAAAAAAGAAAAGAAAACAAGTATTTCTTTTAAATAATGTTTTCATCATTAGGTGTTAGATTTCTGTTTCAAATAGAAAATAATTTGTAAAAGCAACAGAATGTTTTTACGCTTAAAAAAACAGAAAATTTATTATTTAACAAAAGCAGAAAATGACACGCTGCAGTTGTCTATAATAAAACAATGACTAACAAGTCAGTCTATCATAAAACAATGACTAACAGGCTAGTCTATCACAAAACAATGACTAACAGGCTTCTTCTTCTTCTTCTTCTTCTTCTATGTGCCCTGGCCCTTCAGGACGTAGGCGATCATGGATCTCCACGTCTCCCTATCCCTTGTGGCTCTTAGTATGTTTGTTCCTGTTGCTCCTAGCAACCCCCGTTCCGTCATCCACCTGATCAGACCCTGCAAATATGTTATCCGCTGCCTTCCTCTGTCTCTCCTTCCTTCTATCTGTCCAGTCAGTATCAGGTTCTCCAGGCTCTCCTTCCTCATTGCATGTCCCAGGAACTTCAGTTGTCTCTTCCTGATGCTCAGCATCAATTTCCTTTTTGTTGCCATTCTTTCTAACACTTCGTCGTTGCTTGTATGCTCAGTCCACGATATCCGTAGCATCCTTCTGTAGAACCACATTTCGGCCGCTTCCAGTTTTGTCCTCATTTTCGATGATATTGTCCAGCATTCACAGCCGTATTGAAGAACTGACATCACGTAGCAGTCTAGCACTCTTTTCTTTGTTTCTATTGAGATTTTCCTGTGTGTTAGTATTTTGCTCATCTTCTGGAACGCGTCCTTTGCCATGCCAATTCGCCTTCGGATCTCCGTGTCGCACTTTCCATCTCCTGTTAGAACACTTCCTAGGTACTTAAATTCTTGGACTTGCTTGATTCTGTTATCCCCTACCTGTATTTGGCATTTTGGATTGTATCTTTTGCTGATGACCATGCACTCAGTTTTCTTAAAGTTTATTTGTAGTCCTTTCTTGTCACTCTCCACTGCTACTTTCTGTATGAGATCTTGCAGTTTCCTTTCCGTGTCCGCAATCAGTACTGTATCGTCCGCATATCTTATGTTGTTCAGGTTGTGGCCTCCAATAACAAATCCTGGTGTGTCATCTAGGGTCCTCAAAATATTCTCGCTGTATAGGTTGAACAAATCCGGTGAAAAGACACATCCTTGTCTTACGCCTTTTTCTATCTTTGTGTATCTACTGAGGTCGTTACCTGTCCGTATGCAGGCCGTTTGCTGCCAGTAGAGATTCTTGATTATTCTTATGTCTTTGCCGAAAATGTCGAGGTTGCCTAGCATTTCCATCAATTCTTTGTGTCGTATTTTGTCGAATGCTTTCGCGTAATCAATGAAGCATAGGTACAAGTCTTTCTTCATTTGTAATGCCCTTTCAGAGAGCTTCCTAATCATGAATATGGCGTTCCTTGTTCCAGTGTCCTTGACGAACCCGCACTGTTCCTGCCCTATCTCTGGCCTGATTCTGCTTCTCGCTCTATTCATCAGGATTCTGACAATCAGTTTTGTAATGTGACTCATTAAGCTGATAGTCTAGTCTATCATAAAACAATGACTAACAGGCTAGTCTATCATAAAACAATGACTAACAAGCCAATCTATAATAAAACAATGACTAACAAGCCAGTCTCTCATAAAACAATGATTCACAAGCCAGTGTCACAGAAAATTACTACGATTCTGGGGTCTGTCCTGATTCGGTTTTACATATAATGGTCTTATGACGCGCCATCTAATTGAAGTCACGGTGGGATGAGTATATGATGTCCCTCCAGAGAATAATTTTAAAGAGACTAAGTTGACATTAGCCGGTCTAAGTTTTTTTTTTTGTAATATGATGGCGTTGTTAATTTTGTTTTACGGCATATTAACATCTCCATGGGTTATTTAATGTCAACTAGATTTTTAGAATAGATTCGTATAAATAGAATATGTATTCTTAGTAAGAAATCAATTGATGCATTTATGCAAAAAGTGTTTTTGTTGAGAGTCAAATGCATTACTGGTAATATATATATTTTCTTTCAAAAATGTAAGATTTTTTTCTTTCAAAATATATTGCTGGGAATTTTTACTATAAAAATTAATTTTTTACTGCAAGAATTTATGTTTATACTTTCATAATGTTTGAGTTTGGGGTTAACAATTTACCCATAGTTGGGACCTTAATTGGTGTTACTACTTCGGGTCAGAGTGGACCTGGGAACAACAGTAATTAGGAAGTGTATCCATCCCTCACAGAACATCGCAATCAGAAGCCTTGCTGCCGGATATAGTTTATCGTAATACCCGAGACGTTAGTAATATGAAACGGTTTCGTAACAATCATAAGATTTCATGAACGGCTTCTGCTCCGATGTACTTAGCTCACTGGTGCCCCTATATATAAATTTACTCAAGCCACAAGATTAGCAATAAGGTCCCACCCTTTTACTGTGAAACCAATAAATTGTAAACGCAAATTCTATCCCATCAGCTTCTTTTCTCGCACTTCCTGCCTGTGGAATTCCCTTCCATTTACTTGCTTTCGTGACAGCTACAATTTCTAAGAATTTAAATGTATAGTCAATAGTCATCTCCTATCTCACTAACCTGCATCCTTACTCTCATGCTTCTTTCCCCGTCCACTTCACTCTCATCAGTATTCTCATCCTTCTCTTACCCACTTCCTGACACCCCTTATAACCTTTCACTCTTTCTCATAACTTTCCTCCTATGTAAACCCCTGCGCATCAGTGGCAGTAAAATGCCTTGCTTGGGGCGATATGATTATAAAAAAAAAACAATTAGACGCATTCCGAAAGAAAATAAAAAGTATATAATTAAGATAAACACAGACAAAACTAAAAATGTATATGAATTTTTACTTCTCAAACCAGAGCAAACTACTCAAGGACACCCCGCCCCATATATATGTATGTTGGAATACAGAAACCACTTATCTACCTTTGGTGGAAATAAGTCAAATGGATCACGTGACGGGGCGCTTAGTGATATCACTCCATGCATGACGAATGCAGTAGACAAATTCAGTTGTTTACATCAGCCACCACGTTAGGTTGCTTTCTTTTAGCCTGGGTCAAGTAGTTCAGGCTGAGTCTAAATATGCCTCGCCCAGGAACTTACAAGTCCACGGTGCCGTTTCCATTTGGTAATATATATTACCCAGATATAAAATGAAACTCCAGCTCACAGTACCAAGATTGGATGTTTCCAGTTAATGGAATATATCCTCGCGTGGAACATTGATGAATTTTGCCCGTTTGAAACTTAAGTTCTAAGTTTTGTTTCTCCAGATACATTAATATCTCCACATTATATTCAATTGTGGTGTATATATATGTAATACTAGCAGTACATTGCTAGGGTGTAATGAAAGCTTTAAAACTAATCCATGGTCCTGGAGCTCAGACTCTTTGGACGTTGGCACGAAAGACTAAAAAGCAATAGTTGTTTCCAGTTAAAGTGAAACCGTAGACTGAAAGAAAAATTAATGGATGTAAGTCAATTTTTGATTTCCTGGTATCGATATCAAATAAGTTATTTTCGTCGTAAACTGAATTTTGAAAGGTATATAAGTCCTCTGAGTAAATGGTATCATGGCTGAGACTAAGAACTACAATTATATCTACTTAGAGCCAAACTCGAAGCAAAAACTAAAATTAAAGGGCTGAAAAAATACATACATACATGCAGAGACACACACAAATATCTTGCCTTATATATATATATATATATATATATATATATATTATCGATTTTCTGCACTATTGTAAGAACTGCAACCTTGAAACTTCTGAATATCGTTTTTTATGTCTTTGTCTACGAGTGTATGAAATTTGATTAAAATCGGACCACACCTTCTATAACCCGATTTTTTCGATTATCGATTTTCGATATTTATCGGGAGTACCTCGACACGAAACTTAGCTAAGAACACTTGCAGACGCTTATAGTACAACCGTGTAAATTTTCAAGAAAATCAGTTCAGCCGTTTCGGAGTCTATAGGTAACGGACACACACACAGACACACGCACACACAGACAAAGTTCTATTTATAAATAAGTTTAGATATTTTTGTTTATGTGAGACACGTGTATACATGTACATATTTTTTGTGCATGTCTTAGTAGTATAAAAGCCTTTCAGAGAATAAAGCATGTTTATTATTCTTTTTCATTTCACCCATTCCGTTGCGTCCTTGAATTACAGTGTGAGTATCTCAGATGAAAGAAGGGAAATACAAAGAGGAGAATAAGTATTTCCCTCGTTACATATATAGAAGATGAGATGGGTAAATTTTCGCCATTTTATATTTTTAATTTGCGCATGCGCATTGTGCGCTTTTGAATTTATTGACTGCGCAGCTTATTAGGGTCAGTTATGAGAAAAAGTGGTAATTGTCTCTGCCAGAAATTTGGAAACGTCATGCTGTATTGCATGGCATTCACGCAGGAAATTATAATCCAAACATTCACAATGTTTGGGTCTCAATCTGCGGACATTGCAGAGGAATCGTTAATAGACGGATGAGTCTTGATTCCCATCCACCTCTTATTATTTCATCATCACCCCAATTGGAGTAGATAGACTAATTGAAGTAGATAGACTAAACTATCGCCCGGTTCACACTCCACCCACGTCTATTGAACAGGTGAAGAGGCTAATCCCTTGTTTCCTGTTTAGGATTCGGTTTCTGCTTTTCTCTTTTCCAATCTTTTCACTCTTTTCTTTATTTTTTTTCAATTGGAGTAGATAGACTAAACTATCGCCCGGTTCACACTCTACCCACGTCTATTGAACAGATGAAGAGACTCATCCCTTGTTTCCTGTTTAGGATTCGGTTTCCGGTTTTCTCTTTTCCAATCTTTTCACTTTTTTCATCATTTCTTTTTTTCAATTGGAGTAGATAGACTAAACTAACCCCCCATTCACAATCCACCCACGTCTATTGAAAAGGTGAAGAGGCTCATCCCTTGTTCCCTGTTTAGGATGTGGTTTTCGGTTTTCTCTTTTCCAATCTTTTTACTCTTACGTAGCCCTTTGCGCATCAGTGGTGTTATCGCCTTGCTTGGGGTGATATGATTAAAAGAAAAAATTACGAAGATGTTTTGTGTGATCACTAGTGATAGCGACGTTATGCTTCCATTCATATTTCCAGATGGCGTCAGAATCGACACGGAGTTCTAAATCAAGTTCTTTGAGGAGGTAGTGCTGTGCTGGGTCAAGAGGATGGCTGCTGGAAGACCCTATGTCTGGTAACAAGACTCTGAACCATGCCACACTTATAAAATGTACATTGTAATATATACAATGTACATTTTATATGACAATGTATACGAAATATGCATAACAACAGAGTGAAAGTAGAAGGATCGAGAATATTTTATAAACATTCTCTTCCCCCCCACCAAGCAAGGCAGGACTGCCACCAGTTCGTAAGGCTTACAGAAAAAAACAAAAAACAAAAAAACAAAAAAACAAAAAACAAAACCAAGGTACAGAAGATATCGAAGAAAAGATGAGAACTTGATGGGATTTTGAGCGGTAGATGTGATTTAGGGAGGTAGAAGATAGCAATTGACGTTGCATTTAAATTTTCGGAGATTGAATCTGTCAGGGAAGCAAGTATACGGGCGGAAAGTGCGAAAAAATAAACTTATAGAGTAGAAGTAACGGTTACATTTAACTGTTTTGACGGTAAAAGGTGGGACCTTGATATCAGTTTAGTAGCACGAGGTAAATTCATGTGTTCAGGAAACCAGGAAAAGAAGCTTGTCAAAGCAGAAGCCGTGAAAGTATTTGTAGAAAAGACAGTGTGAAGCCACCTCCTGTTTGGGAGAAAATAACTGAAGACAAACAGCCAAGTCAGGATCACCTACGTTGCGCATCCTTTTTTGGATTTTGTCGAAAACTCCGAGGTGAATATTAGGAGCACCCGACCAGATACAGGAACAGTATTCAATGCACGGGCGAATGGTAAATAAATTCTTATGAAAAAACAAAAAAACAAAAACAAAACTTTCTGACCTGACAGAGTAATCCAACTTTTCTAGCGATAGATGCAGCTATAGATTCTATGTAATCGTCCTACTTGAGGTTGGTTGAGAGTGTGAGGCCAAGGAGGCACACTGTGTTGCTTTCTAGAAGATTAGTGTCATCCATACTGATAGAAGGTGGGAAAGTTTCTCTATGATGGTTAAAAGAGGGCAGCTACATTTTGGAAGCATTCAAATTTCAAATGTAAATGTATGATATGGTGAATAAGAGAGAGAGAGTGAGAGAGAGAGACAGAGAGAGAGTGAGAGAGAGAGAGTGTGAGAGAGAGACAGAGAGAGAGAGTGTGAGAGAGAGAGAGAGAGAGAGTGTGTGTGTGTGTGTAAATATACACGTTTATGTTTGTATTTATGTGTTCAAATGTAGCATTCCCCTGTTTAATATGTGGTGGAAGAAGCTAGGTATTGAATGCAGGATTATGTCGGTCCCGGATGTATTGCATTTTATCTCTGGATATGTTGAGCGTAGCATCGAAGAATTAATAAAGTCAATTAATCCATTCGGATTTAGGTTGACTTTCTATCTAGTTATATTCATATCTATAGATCAGCTTTGAAAGTGCCGCTTCAGTTTTAATTGGCTCATGATTAGTGACCTTATATCCTGGTAGGGAGCAGCCCTGGCTTTTGATTCGCGTGATAGACTATTATATTCGTATTCTAGCCAAGTGGGTTGATCGAAATATGACTTTATAGCCTAGCGAATTAAAGGATACATTTGATTTTAGGGATGCTGATATTTCGGTGTACATGTTATTATTTCTTTGTTTTGATTTATTTATTTTTGTACCGCAATAAAGTAAAAATATTCATGTTCCAGATACAAAAAAATTAACAGTTATTGTATTTTTATCATTGAGATGTTATTATTTACAGTGAAACATATGGCAGTGTGTGCGTGCGTGTGTGTGTGTGTGTGTGTGTGTGTGTGTGTGTGTGTGTGTGTGTGTGTGTTTGTTGAGTTTGAGCTTATTGGGTTTATCATTAATTACATTCTTTTGATAGTCAGTTAAATACCATACGTGATACACGCTTGGGCGATCATCTCTCGAAAGAGACATGACTGATTGAACAGAAGATTATCCTGCAGTAGGTTGCCATTACTTTCTGCGGTAGACTGGTTGCCAGCCAAAGCTATAGGACCCAGTCTGTTCAGTTATTTAACTCATAACTGGAGAGAAGAGACGGATTAATACCTTTCCCAAGGGTATTTGCGCGTAAATGAATGCGAGGAATTTAACTAGAATTCGAACTCGGTTCCCGATTTCTCGATAATATTTAAGTCAACACTAGTGACAGTTAATTTCATGCTTAAACGCAATGTTCAGTTTCGACGGTTCGGTTTAAGCATGAAACAGACTTTCGCCGTTGGACGTTGATTTCAGTGATAACGTTTATATATATATATATATATATATATATATATATATATATATATATATATATTATAAATCCAGGTAAAGATAACCCAAGTTTTTACGATTTTGAGTTCCCTTGCATTTATTTTTTTATAAAATATTGTAGGGCATAATATAATCATAGAATTATGAATTAAAAGTACGTTGCGACACGAAAATTTCTATGTTTCCAGATAGAATCTCGTTATCAGGCAATGTTGGATTTTGGTTGTGAAAATGATTTACATTTAAATACAAAAAAACATTCATGCTATTTATGTATGCGGGCAGATATAAAATTTATGTGTGTGTTCCTTTTAACTAATCCGAATAAATGTATTTGGTCAAGGTATTTAGCAATGACGGGGATTCGTAGGCTATGAATTCAGGACTTTTATCTAGGATATTACTGATAAGTGAACAGAAACTCCCTTAGTGGGGATTTGAACTCGTTTTGCTGGTTTGGTATCTCTTATACCAACTGAATGCTTATTTTTTTTCTTAAAGGCATTATTGTTCGTTCATGTACGAGTATTAATAAGATTTAAAAATAGTTGGGGAAAGGAACACAAACATCCTTGGGCATAGTTTGAACTCATTTTGCCGGTTTTCTTATCTATTATCTAAACATATTTATAAATGGAACTTTGTCTGTGTGTGTGTCCGTTACCTATACACTCCGAAACGGTTGAACCGATTTTCTTGAAAATGTACACAGTTGTACTATAAGCGTCTGCGAGGGTTCTTAGCTAGGTTTTGTGTCGAGGTACCCTGATAAGTATCGAAAATCGACAATCGAAAAAATGGGGTTATAGAAGAAGTGGTCCGATTTGAATCAAATTTGATACACTCAAAGACAAAGACATAAGAAACGATATTCAGAAGTTTCAAGGTTGCAGTTCTTACAATAGTGCAGAAAATCGATAATATATATATATATATATATATATATATATATATATATATATATATATATATATAAGGCAAGATGTTTGTGTGCGTGTCTGTTTATCTGCCTGAATGTCCGTATTTTTTTCAGCCATTTTATTTTAGTTTTTGCTTCGGGGTTGGCTCTAAGTAGGTATAATTGTAGTTCTTAGTCTCAGCCATGATACCATTTACTTAGAGGACTTATATACCTTTCAAAATTCACTTTACGACGAAAAAAACTTATTTGATATCGATACCAGGAAATAAAAATTTTACTTACATCCATTCATTTTTCTTTCAGACTACGGTTTCACTTTAACTGGAAACAACGATTGCTTTTTAGTCTTTCATGCTAACGTCCAAAGAGTCTGAGCTCCAGGACCATGGATTAGTTTTAAATCTTTCATTACACTCGAGCAACGCCGGGCTATACTGCTAGTACTAACTGAAAGATTAACTTTGCTTGTTACAGGCATTATTCTTCGTTCCTGTACGAATGTTAATAAGATCTAAAAAAATAGTTGAGGAAACGAACACAAACATCCTTAGACGGAGTTTGAACTCGTTTTTCTATCTCTTATACCAACTAAAGGTTGTTACAGACATTATTTTTCGTTCATATAGGAATGTTAATAAGATTTAGAAAATAGTTAGAAAAACGATCGCTATTTTTTCTTAGAAGAGTCATTTCAGTAGTTCTGACGACATTCGAGATAAGTCAATTCCCGCTTTCGTCATTAGCATGGCTTTTTTCAACTTAAACATAATCCGATCATTTTTTTCTTCTTCTTTCATTATCCATTCCATTATTTTATAAGTCGGTTGTTTAGGCGCAAACTGTAAAAATAGACATATCACGGATGATGTTTTTTCTCATTGTTTATGCTCTCTAGTATATAGAGGTAATATAATGGATTTTAAAATTAAATACATATAGGCTAGGGTTAAACAGGGACTTAGGTATTTTGAATCTTTATAAATATTTCAATAGTTAAACATTTTTTAGGTACACTTAAAATTTTTTTCTTTAAAACAACATTTAAAAGTATTATTACAGTTAGGTTTACGTTTAAGAATATTCAAAAATGTCTATCGCTTTCTACATCACGTGATGTAAACATCTCGCGACAGACGCTTCTCACGACGAACGCTTCTCACGACGAACGGTTCTAGTTTAAATTTTAAAATCATTTGTTTCTGATGAAAGGCCGAGGTCGGTCTGAAATATCAAATATATATATATATAATAATAGAAATCAATAAATACTGTCAAAAAATACATTTTTAAACTTACAACTTTTTAGTAGCTTTTCCTATACATATTAAGACAGTATACGTGGATCATTATTATACTATATATATATATATATATATATATATATATATATATATATATATAAAGAAGAGAATACTTAATGCCTGCTTGAACTTGCTTGAGTCCAGTAGGTGAACGAGTTCGTTTAATCAGCTACAAGCTCTGGGATAAATCTGAATTTGTTTTCATTTTGCTCGTATCTGTTGTAGCCCATAATTAATATGTTTATACAAATATTGAATGATGCAAGTAAAGTGATCCACGACAGAAAAAATGTGGATGTAACGAATATACAGACGCAAGATAAGAAAGTCCCTTCGGTTGTCGTGGAAAACGAAGCACAGACTAAGCAAATTTTGTGATTAATTCAATTAAGTAGGATATTAAATGCCTCCACTGAAGTGAATATGTCAAAATCAAAAGAATGTTCTTCAGTTCATTAAACTCAAATTCTTATCATGAAGTTCCTTATATAATATATGGCAAACCATATAACTGCGTAAAGCATTATGTAATATGTATCAAAATAATATATCACTCCCTTCCTAAAAATCTTATTTTTCTTGGCTTTGCTTTGCAGGAAGTTTCCTTTCATTGCCATGTTCAAGAATAACACTTTTTCTGTTTATCGAAGCAGTAAACATTCGACGTAATGCTTCGTATAAACGATCAAGTTCCAGTCCATGAGCGTTTGCAATAATGATTCTTCCATGTTTCAATACTTAATAATGAACGGCACCAAACATAAATTTAAGATTTATGTGAATGATGTCTTGGTTTTGATGGTGATACTAATTTTTCATTTTATAATGACATTCAAAACTCAGTTTTCATCACCTATAACACTTAGTTAAATGCCATACGTGATACACGCTTGTGCAATCATGTTTCGAAAGAACAGGACAGAAGATTTTCCCGCAGTTGGTTGCCATTGCTTTCTGCGGTAGACTAGTTGCCAGCCAAGGCTATAGAACCCAATCTGTTCTGTTATTTAACCCATAAAGGGAAAAGGCGGATTAATACCTTTCCCAAGGGTATTTGTGCGAAAGTGAATGCAAAGAATTTAACTGGAATTCGAAATCGGCTCTCCGATTTTTTGTTCCGAGTCGGTATCCACCGCATCACAACGCACATATAACACTGCGTTGTAAAAAGAAAAAATTAGACTTCCAGATCAAAAGACACATACAGATGGTGAAACGTCGCATTCAGACTTGTCGGACTGTCTGCCTTGGGGCAGAGAAGAACCCAGACGATGCTATGATGAAGGGCAGAGCTTCGTTTGAGAAAAAACCGATAGTAGCCTGATCCTACCTTATGAAGGATCAACGGGAAATTTTTGCCCGAGCTTACGGGCTCGGCTATCCCACATTAAAAACTGGCTTTGTACCTCATCCGGCCTTAGTGGGGAGGTTTCTGCTATATATCCAGATTGTGAAACGTTGCGTTCAGTTCGTAATAGAAAGCACAGGAGGAATCAGAATACTTCCTTTGCAAGTTTTATACTTTGAAATATTTTATAACCGACACATTAACAGAGAAAATGATAATAAACTAATTTTAAACACAGTTTTTAACCATCGTTCTGCCCTGGTTGGTTAAATCATAGCCCATAGCAGTGAAATTCGTAATTGTTTCTCTACCCGCGAGAAATGTTTTACGAGACCCGCCCCCTAACCTGATAGAGAAAATAAATAAATAATACAATAAATATAATTATGGTATTATGATTAATATCACAAATATTACAATATCAAATACCACAAATATTACAATATCAGTGAAATGCGTAATTGCTCCTCGACCTTCGAGAAATGTTTCCTGAGACCTGATCGCTAACCTGATAGAGAAAATAAACAAATAATCTGATAAGTATAATTTTGATATTATGATTAATATCACAAATAGTACAATATCAGTGAAATGCGTAATTGCTCCTCTACCCTACGAGAAATGTTTCATGAGACCCGACCTAAAACCTGATAGAGAAAATAATAAATAAATAATATAATATAATAAAATTTACAAAATAAAAATCATAATCAGTATGTTCACAGCGCAACGATTTGGATTAAGTGCATTGACAAATGAGATGATTACATCACAATATAAATACATGTGCAAAGTAAATCTATTTTTCATCACTAGGCCACAAATTTATTGAATTACCTACAAACATTTGAAATTTAAAACCTTATTTAATTTTTAGAGGCTTACAGTTACATCACGTTAACACACCGGTTCCCATATGACTATCAAAGTTAAGCAACCTCTAGTCTGGTCAATACTTCTATTGGTGACTGTATAGGAATCTTAGGTGATGTAAGTTTGGATGCCCAGGGGGTGTAATGGATAACTGGTATAGTTAATCGGTGAGCCGAGTTAAAATTTCACTCGTGCTCTTTTTATTTGATTTAGGCATAAATACCCTTGGGGAAAAGTATGAATATGTATCTTCTCCTCCAACTATGGGTTAATTAGTAAGACTTGTATTACTAAACCATTATTATCTTCAAGAAAATCATATCAGAATATAAAAATATTTTCAGGCTTTAAATATCCTGCAAGAGATCTTTTAACCGTGGAAAAAAGATTCAACATAACATTTATTTTCTCTTAATTCTCGCTTATGGTACTCGCTTCCTGTTCCATACTTTCCAGCTAACGAAAAGAAGAAGGTAGGTTTAACCAGTGTATTTGAATAATAGAACATGTATACAAAATAAGAGTGTTTTTAGTCAGCAGATAGAAGGGTCCATCCGAACTGTCAAATTACACTGTGTTTTGACTGCCTCCTCTAGGAAGTCTCGCAGGTTAGTATTTATGAAGGAGGAAGAGTTCATTCCAATGTAGATAGGGCCACATAAGATTTAATCATCAAATTTTAAATGCAATGTCATTCGGACTATTGTCCTCATTTTTGTCGCCACTTGTACGACGTTTCGGCCGTTGTACGCTCCGATCTTCTTCAGGTGCTAGGAATTTCGAACCGAACTCTTTATTACAATCACTGGGGTATATGAACTCTATTCTTTGCGTAAAGCCTCGATTGAAAGTCATGAGTTATCTTCTTCTAACCGGAGCCCGGAGCGTACAACGGCCGAAACGTCGTACAAATGGCAACAAAGATGAAGACAATAGTCCGAATAATGTCAATACTGTAAATACTACCACATCTCAGAAATATAGTCAAATAGAATCATCTATTATTAAACATCGTACAAATGGCAACAAAGATGAGGACAATAGTCCGAATAGTGTAAATACTATAAATACTACCTCAACTCAGAAATATAGAAAATAGAATGATCTATTATTAAACGTCGTACAAATGGCAATAAAGATGAGAACAATAGTCCGAATAGTGTAAATACTGTAAATACTACCTCATCTAAGAAATATAGACAAATGGAATGATGTATTATTAAATGTCGTACAAATGATAACAAAGATGAGGACAATAGTCCGAATAGTGTAAATACTGTAAATACTACCTCAACTCAGAAATATAGACAAATAGAATGATCTATTATTAAACGTCGTACAAATGGCAATAGAGATGAGGACAATAGTTCGAATAATGTAAATACTGTAAATACTACCTCATCTCAGAAATATAGACAAATAGAATGATCTATTATTAAACGTCGTACAAATGGCAATAAAGATGAGGACAATAGTCCGAATAGTATAAATACTGTAAATACTACCTCAACTCATGAATATAGACAAATAGAATGATCTATTATTAAATATCGTACAAATGGCAACAAAGATGAGGACAATAGTCCGAATAGTGTAAATACTGTAAATACTACCTCAACTCAGAAATATAGACAAATAGAATGATCTATTATTAAACGTCGTACAAATGGCAATAAAGATGAGGACAATAGTACGAATAATGTAAATACTGTAAATACTACCTCATCTCAGAAATATAGACAAATAGAATAATCTATTATTAAACGTCGTACAAATGGCAATAAAGATGAGGATAATAGTCCGAATAGTGTAAATACAGTAAATACTACCTCATCTAAGAAATATAGACAAATGGAATGATGTATTATTAAACGTCGTACAAATGATAACAAAGATGAGGACAATAGTCCGAATAGTGTAAATACTGTAAATACTACCTCAACTCAGAAATATAGACAAATAGAATGATCTATTATTAAACGTCGTACAAATGGCAATAAAGATGAGGACAATAGTCCGAATAGTATAAATACTGTAAATACTACCTCAACTCATGAATATAGACAAATAGAATGATCTATTATTAAACATCGTACAAATGGCAACAAAGATGAGGACAATAGTCCGAATAGTGTAAATACTGTAAATACTACCTCAACTCAGAAATATAGACAAATAGAATGATCTATTATTAAACGTCGTACAAATGGCAATAAAGATGAGGGCAATAGTACGAATAATGTAAATACTGTAAATACTACCTCATCTCAGAAATATAGACAAATAGAATGATCTATTATTAAATGTCGTACAAATGGCAATAAAGATGAGGACAATAGTCCGAATAGTGTAAATACTGTAAATACTACCTCATCTAAGAAATATAGACAAATGGAATGATGTATTATTAAACGTCGTACAAATGATAACAAAGATGAGGACAATAGTCCGAATAGTGTAAATACTATAAATACTACCTCAACTCAGAAATATAGACAAATAGAATGATCTATTATTAAACGTCGTACAAATGGCAATAAAGATGAGGACAATAGTTCGAATAGCGTAAATACTGTAAATACTACCTCAACTCAGAAAAATAGACAAATGGAATGATCTATTATTAAACGTCGTACAAATGGCAATAAAGATGAGGACAATAGTCCAAATAATGTAAATACTACCTCATCTCAGAAGTATAGTCAAATCCTTCCTGTTCTTTATTAATGTTTTTGTTTCTAATTCTTCCACATCCTACAGCACTTATTGTTTTAGTGGCTTTTACTGAATTGCATGGCGTGATACCGATTAAAAACAGATATGAACATAGTAACAAAAGTTTAAGACCCCTCTCAAAATTTTACAATATTAGATTTAAAACAACATGCAAATGTAATATATTATCTTGAACGGCAGAAGTAATTGACAGGTACTTACTACTTGTACTAATTGTTTCTGCATTCACCCTGGCCGGTTTGAGCCGGCTTTCTGCCGAGCGCAAACCACATGTCAGACCATCGCAGCCTACGTTCGCCGATCCTGAGCCAGGTCAAACAAAATGACGAGACAATCGCGGTTCCATCTTCAAAGACCAACTATTTGTAGGCCCGATATTGCTGCTAGATCATCCTTGATAGTCGTCGCCCACGTATTCAGCTGCCCACTAACACGTTTGCATCAGCCAGTAGAGAAGATGGGAGAAGGACATCGCGGATAAGCTCTCCCTCTTGACGTCTAGCTGAACCATCGCAGGTGACGCTGAAGAAGGACGGGTAGCAGAGGTCGGAGATTCAGGCCACCTGTAAGACCGACGAATTGACAGGTACAATCGGCCGTGGGTGAGGTCAACAAACCTTGGCAGATATATCTGGCCGTGAATAATGTCAGCAGGGCGCAATAAAAAAACATAAGCGACACGCGGTTTGAAAGCCTATGGCCGGCAAGAATATGATTGACAGATATATGCGACCATAAATAAAAGTCAACCAGAGACAAGGGTGTTTGACAGATATATTCCGGTTGTAGATAGCGTCAATAGAGCGACAACTTGAAAAAGCAAAAATGCGTGGGAGTTTGTGGGATATATATATTCTGGTGTTTTTGGCAGAAGAGACAAAAAACACCCCCGCTGGCTTTTGACTCCCGACGGCTCCTTCGTTTGCGTGAAATCTTTCCGAGTGCTCTACTGTTCCACACAAGCGTCATCAACGAAGAACAGAAATAAAAGTTTATATTTTTATATATACGTGTTCCTCTAGTATTTGTCTATATTTCTGAGATGAAGTGATAATTACAGTATTTACATTATTCTGACTATTGTCCTCATCTTTGTTGCCATTTGTACGACGTTTCGGCCACTGATATATTCATTGCTATATCCACCTTTTTTTTTCCTTTTATTCACATTTTGTTTGAATTTAATTTCAACTATTTGATTTCATTCAAGTATCACAATGTTTGTCTATATTTCTGAGATGAGGTAGTATTTACAGTATTTGCATTATTCGGACAATTGTCCTCATCTTTGTTGCCATATGTACGGCATTAATTAGCCTTGAATATCCCTCAAGCTCAGGCGGATCAGCTAAGATGGAAAGTGAGACAGAAACTAGAGAAAGCGAAGCCACCTAAACCAAACATCACGAAAGAGGAGGGACTGGCACTCATGACTCTACAGAGAAATGAGAACATCATCATACTACCAGCTGATAAAGGCAATGCAACTGTAGTGATGGACGGAACTGAATAAACCATAAAACTGGAAGACCTCCTGAAGAAGGTTGGAGCGTACAACGGCCAAAACGTCGTACAAATGGCAACAAAGATGAGGACAATAGTCTGGATAATTTAAATACTAAAAATACGTGTTCGTCGTTGCTAGTTTAAAAAGAAAAAAAAAGAAGGAAAACAACTAAAATAAAACAGCACACTTTTTTTCCGATTTCGTGTAGAGCCTTTCCCTGAAGTTGAAAAATGTTGAGGAATGTGGCTTGTTCGAACACATTAAGCAGGGCAATACGATTGGCAGAGAGTGCATGCGTGGAGGTTTGCGGGAGGAATGAAGTCGTTACAAAGCGAATATATATTTTCGATCTCTTTCAGTTATGGAATGATATTTCTATAATTTCGAATATGGTAGAGGACCACTAAAGGCAAATAGACAGAGTCTTGGGTTGTTTGTGCAACCATAATCTCAGGTTGACACAAGCTAAATGTGAGTTCTTTTATCTGGACTTCAAATTTATACAGCCAGATTTCGATGAAGTCAAGGCTATAATGTGCGTTGTGGAGCAGTGGATATCGACTCAGAACGAGAAATCGGGGAGCCGAGTTCAAATTCCAGTTGAATTCCTTGCATTCACTTACGCACAAACACCCTTGGGAAAGGTATTAATCCGTCTCTTCCTTCCAGTTATGGGTTAAATAACAGGACAGATTGGGTTCTATAGCCTTGGTCGGCAACCAGTCTACCGCGGAAAACAATGGCAACCTACTGCGGGAAAATCTTCTGCCCAGTCAGTCATGTCTCTTTCTAGACACGATCGCCCAAGCGTGTATTACGTATGGTGCTTAATTGACTGACTGACAAGGCTATAAAATCAGTTTCGACTCCAATCACTGTTAGTTCATTGGAATGACCTCTTAGCATCGCTGTTTTATTAGGAATAACATAAAAAATGAGGAAAGACCGTGATAGATAACATATCACGCAATAAGTCCCGGTGCCATTAATAAAAATGTATATGATTTTATGAAGTACTAACCTTCAAATGGCACTTGACAAAATTTAAGCCCAGTCGGATTTTTAGTTCACAAATTACAGTTAAGTGAAGCTACTGTTGCAAATTTTCAAAACAATGGAAAAATCTGAATTTCGTTTGTTGATAAAGAATTGCTTTCTGATGGGGAAAATACTGTTCACGCAATGCAATGACTTGATAAGTGTTATTCGAACTCTTCTTTGTCAGAAACAACGGTTAAGAGGTGATATGCTGACTTTAAACGCGGTCGGACACACACAAGAGATGCTGAACTCACAGGTCGCCCAAAATTGGCAGTTGTCCCGGAAAACACATAAAAAAAAAATCCACAAACTCGTTTTGGCCGAGCGTAAATTGAAGTTACGTGAGATAGCAGAGGAGTTGAACACATCAGAAGGCACTGTATTCACCATTTTGTATGTCAATGAGAAAGCTGTGTTTAAAGTGGGTTCCGCGTTTGCTCACAGTCGATCAAAAGCAACACCGCGTCGACAATTCAGAACGTTGTTTGCAACTGTTACAACGCAACAAGAAGGAATTTTTGCGTAAATATGTGACAATGGATGAAACATGGATCCACCCTTCACTCCGTATCAAATCGACAGTCAGCTGAGTGGACAGCAGCAGGTGAAAGCCGTCCAAAGCGACTAAAGACGCAAACATCAGCAGGCAATATTTTGGCCTCCGTATTTTGAAATGCGCAAGGTATATTGTTCATCGATTAACTTGAGAAAAAAGAACCATCAATAGCAAATATTATATAGCATTATTAGTGCGCTTGAAGGAAGAAATCGCGAAATGCAGAAGAATAAAATGTTCTTTCACGAAGACAACACACCGTGTCACAAGTCGATCGTAACGATGGCAAAACTACATGAATTGCACTTCTAATTGCTTCTGCATTCATTCTTTTCTCAAGATGTGGTGGCCGTTTTCAGATCTCAAAAGAATGTTCCAGGGAAAGAGTGTTGGCTCTAATGACGAAGTGATATCGGAAACTGAGGCTTATTTTGAGGCCAAAGATAAATCGTTCTACAAAGGGCATCAAATTATTAGAGAAGCGTTGGAAACAGTGTATCACCCTAGAAGGAGACTATGTTGATGAATAAAGTCGAATTTTGCCTAAATGTTTTTGTTTTATTAGTTAGGCCCGTATTTTATTGAGTAGTGTGTTAACTCCTTTAGTAAGACTAAGGATGTTGATTTTGAGGTTGGTGATTTGGGGTACTGTAAGAATCACCATAAGAAAAGGAAGTTGGACATGTGCTGGTTGCCATGTGGTAATTATGTGGTAATTGAAAAGACTGACTCTGTCGCTTATAGAATTAGAAATCATTTAACCGGCTCAATCATTAAATACATTACAAGCATCTTCGGGCAGCGTCTATAGAAGAATTGAAAATCCCCACCAAGAAGGAGGTTTTTACGGAAAACAGTATTGGCGGCTTCAATAGAATCCAACGATTCTGACAGCGAATCCGGTGCGGAACAGGACTATTTTCCAGTACGCAAGTGTCGACACAAAAGTGAGAAAACAGACGATAAGTCTGATGTCCCATTAATGGAGCGCCGGATCAAGGCACGACATGAAAAACGGCGGATAAAACAGTGTCTGCTTTTGATAAAGAGGTTGGAGTAGGAGCATTTGAAAAGTCTTGTAGACTCACTGTTGAATATGCTGCAAGATAAGTTAGACGTCTAATTCTTCAAACAAACGAATGCCCATCATTAACAGATAGAATCAGGCCCTGAGGAAATTTTTCTTCCTTTATTTTTATTTTGTTTGTTTATTGTTGTTGTTTTCTCGTTCAGACTTTGAATGGCATGTACTGCAGATAATAGCAGATTTTCTGTGTTCAAACATAGTATGTTTGAAGTTAAGGAGTTAGATGTTGAACTCGAGCAGAGGCACTCATGGTGTTAATCGAAGATTATTTACTCGATGTCAATTTGAAAATTGGGGCGCGGTTACCGCCTGTGATCGTATGGGCATAC
Source organism: Ascarosepion bandense (assembly GCA_037127315.1). Classification (NCBI taxonomy): domain Eukaryota; kingdom Metazoa; phylum Mollusca; class Cephalopoda; order Sepiida; family Sepiidae; genus Ascarosepion; species Ascarosepion bandense. Next base: position 1,134,220 of record JBBBDQ010001416.1, on the reverse strand, counting down.
ATTGAGATGTCTACTGGTATGTTACAACATCGCGAAAAAAGAAGTTCTGAACATTACAGCACTTTCTTCTGACGTGTATATTCTTCAAAAACACTGTGTATTGAGTAAGTAATAAGACGGGCATAACGGACATAACATTGTCAGGGTTGTCAATTACGGCATCCCGATTTTATATGCCAAGACAGAAAAAAGGAAGAAATTTTTTTTTGTTTGTAAATTGTTACATATATATATTTATATGTTTTTGTACAATTGCCTCGATTATATGGGGTAGTGTGGATGGAAGAGAGATGCACTTAAAATGATCGCATGTGAACATTTTGGAAAAAGGGATGGCGATGAGTGCCATCCTTGAACGGCAAAGGGAATTGACAGGTGATGAGGTCAACAAGGGATAAGAGCAGTTGATGATGTCAGCAGGGTGCAAGAAGAAGAAGAAGAAGAAGAAGAAGAAGAAGAAGAAGAAGAAGAAGAAGAAGAAGAAGAAGAAGAAGAAGGCAAGTGACAACCGGCTTGAAAAATGATGGCCGGCAGAAATATGACTGACAGATACATCCAGCCATAGACAACCGTCAACCGGGAACAAAGTGGTTGACAGATATATCCAGTTGTAGATGACGACAGCAGAGCGTCAACCCAAAGAAGCAAAAATGCATGGTAGTTTTGGGGCTAAATAAAGTTTGGTATTTCTGGCTGAAGAGACAGAGATGACCCCCGTTTGTTTCTGACTTTCGACGGCCTCTTTTTCATGCAGGGATTCTCTCCGTCTGTTCTTCTACTCCACACAAGAGTCACCAACGAAAAATTTATTGCACTCCTCGCTTGTGGAATTCCCTTCCAGCTCCATGCTTTCCAGTCAACATTAATCTGCTATCTACCGTCCTCCTGATTAATTTTTTCTTTTCCCGCTCACCATTTTTTATTATAATAAAAACCGTTATCTATCTATCTATCTATCTATCTATCTATCTATCTATCTATCTATCTATCTATCTATTCTAACTTATTCTATCTATCTATCTATCTATCTATCTATCTATCTATCTATCTACTTCACGGTTCTAATCTATCTATCTATCTATCTATCTATCTATCTATCTATCTATCTATCTATGTCTGTTCATTTTCTATCTCTCTATCTATCAGTATATCTCAGTTGATATCTATCTATCTATCTATCTATCTATCTATCTATCTATCTATCTATCTATCTGTTCCCTGTTATAATGAGAGAGAGAGAGAGAGAGAGAGAGAGAGAGAGAGAGGGGGGGAGATACCGGGTCAGCGTAGGCTCAGTTCATTCTCTTTATTAACATTTATGAAAGCTCTTGTCGCATTTTTGCTCTTTTATAGTGCCTTATTATATTATTTTTTTGCAGTAATTATGTCGTCGAGTAGTGAAGAATATATATATTAGAACCTTGGATAAGTTCTCGATGCTTTCCAACAGATGGCGTTCCCAGATTTGCCTGCGTGTAGTTTCCGATGGTAACGCATCTATAAAAAAGTACTATAAGCAAGCTTAACATTCAATGTATGCCTTTGTAAACAATTTTCTTTTTATAGCGTTAAATATGTCGGAGTTCATGCCAAAGTAAGCGCGTTTGGGGAGAATTTTAAAGCACTAGTTTATTCAAAACAAATCTGCAGCTGAAGCACACGGAATTCTTGTTGAGACTTACAACGACCATGCTCTATCGGAAACAACAAGGAGAGATTGGTTTAGACGATTTAAATCAGTGATTTTGATATTGAAGATAAAGGATGCTCTGGTACACCAAAAAAGTTTGAAAACGAACAATTGGGGGCATTATTTCATGAAAAGTCATGTCAAGCGCAAGCTGAACTCGCAGAATCATTAAGAATTGATCACACAACACTTTCGAAACGTTTGAAAGTATTAGGAGTGATTCAAAAGCAAGGTCACTGGGTGCTGTGTCACGTGTGAACAGCTGCTTCAACGGCAAAAAAGAAAAAAGTATCGTGACCGGCGATGAAAAGTCGATATACTACGATAGCCTTAACTGTAGAAGATCGTGGGGGTAAGCCCGGCCATGCATCATTATCGGCGGCAAAGCCAAATATCGATGGCTCGAATCTTCTGCTCTGCATTCGGTGGGATCAGCTAGATGCAGCTTATTATGAGCTACTCAAACTGATGGAAATCATCTTGGGAGATCACTATCGACTACAATTGATGCGTTTAAGCCAAACATAAAAAACGACCTCTATATGTGCAGAGACAAGACAAAGTGATTTTGACAACGCTAGACCACATGCTGCAAAACGGTTAAAAACATATTTGGAAACGCTTAAATGGAAAGTCCTACCCCACCCGCCGTAGTCACAAGATGTTGCCTCGTCCGATTATCACTTGTTCTGATCTATAGCACGTGGCCTGGCTGAGCAACACGTTCATTCTTATGAAGATGCCAAAATTAGGTGGACTCGTGGTTAATCTTAAAAAACGTGTCGTTTTTTCGACGAGAAATTCAAATGCAGCCAGAAAGATGGAAAAAGTACAGTTAGCGATAGACAATACTTTGAATTGATAATTTTTGGAAATAAAACATGTCTTTTCGAGAAAAATCAGTGAGGACTTATTCAAGGTCTTAATAATATATATATATATATATATATATATATATATATATATATATATGTATGTATTATACGGAAATTAACGAAGATTAACGAAACTGGTTATAAACAACCGACAATTAGATATCATTCAAAAATAATGTTCAAACAAACAATTTCATATACTTCCTTTTAGTTTTGTAAATTTTTTCCGTATGGTTAAAATGAAATAAAAAAAGGGAAAGTAATTCCTCTATTTTTATATTGATCACTGTTTTAAATTAATGTTTTGAACGTTGCAATTGTTTTCCTGGTTCTTATTCATTTGTATATATATATATATATATATATATATATATATATATATATATATAGATAGATAGATAGATAGTCATTCGCAGACAGATCTGTTCAGCTCCATCACTGCTTATAAGTACGGTTAGACATCCGATTGTATTTAGCCAGGATTAAAATCCGACCGAACTGTTATCAGTCAGCGATTCTACCTCTGAGATATGGGCGCTCGGTAGAAGGGGGTAAACTTTTAACGTGTGATATACCATATATATATATATATATATATATATATATACGGATATCACATAGCACTAACAAACGTTGTGCTTCACATAAAAATTATTTCGTTAATTAAATTCAATTTTATGAGCAGGTGCCCGATGTGTGGGTATAATCTTCCCGAAATATAGAGTACACGTAAGATAAGTGGACATTTAAGTTTTATTACTATGTATGAAAAAAGTAAACACTTTCTGAAACATCTTTGAAAAACAACTGGTTATAAATTGAAATATAATTGTATTTATAAAACAGTATTACAGTTAAATACGTTTTGGGCCACCTGTGCGTAAACATATGCGCGTTTTAGTGTCCATTTGTATATATAAGTGTGCAACGAGACACATAGAACTGTAATGATAAATGATATACGCAATTCAAACAAAAAATAGCAATAAGAAAAATAGGAAAGTCGAACAACAATTAAAAGAACAAGAGAATATAAAGCAATGAAGAAAAATTTTCGAACCAAGTGTCAAAAAGCAAAATAAATGAATTTAAAAATAATAGAAAATAAAAGAAAGAGATTTTTTTAAATGCTGAAAGTAAAAACGAAAAAGAAAGTCTCAAAAACGAAAAAAAATAGCCTTCTTTTTCAATAAATAAATACAAAAGAACAATATAAATAATATAAACCGTAAAATGCTGCAAACGAAATCAGTAAAAAGAAACGTTAACAAGATGGCGGCAAACAAACAGTAGAAAGAAGTAATGAACGCTCGGCGAAAATAAACTTTCATTAGTTCCAGAAACAAGCTGACGTATAATTAACGGGAGAAATGATACCGACGCGAATGGCCATCGGCTTTTTTTGGTGTCGGCTTTTAGCCAATCAGGCTTTCAGAAATGGGCGCACGTCTATGCAAACAACTGTCTCTCTCTCTTCCTACACACACACACACACACACACACACACACACACACACACACACACACACACACACACACACACATGTGAACAGATACATGCATATATATGGGGGCCGTCAATGGCTGTCCTAGCGCAATGTCAAAAGTCATCGTGACCGAGGGTTTGAGCGTTCTGGAGTTGTTCAGACGATCATTCTAGTTAACGAGCTCTCTTCCAGAAACTGTAACTAAGGTTCATTCAGCATAGTTGCAGTATAAACCACAGGTTGACTCTTTGGGTGTTGAACAGGTACAAATGTGCCTGAGCAAACGTCTGCTATGGGGATTAGCTAGCCACCCTAGTAGACAGAATACAAGTGGCCAGCCATTATATATATATATATATATATATATATATATATATATATATATATATATACATGATTTTGAAGCATCAATATTGATCACCCTCGTTTATCAAGTTGACAGTAATAATCACAACACAGACACACACGTGCACCCCCTCCACCCACACAGATATATATGTATGTCTATATGTATGTTTAATCTAATATCTATATCGGGTTTCTCAGCGTGGAATATAACTACTTATTTAAACAAAAAAATGAATGAATCAAAATATTTTAGAAACAGTCTCCCCCAAGCAAGACTATAATATAATTAGAAGGGAGAGGGCTACAGGGAGTGAAAGTGAAAGTGAAAGAAAATTAAAAAAATGAAAATAGGAAGGATCGAGGAAAGGAAAAAAATGGCAGGATTTAAAGAAGACAGAGGATGGCGATTGACGTTAGATTTATATTTTTGAAGATTGTAGTTATCAGGAAAGCAAGAAACAGGAAGGAATTCCACAACTGGGAAGTGCAAGAAAATAAACTCTTAGACTAGAAGTGGCGTTTGCATTGGTTGCCAGTCAAGTAGCACGCTTAAATTCATGTAGTCAGGATACCTGAAAAAAAATAATCCGAGCAGTTGCTACTGAAATATTTGTAGAACAAACAGAGGAAAACCATGTCTTCTTCCTCATGTGCTGTGTCCTAACAGGACGTAGGCGATTATGGACTTCAATTTATCTCTCTCCCTTGTCACACATGATATTTTTCCTCGTATCTCTTCTAAACCCGGCTGCGCTATCAATTTGGTGAAATCCATCGCTATTTTTCCCTGGCTTTCTTTCCCTCTATCAGTCCTGTGAGTACAGATTCTCCAAATCATACTTCCTCATTACGTGTCCGAGGAACCTCATTTGTCTCTTCCCGATGTTAAATATAAGTTTTTTTTTCTGGTTTGCATACTATCCAACACCTCGTCGTTGCTCACGTGCTTCGTTTATGATATCCTCAGCATGTCACATCGGTAAGGGACTTTGGAATTTTGTCAGACTAGGATCACAAGATCAGATATGGCAGCAGTATTCAATACACGGGTAAATGGTTGGTCTATAAATGTGCAAAATAGATTCTGACGAGAAAAACGTGTAGGTACAAAATACCGAACCAACCTCTCTCGCAGTAGACGTAGTAGTTGATTCGATATAGTCTCTCTACTTCATGTCAGTTGAAAACGAGAGAACAAGGTGTAAAGTGTTGCTCTCCTGGAGTTTAGCATCATCCATGATGCTGGAAGGCAGAATACGTTCTCTGATTGAGTCCCTAACACCTAGGTAGGCATAAGGATATCGTTGCTCCAGTTTATGTGAATGGTAAACGTGAAAAAAAAAAGGTGCAGAGTGTTGCTCTGCTGGAGTTTACAATCAGTCATGCTGATGGCAGGCAGAAAGAGTTCTTTGATTGAGTCCCTAACGCTTAGGTAAGCGTAAGGATATAAATAGGAACGGAATTCCACAGGTGGGAAGTGCAAGAAAATAAACTGTTAGAATAAAGTGGTGGTTGTTTTCGGTGTCAGTCTTGCAGTACGCTTAAATTTATTGTAATCAGTGCACCAGGAAAAAAAGCTCTTCCGAGCAGTTGCCACTGAAATATTTGTAGAACAGAGGAAAGCCATATAGATGAAAAATTGACTGGAGGCAAGATGCCTAGTCAGGATCGATTGTATTTCAGTTACTTTTCTGGATTTTGTCACAGTAGGATCACCAAACCAGATATGGAAACAGTATTCAATACATGGATGAATGGTTGGTCATTCAGTCAGTTAAGTGCCATACGTGATAAACGCTTGGGCGATCATGTCTCGAAAGAGACATACCTGAATGGGCAGAACATTTTTCCGCAGTAGGTTGCCATTAATTTCTGCGGTAAAGTGCTTGTCGACTAAAGAACCAAATCTGTCCTGTTATTTAAACCATAACTGGAGGGAAGAGGCGGATTAATACCTTTCTCAAAGGTATTTGTGTGTAAGTGAATGCAATGAATTCAAATGGAATTCGAACTTGGCTCCTCGATTTCTCGTTCTGAGTCGATATCCACTTCACTACAACGCACATCCTTTGGTTAATAAGTAGTTGGCTTATAAGTGGTGGGTTTATAAGTGTGCAAAATGGATTCTGATGGCACAATATAGTGAACCAACCTCTCTCGCAGTAAACGTAGCAGTTGATTCGATATAGTCTCTCCACTTCATGTCAGTTGAAACTTTAAAGCCAAGAAAGCAGTCTTGCTTTCCTGGAATTCAACATCAGCTATCAAATAGTAGACAGAAAAGGTTCTCTGCGGTGATTAAATGAAAGCTCTTGTTTTGGAAGTGTTAAAATTTACAAGCCATTTCTCACCCTCAATTAACCACTGATTGAGGGGACTTTTCATGAAAATTCATTGTTTGTATTGCTGGTTCAGTACTTTTGCCATTTCTGTTGAATGTATCTGGTTATTTTAGTTTTTAGGTTTGTATAAGAAATCTTGAAATTATTATCAGGGTTTTGCTTCAGGCAGACTTAACGTTAAGGATTTTACAATAACCAGTGTTTCAAGGGGATTTAGCTATAAGCCAAACCTGAAGAAATATGGCCTTTGGATATATATATATATATATATATATATATATATATATATATATATATAATGCATATTTGGGCAGCAACCTTTCTTTCAAACATCTTTTATTAATATGAGCAACAGGAAAAGCTTATTAAAAAATTAAAAAATCTTCCTTGTTGGTTATATTTAATGATAGATATATATACAGAAACTTACACACACACACACACACACACACACACACACACACACACACACACACACACACACATATATATATATATATATACTACCGGCCATAATTATAAGGCCACGCTAGAGTTTGAAAAAAATTATGTATTTCATACTATTTTTTAGTATCTATTGCCAAGTGAATAATTGCAGTGAAAGGATAGAAACGAAAAGGAAATTAATACTGAGCATCAGGAAGAGACAGCTAAAGTTCTTGGGACATGTGATGAGGAAGGAAGGTTTGGAGAATCTGATGCTCACAGGTCAGATAGAGGGAAAAAGAGACAGGGGAAAGCAGCAGTTAACATATTTAAAGGAATTGAGCAGGTGGATGGCAGAGCGGTGTTTGGGTGGGGTAACAGGAGAAAGCGTGCTAAGAGCTACAAGGGATAGGGAGACGTGGAAAGACATGATCGGCTACGTCCTGAAGGGATATGGCACATAGAAGAAGAAGAAGAAGAAGAAGAAGAAGAAGAAGAAGAAGAAACAAAATTATCAGAAATAGAGAGATTAAATTTTTAGTACATATAATGAGGAAAGAAGAGTTAGAAAATTTGACACTCAGAGGACATACATACTGGAGACAAAATTAACTTGTGTTACGGCTTATCAATCTTTTGGTGGTTATTTAAAACCAGAAAATATTTTAGCATTAAAGCTGGACGCTTTGTCGTGGTGAAATAGTTATCAAGTTTGGCGGGTTAACTCTATGAAGACCGGGTGGTATGTTCGATCCTCGTAAATGGCAAGGATGGAAACTAGAATAAATCGTAAAAGCTTGAAAGTACCGTTTTTTTTAACACTTCCGCTCGGCCTGAGCTGAAGGACTTCTTTTGTTTTAAGTGTGCGCATTCGAATTTCGTTAATTTTTACTAAGTCAAGAATGCTTCTCGCAACCCGTAACGTATTTACTAACATATTTCTTCAGTTTTAAGACTAAATAGTTAAAAAAAAAAAGCGTAATAAATGAATGAGGTTCATGAATAAATAATGCGATTAGAAAGAATTTCTTGCAACATTTGTCTAGGATGTCGAGTCTTTTCTCTCGTTACGTCAGCAACTCACACAAAGATTAATGACAATTAGTCTTTTAGCTCTGCATGTGATTTTGAAGTGTTCGAAGAAGGCCAAACAAATTTTCTTAATTTTCTTCTACTTCTTTATCTTTCTCTTCTCTTTCTTTTTTCTTTTTCTTTTTTCTCCATTTTATCTTTTTTTTTTCTCATTTTTCTTATACATTTCTTCTTCGTTTTCTTATTTTTTCTTTCTTTTTTCTCCTTTTTATTCATTTTATCTTCTTTTCTTATTTTCTTTATATTTTATTTTTTCTTCATTTTCTTTTCTTTTTCTTTTCTTCTTTATTTTTTCTTTATCTTTTCTTCTGTTACTTTTTCATTTTCTTTTTCTTATTTTCTTCTTTTCCTTTTGTTCTTTCCTTATCTTTATTTTCTTTTCTTCTTCATTTTCTTCATCTTTTCTTTTTTCATTTTTTTTTCTTCTTCATTCTTTCTTCTTCCCCCATTTTTTCTCTTTATTTGTCTTCATTTTCTTTTTTTCTCTTTTTCTTTTCTTGTTCTTCATTTTATTCTTATATTATTATTCTATTATTATTATTATTATTAATTATTATTATTTCAAAAATATTTTTGATCTCCAAAGATCTTGAGCAAGCGAAGTTGTTTCCACTTAAACAAAAGACAGTTATTAAAAACATAAATAGATGGACAAATCTTTTCGCATGATATGAGCTGTTTTTGTATTTGCTTGAATTCATGGAGAGATGGTGTATCATGAATTTTGTTGATTTTTTCTCTTTGAGCTCCTTTTTACATCAGACCCAAGGCTGCTAATGAAAGCTATTAATAATATATGTTACTGATGTAGAAAAAGTATTTATTCATTGTAATAAACAATAACAAGGGAAAGATAAAACATGTCAAAATTATATTAAGCAATCAAACAATATAGGCGAGACAAATGTAGACAAAGCAACAGTAATAAAGCAAAAAGTTTTAAGTGTCATATATTTATTATTTCCCTCTCCAGATACCTGCATTTTTTAGTTAAAAAAACAAACTTCGCAGATATATTTTTGTCATGTGGCATGCTCTTGTCATTTGTATATATTTTTTATTTACAGTCTTTGATAATAACGTCTGGGAGATTTGCTTGTATTGTTCGATATGCGTTGATAGAAAAATCCCAGAGAATGGTAACATCTGCTCCCTCAACTACAGATTCAGGGTGATATTTGTAACAGCTTTGCAGCTGTTCTTGTCCCGTAGTGATGACAGATCTTTCAATACAGATATTGACCTACCATGGTGTAACGGGTTTTATTCTCATTGGGTGTGAGTATTGAGCATACTCATATAAACTGAACAATGGTTTTAATTCGTCAGAGAACCTAAATTTTAGATCCGTATTTTCGTATAATGGATATCGGCTCGGAATGAGAAATGATATAGCTGAGTTCAAATTCCAGTCGAATGATCTTGTGACAATATTCGCTAAATATAGCTTCTCATCAGAAAGATAATTTCCTAAATATATAAATAAGTTCGAGTTCTAATTTCAGTCGAATTCGTTTCATTCACTTACGCACAATTACCTTTAAGAAAGGTATGAATCCATCTCTTCTCCCTCCAGCTATGGGTTGAATAGCACGGTACGGAGAATCGACCATTTTTCCGGCATCTTTATTTTTGAAGAAGAATTCGACGTGTAAGACCGAATTTGAAGATCAATAAGTTTTTCAACGTGCCCACGCTAAGTCTCATTCGAGGTCTTATGTACCGGGTGACCGTCACTTTAAAAAGATTTTTTCGGGACGTTGGCGACCATAGTTCTCTACAGCGACATTTAATAAGTGGGAATTGAGATGGCTTATTCGGAAACATAGTGATGTAGTTTTATGTTTCTTTTTCACTCTAAGAATATTCAGTCACCAACAAAAAAACATTCTTCTCCATCAAATCCAACATGTACCACAATACAACGTCTTCACAGTGATCCTAATAAAACATTAATGATAGAAATGTATTTAAATTCTAAAATATGTTTTCATTTTTTTCTAATTGAATCAATACATTAATTTTGACTCCCGAAAGAGGAGTAGGATGAAGCTAGTCAACAATTTCTATCCTTCTTCTTCTATGTGCCCTGTTCTTTCAGGACGTAGGCGATGATGGCTTTCCACGTCTCCCTATCCCTGGTGGCTCTTAGTACGTTTTCTCCTGTTACACAACGCAACCCCAGTTCCGTCATCCACCTGCTCAGGCCCTTGAAATATCCGCTGCCTTCCTCTGTCTCTTTTTCCTTCTATCTGGCTTGTCAGTATCAGGTTCTCCAAGCCCTCCTTCCTCATTGCATGTCCCAGGAACTTCGGTTGTCTCTTACTGATGCTTACTGTTAATTTTCTTTTCGTTGCCATTAAACCTAGCTAATCAGATTCACTACGCAATCACTCATTGCAATATGCACAATCACCACAAGAACTCTTCCATCAGCTTACAATCCTATATATAATACCACATATTAGCAGGGGGGACCTAATAAAGGAAAAATCTATGACAAAAAATTTTGTTTTATATACAATATTTTTTTTACAATTGTTTTTTTTTTACAAAAATGTATCTCTCAATTGAATGATTGCAAAAAAAATACCCTTACTTAAATTTATAAATAAAAAAATATAGATGCTTGCTAGAATTTCTTTCTAGTCAATGATATGTCGCGTTTTCAGTATTATCAAATTTAGTTCTTTTTTTTATCTTGAAGTCAGAACTCTGTGATCACCTGTTGTGTGTTAACTATATTCTTAGTTTGGGAAATTTTTGCTTTATTACTGTTGCTTTGTCTACATTTGTCTCGCCTATATTATTTGATTGCTTAATATAATTTTGACATGTTTTATCTTTCCCTTGTTATTGTTTATTACAGACTTTATCAATTCTGTTTGTTGAACATTGCTGTCAATTACATTTAACCATAACCAATTACTCTACATGAATAAATAATTTTTCTACATCAGTAACATATATTATTGATAGCTTTCATTAGTTCTAAACCAATCTACAAAAAGAAGGATTCCTTCAAGATATAACCGGGAAAGGCCGTTCTGCTTTGTGAATATCTCGTAATTAGGGTCTATCATAATTCGACCCTGCATTTCTGTACTTTTATTACTGAGCATTTCAAGAAAGAATACATTATTTTTTTATTGTTAATATATACGAAGGTGTATAATTTATATTCGTAGCCTAATGATGAAAAAAAAAACAAAAGAAAATATATTGGTTTTTATTACGTCTTGACGAATCGATTGGAAAGGTGATTCCTTTAAGATAGAAATTGGAAACGCCCTATTCCTTCGTGAATGTATAATAATTAGTATCTATAATACTTCGACCCATCAGTCTACAGATCTGTGCTCTTACCACTGAGTTGTCTAAGAATGCACTTAGTGTTGTTGTTAATGTTGCTGTCGAATTTTTTATTGTTAATTTATATTCTACCTCAGTTCAACTATAGTCCAGTTTTAAAATGAAGAATTAAAGTAATCTATCCAGAATAAAGTGAAGACGTTATATATATATATATATATATATATATATATATATATGTATAGATATGGAGAGAGAGAGAGTGAGAGAGACAGAGAGAGAGAGAGGATAGGAGAAGAAGAGTAAGAAGTCGAAGTTTCAAGAGAAAGAAGAGAGAAGCGGTGAGTGAATGAGCAAAAGAGAAAAATGAAGAGCGAAAAAAAGAAGAAAATGGATTTAAAGATAAAGACAAATGAGACACAGACACACACACAGACACACACACAGACATACACACACACACACACACACACACACACATATATATATATATAGAGAGAGAGAGAGAGAGAGAGAGAAAGAAAACAAGTGGTAAAATGAGAAAGAAAATGGAATTAAGGACAAGAGAAGTAGAAAAAGAGAATGGAGAGAACGAGAGAAAAACAGAGAAATATATAAATAAAAATAAATGATATATATATATATATATATATATATATATAGAGAGAGAGAGAGAGAGTGAATGAATGAAAAAAAAGAAAGCGGTATGAGGATAAAAAGAAGGAGAACGTGAGAACGTATAAACCAGTGAAGGTGAGAAACAAGAGAGAGAGAGAGAGAGAGAGAGAGAGAGAGAGAGGGGGGGGAGGAAGAAAGTAAGAGAGATAGAACGTGAAAGTATCAGGAAGAATGACGAATGAGGAGAGAGTAAACAATTAATAGAAAGAAGGAGAGAGGAAGGATAGAAAGAGTAGAAAGAGATAGGAAAGAGAAAACAGAAAGACACGGAAATCAAGAGAGAAAGTAGGAAAAAAGTGGCTCTTGAAACATAAAACACTTTTTTTTATTTCAATTTACGTTTGTTTTCGACTTGACTATCAAAGAAAAATCATGAAAGAATTGGCTTTTATCGAGACGCATTTTTTTATTCGGCTACTGAACAATTCAGCTGCTTTTTTGCTCCATTCATTTTTTTAATTCTGTGTCTTTTCGATTTTTCGCAAATACTCCGGCAGCGTCATGTCTGTAGTAAGCGCGCGCTTATGCCTTCGACATGATAGTGTTTATTGGGTGAAACACGCGGCGGAAGTCGCTTGACAAAAGAGCGGGAAGATCGACTTTTTTCGAATGCTTACTTGGATAAAAGCGGAGAAAAAGCCTGGAAAATTGAAATATCGATAAGCATAATCGATATCTATTATAAAGAACATTGATGAAAGAGAAAGTATTAGGTATCTTGAATAGATTCTTTTATAATGATGGAAATGATGGAAGTCAAGAGAAGTAAAAGAAGTAAAGAACGTGTAGCGGAAAGAAAGAAACGAAAGAAATGAAGGAAGGGAAAAGAATAAAGTGGAAAAAGCATATAAGGAAAGTTAAAGAAGAGAAAGAATGAAACAAGAAGAAAAATAATGAAAACGAAGGAAATTAGAAAAAAAAATGTAACCAAAAGTAACAGGAAACAAAAAAGAAAAAAAAGTAAAGAATGAATGAAAGAAAGACAGAAGGGAAGGAAAAAAGAAAAAGAACAAGTAAAAAATGAACGAATAAAAATAATGAAAAAAAATGAAAGAAAGATAGAAGAAAATAAAAACGTAAGAAAGGCAGAAAGAAATAAATAAATAAGGAAAGAAAATGAATAAAAGAAAGAATAAAATAATGAAGTAACGAATGGCCGAAATAAAAAGAGAGAAATTTGTAATGAAAAAGAAAGAACGAATGAAGGCAAGAAAGATTGAAAGAAAAGATAGTAAGAAAGAAAAAGAAAAACAGACACAAGGGAAAAAAAGAAAGAACTAAGAAAATAAAGTAAGTAAGATAGAAAGATAAATAGAATGTTTGAAAAGAATAGAAAGCGAAATAAAAAAAATAGTAGAAAAGAAATGAGAAAGAAAGAAAGAAAGAAAGAAAGAAGTAAATGGTGTATGTACCGAAGTAAAGAAAATGGTTGTAAATAAATAAAAAAAAAACACAAAAAAAAACAAAAAAAAAAAAACAGATGGACAGACAAAGAAAACAAATGTTCAGAGTAAAAAGAAAAACAGAAAAAAGAAAAATAAATTAAGAAAAAGATTAAAAAATCAGAAAGGAAAGTAAAACGAAATTGAAATTTTCTGCATTTTTTTTAAATACAAGAAAGCAAGTAGATGAAAACGAAATAATAAAAGTAAAAAAAAAGAAAAAAAATGAAGATGAAAGAAAGAATGGAAGCAGACTAGAAAGATAAAAACTAACTTGAAAGCAAGAAAAAAATAGGTAAACTGACCAATACATCAAATATAAAAACAAAAACGCAAAGATAAGAAGGAAAATCGAAGAGAGAGAGAGAGAGAGAGAGAGAGTTAATAGAGAAGGAATATAAAAAGAATAGCGAGAAAAGAAAGGAAAGAAGAGAGAAGCATTTTCATGGAAAAACAAAAGGAAAACGAAGAGAGAAGATAAGATAAAAACCAAAAGGGGAAATAAAGTAGGGAGACGTAAAAGTTTGCAGACCTTAAAGTAATAAAAAAAACCTTGGTCTTGTCTTACTTTATTTGTGTAATAAACCGTAAAAGAATTTAAAAAAATCGGTTAAAATATTCTAGTTGTAAAACGTTTGACCAAAAAGGATTCCTCTACCCATTTTGATCTTATCCTGAGGACAAATATTTTACTTCCCAAATATGTTCTTATTGCCTTTTGTCTTTACTTCATTCGTTTTTTTCTTTTTTTCTTATTCTTTGTGCTATCCATCCTTCTTTCTTTCTTTCTTTCTTTCTATTATTCATTTTAGTGGCTCACTTTCTGTCATTCATTCTTTCTTTGCTTCCTCTTTCTTTTTGTTATTCATTTTTCTTGGATTATTCTACTATTCGTCACTTTTCTTTCTTTCTTTCTTTCTTTTTATTATTTATCATTTGTCTCTTTCTATCTTATATCAATTTTCTCTTTCTTTTTCTTTCTTTCCTTATTCACTTTAGTTTCTACTCATTTTCTTTCATTCACTGTTTCTATGCTTTTTTCAAAATCTTTCTGCAATTCTTTTTTCTTTCTTTCTTTTCCTTTATTTCTTTCATATATTCATCTTTTTGAGCTCTTTCTATTATTCATTTGATTAATACTTTTTCTTTATTTCTCTATCTCTCTCTTTTCTTCTTTCTTTCCTTCTTTCTTTCGTTCTTTGTTATTTATTTCTCTCTTTAATTTTTGATTTCTTTCTCTTTCGTTCTTTCTTTATTTATTTTGGGTTCTTTCTATTATTCATCTGATTAATACTTTTTTCTTTCTCTTTCTTTCTTTCTTTTTCGTTCTTTCTTTCACGTATTCATCTTTTTGGGCTTTTTAAAATATATTATTCATGTCATTAATACTTTTTCTTTTTCTTTTTCTTTCTTTCTTTTTTTCGCTTTTTCTATCTTTTTGCTTTCTTTCTTTCCCTTTCTTTTTTCTTTTCTTCTTTCTTTTAAATATTCATCTTTTTGGGATCTTTCTATTATTCATCTCATTAATACCTTTTCTTTCTTTCTTTCTTTCTTTCTTTCTTTTATTTATCTTTTTTAGTTTTACTATTATTCATCTCATTAGTATTCTCGTTCTTTCTGTCTTTCTTCTTTTGGTTAGTTATTTATTCCCTTATTTTCTTTCTTTTTTCTGCATATTCTTTTAGTAATTCTTCCTTTTTAGAAATTTGTTACACACACTTTTGTAGATTTTGAAAGTAGCAAACTACTTTAAATACCAAGTGTATAAAAAAATTTCAATTGTAGACTAAACTCTTTTCCATAAGTTTAAAAGATTTACGAATGAATCATTCACTTGCATATCAATAAACATATATCCAACGGACGTACATAAATTGAAGGATAAATGTCTTATATATATATATATATATATATATATATATATATATATATATATATATATATATGTATGTGTGTACGCCTGTGTTGAAGGTTTTTAAAATATATTTAATAATAATAACGAAATTAATCCACTACTTGATAAAAGTTCCTAATCTACTTTGTCGACTACTGGTAATCTTAAGACTGGCTGATTTTAAATTTTAGGTAACACCCTCTGTAAATAATTAAACGCCATGCATTCATGGGTTAAATAGTTTCAGCACCAAAGAAAGGATGAAATTTATTAATTATTAAATCCAAAATGGGAATGGAAGAAAAAATGTACTTTCGTGCCATTCGTCTGACCTAGTTCCTTCCAACTTCTATCACCTACGTGTTTAAATCGACACCTTCCACCCTCTTCCTTAATTTTTATCTCTTTTCTTTTTTCTAAACATACTTTTACTTCCAGTCACACGACATCTTTTCATGATATCTATTACTTGGAGCAGAAGAAACAGGATTCTTAAATTGTTCTTGAAATAGCTGTTCTCAAAATGAAATAAATTAATTATATATATATATACCTGCTTGATTTTAGTTTCCCCGGGTTGTAGATAGCATTTTGGAATTCATTTTTTGCTGATGACCATGCATTCAGTTTTCTTGAAATTGATGTTTAGTTTTTTCTTCTCGCTTTCCCTTGCTACTTTCTGTAGGTGGTTCTGTATTTTCTTTCCGTATCTACCATCAGTACTGTGTCATCTGTATATCTTATATTGTTGTGATTGAGATTGTGGCTACCAATGACGAATCCTGGGAAGACTGTATAGGTTGAATAAATCCGGTGAGAAGATACACCCTCGTCTTACACCCCTTTCTAATTTTGTATATCTATTTTTTATATTCATTTCCTGTTCGTATGCAGGCGTTTTCTTGCCATTATAGGTTTTGATTATTCTCATGTCTTTCTCGAATATATCGAGGTTACCGAGCATATATATATATATATATATATATAGTCTTTGTGGGGTAATTTGTCGAACGCCGTTGTGTAACCTATAAAACCTAGGAACACGTCTGTCTGCATTTTTATTGCTATTTTTGATAACATTCTAAGTATAAGTTTTTGTTCCGGTATCTTTGACAAATCCGTACTGTTATTGTTCTATCTCTGGCCAGGTTCTTCTGCAGGCTCTATTCATCAGAATCCAGACGATGAGTTTTATTATGTGATTCATTAAGCTGATGATTCCGTGGAGTTCACATTCCTTAGCATTTTTAAGCAGTATTATGAAAATCTGCTTAGATCTTCCGGTATAATGCCACTGTTGACTTCACTTATTATTCCTGTCCTGCAGTAGGTTGTCATTTGTTTCTACAGTAGGCTGGTTGCCAAGCAAGGCTTCAGAACCCAATCTGTTCTGCTATTGAACCCATAGCTGGAGAGAGAAGAGATGGATTAATCCCTTTTCCCAAGGGTATTTGTGCGTAAATGATTAATTTTCTTATTTGTTCTTTTTCCTTTATTCTAACATTTTGTCGGATTCCGATCTATCTATCTATCTATCTATCTATCTATCTATCTATCTATCTATCTATCTATCTATCTATCTATATATATAATCATCCGCAGACAGATCTGTTTCGCTGTATCACAGCTCATCAGTACGGTTAGACACCGATTGCTTTTAACCCGACCGGATTGGCGTCAGTCGGTGATTTTACTTCTGGGTTATGGGCGCTCGTTAGAAGAAGGCAGACTTTTTAGCGTGTATATTATCATTATACACGCCCACTGGCCAGAGTGCTCTAATTCATTACTGAATGAGCGATATATATATCTTTTAGAAATATCTTTCTTTCGTATTTATCTATACTTCTGAGATGAGATAGTATTTACATTGTTTATATTGTTCAGACTGTTCTCCTCGTCTTTACTGCAATGTTTACGACATTTTAGCCGTTGTACCCTCCAGCCTTCTTCAGGTAACAAGAATTTTGAACCGAACCTTTTATTTCGATCAGTAGAGTATATCATTCTTATCCCATGTGCGATGCCACTTCCGGATGTCATGTTGTTATCTCTATTTAACTCATTTTTTAGTTATTGTTCAGCACTGCTGTAGCCAGGTACTGAACTTAGAATTCTTTGGGTCAATCATTGAAACTAACCAATGCATATATCCTCTGTTTATCTTTTTGCTATTACATTTAGTCGCCTTTCTGGCAATCATTTATTTAGTCCTGTTAGGTAGCTTATTCTCAGATTTCCCTTTTCACTCTTGCCTTCAATATGTTCTGTGAGTGTCAGATTTTCTAACCCTTCTTTCCTCATATGCAGTAAAGATTTTAACTTTGTTCTGATTTTAAGTATAATTAAATTTTGTTTCTATTTTCCTTAAAAGTTTCCCCCTATGTCTTTCTTGCCTTCAGTATATCTTGTGAGTTTCAATTCTTCTAGCCCACTTTCCTCATTATGTATCCCGGAAATATACACTAGTTCATTAGGTAGGTTACGCACTGTTTTCTACTATCTGTCTTGCCTTCAATATTTCCAGTGAGTGCTAAATTCTCAAAGGCATCTTTTCTCATTATTTATCTCAGAAATGTACACAAGTAAATTAGGTAGGTTACTCACTTTTTTCTTTCTAACTCTTGCCTTCAATATATCCTGTGAGTGTCAAATCCTCCGAGCTCACTTATTTCATTATTTATCCCAGAAATTTACACAAGCTCATTAGCTAGCTTACTTACCTATTTTCTTTGTCACTCTTGCCGTCAATATATCCAGTGAGTTTCAAATTCTCAAAGCCCTCATTCCTCATTATTTATCTCAGAGATTTGCACATGCTCCATAGGTAGGTTACTTCCTGCTTTCCTTTGTCAGTTCTACCTTCAATATATCCTGTGGGTATCAAGTTCTCCAAGCTCTCTTTCCTCAATATTTATACCAGAAATGTACACAAGCACATTATGTAGGTTACTCCCTGTTTCCTTTCGCATACTTGCCTTCAGTATATACTGTGTGTGTCAAATTTACCACGCCTTCGTTTCTCATTACAGTGAGAAAAAACTGAGCACAATGATCATTAAAGAAAGGATAAAAGATGAACTGGATTCAAGAAGATGGCAATTGATGTTTCATTAAAATGTTTGAAGATTGTAGCTATCAGGGAAGCAAGTAAACAGAAGGTAGTTCCACAAGCAAGAAGTGCGAGAAACGAGACTGTTGGTGTAGAAGTAGCGGTTGCATTTAACAATTTCGACGGTAAAAGTGTGGGACCTAGATGCTAATCTAGCAGAACGCTTAAATTCGCGTGGACGGGGCACCAGGAGAAAAATAACTAATCGGAGCAATTAGCATGTCAATATTTGTAGAAAAGACAAAAAATATGAGTTCAGTACATTATCTAAAATTGTGCTATTTCTAACAGGTATCTGATATATCTTTTGTCGACGGTGGACCCTCGTAATGACGTGGACTTCAAACAAACTTACGTGATACAAACAATGTCAACTGAGGTTGAAACGAGAGAGCTATCTCGTGCTTGTTCTCTTTGTGGTGGTGACCGTCTCAGGGTTGTAAGATTAAAAATCTTCGACACTCTGTTGAATTCTTGTCTAGCAGTTCTCTATGTCATCTTTATAATCTAGGCTGTGTGCATTTAAAATATATCAAATCATTAAAGAATATATATACATATATACAGGATGTCCATAAAGTCCGTGTGCAGTTTAAAAACTTTATTTTTATTTGTGATAGAAATAAAGGGATGTGCTTTATGGCGCAGTGGATATCGGCTCGGAACAAGAAATCGGGGAGCCGAGTTCAAATTCCAGTTGAATTCATTGCATTCACTTACGCGCAAATATCCTTGGGAAAGGTATTAATCCGTCTCTTCCTTCCAGTTATGGGTTAAATAACAGGACAGATTGGGTTCTATAGCCTTGGTCGGCAACCAGTCTACTGCAGAAAGCAATGGCAACCTACTGCCGGATAATTTTCTGCCCAGTCAGTCATGTCTCGTTCGAGACATGATCGCCCAAGTGTGTTTCGCGTATGGCACTTAACTGACTGATAGAAATAATCTCTAAAAAAAATTTAATAAAGTTTAATGTTTTAACAAGTTGGAGCTCCTTGTCACTTTGCTCTGTTTCTAAATCAGGAATTTTCCAACAGATGGATCGGAAGGGGTGGACAATTTTATTGGCCTCCACGTTCGCCAGATTTGATTTCATTAAATTTATTATGAGGACATGTGAAAACAATTGTGTATGCAAACAAACCCAGTTCAATAAAAGACTTGAAAGCTAAAATAACTAATATGATTTCAGGCATTACTGTAAATCAGTTGGTAAATATTTTCCGTGAACTGCGAAATCGTATTACCCTTCGTATTGCTAATGATGGAGGACATGTGGAAACTTAAATAAAATTTCAATAACACCATAAAAATATAGATTTACTTCTTTCTAATCTTTTTTACAAATTATTTTTATCGCAAATACAAATAAAGTTATACATCTTTTAAAGTGCACACGAACTTTATGGACACCTTATATATATATATATATATATATATATATATATATATATATATATATATATATATATATATATATATATATATATATATATATATATATATATATATATGCTCTCATTACGATTGAGCTTTCTAGAAAATAAAATTTTAAAAACAGTTTCCACTTCTGCGATATAAGCATTATTCTTAGAAATGAATAGAGTTCTTTCGGTGACTGGCGTGTGTAAACACGGCTTATATACAACACGTTAAAATTTCCCTTCTGGATTCCATGCGTCTATGGTTTAAGGGGTAGCGACTCCGACTGACATCAAAACGGTCGAGTTTCGATCCCGACCAGAAGCAAGTGGATGTGTATAGCCACACTAATGAGCTGTGATACAAGAAAACAGGCTTGTATTTGGATGACTAATGTAGGGAAAATGTCATTTAAACGAACAGAGTCATACCGATTCGAAGTTTCGTAAAATAGATTAAAAAGTTCGACCTTATGAGTGAGGGCATTATAACGGTGGCCTCACGAAACTTTGAAGTCAGCATGACTCTGTTCAGTTAATTGACAAACCTCTCTACTTTAATGGCATTAACGCTTTATCGCTATTCTATTAAGACAAAAACCTGTTTTCCAAAATATAACCACTGAAAACAAAAACAACAATCTTGGCGCTAAGAATTATTACAGCTCAACAGCACATATATATATATATATATATATAAACTTTTACATGGGTATGTGATTAAACCAATGAAAGGACAAATCGAATGTAATGCCAATAACCTTTGTTGTTAGAGATGTTAGTTTGTGAAAGACCCCAATAGGGTTTACTCTGTTGTAATGGAAGAACCTGTCTCCCCTATCAATGGACTGTCACTCATTATAAATACACCACGCAGTAGATTAAGAGCGAGCTAATGACAGGAAGACGATCAGGAACGGACGGAAGTACTCTACGCTCCATTTTTGTATATAGTGACTATTGTGTGAATTCTTAATATTTGTACCTTTAGTAAAATAAACCTTATTGTTGATTTAACCATGTGTTCCTTAGTCTTTACCACTCGGACTAACCACTCCTTTGTTTCTATCGTATTTTCACGACACAACAATTGAAAGAGAAAGCAAAATGGAATCTGTACATCATGTGAATCAGTGGAGTGAATGATAAAACAAGATAGCCACCAGTTTCAGATTTGCACCACACAGGATGTCAGTGGCTACTCTCGACATGAAAACAAGTGGTTACCCTAACTGGACTTAAGGAAGTCATATAAGCACCCCAAGCGATAATGCAAAAACAGAGTGTCCTATATTCTTGTGAGAGCGAAATGCACGTCCGGTGAATATCCTAAAGCCACACACCAATTGTCCGATATTATTTGCAGATGTCTGAAAATAAACAAATAATAATTTTATGCATGAGGAATTTGGTCTGGTGTTTTTATAAGTCTGTACAACGATAACAATACATTGGAAAAAGATTATATTATTACATTGTCTAAAGTTTATTAGACTCAATCTCCTAGGAAGCAATACACAGCGCCTACTTGGCCTTGCATTTTCAACCGTACTGAAGTTAGTTGGTTGTTTTGTTTTTATGGCAAATCAACCTCGGCGGGTCATTTATTGCCAACTAAACTTTTATTTATTTATTGCTGGTAATATCTTTTTCTTTCAACAATTTATTGTTGTTTTTATATAAGTTTTGTGTCTAGTAATACATTTTTCTTTTCGAGTATCAAGATTCATTGGGATTTGTTTTTAAGGGCAGGGTCCCCAAGTCCTACCCATGTTATTTAACCCATAACTGAAGGGAAGGGACGGATTAATACCTTTCCCAAGGGTACCAGTGCTTAAGTGAATGCAGGGTATTCAACTGGAATTCGAACTCGGCTCACCGATTTCTCTTTCCGAGCCGATATCCACTGCACCACAACGCACATCCGTCGCTATACGCTTACAGCACCTGGTATTCCCAAGCGGTCACCCATCTAAGTACTGACCAGGCTCAATGTTGCTTAACTTCGGTGATCGAGCGAGAACCGGTGTATTCAATGTGATAGGCCGTAAGCCTCGTCCTGAAATGATACGAACATATCGAATCTTTAATTTTATTTGTTCGTTTTGCCTAATTTTTGGTTGATTTTTTAAACTTTTCATGCTTAATTGAAGGGTTGATTTTGTTTTCTTAGCAGAAATTTCATTGTCTGGAATCTTGTCTTTTTAGTTTGCTAGCCTTTCCTTTTTTCTGCTGACTGGTTGTACTCCACCGGCTAGTCTCTCATTTCCACATTCCGTGACGAAAAAGTTAGAAATAATATATTTTTTTTTCAACAGTCAGTAGCATTGTGTTTTCGGCTTGGAGTTAAAATGTCTTGAATATTGTTGAATATCGTTCAGGGTGAGCCTTTATTTTATTTGTTCGTTTTGCCTAATTTTTGCTTGATTTTAAAACTTTTCATGTTTAATTGAAGGATTGATTTTGTTTTCTTAGCAGAAATTTCAATGCCTGGACTTTAAGTTAAAACTTAAATTCAACAACGTTTTTTTTTCTCTCTCTTTTTTTTTGTTTCCCAATTGGATTAAAAAGACTAAACTATCGCCCGGTTCACACTCCACCCCCGTCTATTGAACAGGTGGAGAAGCTCGTCCCTAGTTTCCTGTTTAGGATGCGGTTTCCGATTTTCTCTTTCCAATTTTTCCACTTTTCTTTATTTTTTTCTCAATTGGAGTAGATAGACTAAAATATCGCCCGGTTCACACTCCACCCACGTCTATTGAACAGGTGAAGAGGCTCATCCCTTGTTTCCTGTTTAGGATGCGGTTTCCGGCTTTCTCTTTTCCAATCTTTTCACTCTTTTCGTTTGTTTTCTTTTTCAATTGGAGTAGATAGACTAAACAATCGCCTGGTTCACAATCCACCCACGTCTATTGAACAGGTGAAGAGGCTCATCCCTTGTTTCCTGTTTAGGATGCGGTTTCCGGCTTTCTGTTATCCAATCTTTTTACTCTTACGTAGCCCCCTGCGCATCAGTGGCGTTATCGCCTTGCTTGGAGTGATATTAAAAAAAAAAGAAAATTTACCGTCAAGAAGTTTTGGTCTCTGTATAGAGCTAGAAAGTTTTTCTCGCTAGAAACATCTTGTACTTTTATAAATCTATCATTCCTCCATGAATTGAATACTGTTACCATATCTGGTTGAATACACCTGCTATTCATCTCTAGGTTCTCAACACACTTCAAAGAAAGATCTGCAATGTAATCTTTGCATCTCGATTTCAGTCACTTTTTCACTAACGTGACGTGGCTTCAATGAGGAAGGAGAGCTTAGAGAACCTGATACTAACAGGCGAGATAGAGGGTAAAAGAGACAAGAAAAAGCAGCGGATAACGTATTTTAAGGACATGATAAGGTGGATGACGGAACGAGGGTTGCATAGTGCAACAGGAGAAAGCGTGCTAAGAGCCACCAGGAATAGGGAGATGTGGAAAACCATGATCGCCTACGTCCTGAAAGGACAGGGCACATAAAAGAAGAAGACGTGGCTTCTCTTTGTTTTTTTTACCTTCAAATATTTTCATGGCAGCTGCTCTGACGAGATTTTTTCTCTGATACCCCCGACTTCGTGACTGTAAGCGTGCTAGTAGATTAGGACCTACGCCCAACCCTTTTACCGGTGAAGTAGTTAAATGCAACCGCCACTTCTACTCGAATAGCTTCTTTTTTTTTTCATTTGCTCTCTGTGGAAGTATCTTTCTTTTAATTGCTTCCCTGATAGAGAAAATGTCCAAAAATTTAAATGCAACATCGATTATCAACTTTTATCTTTTTGAATTCTGTTCCTCTCTTATCCTTTCTTCAATACCCTCTGTCCCCAATCTTTTATCTCACTGTTGTGGTGCAGTCGATAGCGGCTCGAACGAGAAATCGGGGAGCCGAGTTCGAATTCCGGTTGAATTTCTTGCATTTATTTACACGCAAATACCCTTGTGAAAGGTATTAATCCGTCTATCCCCTCCAGTTAAGGGTTAAATAAAAGGACAGTTTGGGTTCTGCTGTAGTGAAATATCCTGTCCTACCCAGGAATGGGTATGGCCCGGGTTATAAAAGACCGGGACTAGAACGAACTACAGAATGATCGAGAGTGTTCTTCATTATACGAGAGTGTTCGTCATTATACGAGAGTGATCGTGATTATACGAGAGTCATCGACTTTAGTCGAGAGCCATCGGCCTTAGACGAGAGTTAGACGTCACTAGACGGAAGTCTTCTTCTCAAGACGGACGCATACGTCCTATACAGAGACATTGCCTTCTTGATTGTTATTCTTGTTAACTGTTCGTTGGTGTACGTGTATTTGGTTTATTGTACTGAGGGATAATAAATGCCTATTCATATATCCTCAGTGTTAAGAATTATTTCTTGCACTATTCTTTCTCTGTTTATCTCCTCCCGGGATATAACAGATTCTACAACCTCGGGTTGTCACCAGTTTACCACAGAAAGTAATGGCAACTTACTGTGAAATAATCCTCTGCCCATTCAGTCATGTTTCTTAAGAGACATGATCGCCCAATCGTGTATCGCGTATGGCACTTAACTGACTGACTAAATCCCTTGTGCACTAGTGGCGGTCCCGCCTTGCTTGGGTTAAGTGCTTAAAATAGGTAACCATTAAGAATATATAAAATTTAATATTTTGAAATATTTATCTCACAATTTCTTTACATATGTATGTCTGTGTGTTTAGGAATTTATGGACACAAATTAAATATAGTTCATAAAGATAAAATATAAACAAAATGAACACGAGAGCACGAACTGTCACGTGAAGACGCGAATAAGCGACATTTGCGAATGCAGAAAACTGATATAGCAAAAAAAATAAATAAAAATAAAACCCTTATAATTGCTTATGAAAATCTAAATTTCTCAGATTTACTTTTAATTGTTTGACCCCAAGTAAGGCTGTACCACCACTGATGTAAAAGTTTAGATAGGAGAAGAGTAAAGAGAAAGACGAACCAATTACAGAGGGTGTCAGAGAAAGGGCAAGAGAAGGATGTGAACACAGATGGGAAGACTGTTGTGAAAGTAGAGAGAAAGGAAAAGAACAAGATATACGGGATGATGTAGAAAGAACGTGCATAAAAGATGAGTATTGGCATTGCATTTATTTTCCTGAAGGTTGTAACCATCAGGAAAGCAAGAATATAGACGGGAGTTCCACAGGCAAAAGTGGCGAAAAAAGAACATGTTCGAGTGGAATTGTCGGCTGCATTTGGTTGATCTAACTGTGAATGGGTGACATCTTGTTGCCAGTCTGGTTGCACGGGGAAAATTCTTGTGGAGGGGGCACCAGTGACTTGAGTTTGTCAGAGCAGAAGTCATGAAAATATTTATAGAATAGACAGAGGGAAGCCTCATTCTGCAGGTGAGAAAGTGGCTAAAGTCGAACCGCCAAGTCGTTACCTATTACATTACAGATTCTCCTTTGGAGCCTGTCGAGAACACTGAGATGAACAGCAGGGGCACCTGACCATATATGACAGCAGGATTTATATTTTAATATGTACCAAAAAACTAGGAAAATAGTACGAAATATAGAAAAATTAAACTAAAAACTCGGACCAAAGAACATTCGTTGGCATTTAACCAAACATCTATCTATCTATCTATCTATCTATCTATCTATCTATCTATCTATCTATCTATCTATAGCCATTTTTGATCTCACAAGAAATATGACATTGATCAAAATAGCAGTGACGATACTCATTGAACGATTCCAGAATATCTATCTATCTATCTATCTATCTATCTATCTATCTATCTATCTATCTATCTATCTATCTATCTATCTATCTATCTATCTCAGCCTGTTCATTATCTATCTATCTATCTATCTATCTATCTATCTATCTATCTATCTATCTCATCCTGTTTATATATCTATCTATCTATCTATCTATCTATCTATCTATCTATCTATCTATCTATCTATGTGCGTTCCTCTCTCTGTGTTGTGCATATATATATATATATATATATATATATATATATATATATATATGTCTGTATTATTTCCTGTTTGTTCTGTGTAGACTGGACATTGTTATTTTCAGTTTTTGGACGTCATCTTGCCTTTTGTTACAAGAATCTAAATAAACATTTATGAAAACGCAAACAATAACAAAAACAACAACAACGATAACACCACCAACAACAATAACAACAATAATAATAATGAAGCAAATGACAAAAAGAGAGAAAAAAAATCCGAAGAACTGAAATGTGTAAACATGAATGATGTTTGACCATTCCAGCCTGTGGTTACAGGCAGATACGATGATGTCTTTGACAGGAAATCGTCTGGCTGTCATACAAACATGGCCGTAGAAGGAGTGAATTGACTGAGTCATCTGTCATTAGAGACGACAAAGAATCAAGTTAGGCTTGTAAACGAATGGCAAACATTGTTCGGATTTATATGTTTGCGTACGGGCGCAACAAAAGACGTGAGTCATGTGCTTACATACTAATATCTACCCATCGGTTTCTTTGTGGCTGAGGTAGGTGCAGAATTCCGTTCATTGATTGCAGATCGTGTTCAAATTTAGCTAAAAACACTAGGGGTTAAATCTTTTTTTTTCATGGGAGTTAAATCACTTTTTGAATTTAAAATTTTCATTTTAATATTTTATATCCATGTAATTTTTGTCAATAAGTTTTTTCTTGATAAATTAAAAATTATCAAACTAATATCATAAGATTTAACTCCTATTAACGCCAAGTGAACTTAGATTCAAATCTCTTAAACGCTCAGTTCATAACATGCATCTGGTGATTTTGTAACGCGTGAAACTCCAAGTCGTTCAATCGTAGCATAATCTATCTATCTATCTATCTATCTATCTATCTATCTATCTATCTATCTATCTATCTATCTATCTATCAATTTCAGTTTGTTTGTTTATCTATCTATCTATCTATCTATCTATCTATCTATCTATCTATCTATCTATCTATCTATCAATTTCATTTGTTTATCAATTTCATCTTTATTTATCTATCTATCTATCTATCTATCTATCTATCTATCTATCTATCTATCTATCTATCTATTTCAGTTTGTCTGTCTGTCTATCTATCTATCTATCTATCTATCTATCTATCTATCTATCTATCAGTTTGTTTATCTATCTATCTATCTATCTATCTATCTATCTATCTATCTATCTATCTATCTATAAGTAAAAAAATAAGGGAATATTTGAGTAATCTATAAGTTTCTTAATCATTTCACCCAGACAAAGCAATAAAGCTTCTAAGATCGTGAATATGACAATAAAGATGAGGATAACAGTCCGAACAATGTAAATAGTGCAAAAATTACAATACTTCATCTCAGAAATATAGTCAAACACCATTATGAAAAGGGAATAAAAACAAACAACACTTAAGAAGAAAAAACATAACGGCTGTCATTGCATTTAAATCTTAAAGATTTAAAGTTGACCGGAAAGAAGTCAGAAAAAAGTTCAACAAATTAGAAGGGCGACAGAAGAAACTGTTAGCATAGAACATACGGTTAAATCCAACCACTGCAACTGTAAGATGATGAGACTTTACCACTAATCTAGTGTTTGCATTTGTAAAGCACTACGAATTCATTCATTGTAGCATCACTCTTTAAAATTTTAAGAGTGATGCTAAAGTGAATTCTTTTTGTATTGTATATTAAACTGATTTGTTTGAACATTATTTTTTGATCGATACTCGTATTTAAGTAGAGACACTGTTTATAATCAAACAGTATTGTATACTTATTTCTACATGCCTGATTATTTACAATATTTTTTGTTACGAAAATGTGTGTCATTCGAACCTGCGACCCCTATCTACATAGGGAAGCCACTAATTGATCTGGTGTGTCTTAGACCTCTCGACCACGAATGGCGATCAGTCTAAACGAAGTCAAATTAAGCCTATAACACAATTTTCGATTCATCGTAATAACGATATATGCTCTGAAATGTATTGTAATGACAACAAATGTAAACATGTTACGGGAATTAACGAAGATTAACGAAACTTATTTATAAACAACCGACAATAAGAAATTATTTGTTTGAACATTATTATTCAAATTGTCGGTTGATTCTGACCAGTTTCTTTAATTTTCGTTAATTTTTGTAACATGTCTACACTATCGAAATTGTGTTATAGGTTTAATTTAACTTCGTTTAGACTGATTGTCATTCGTGGTCGAGAGGTCCAAGACGCACCAGATCAATTGTGGCTTCTCAGTTTCGTCAATCTTCGTTAATTTCTTATAACATATTGTATATTCTTATTTATTCATTGTTTATTTCCGGATAAATTGATATTTGTTTGTTCAAAGAAGACTGTTGGTCAAAAAGGCATAAGATATATCGCTATAATCACTGCGATACTGGTTCCTAATAAAAGGTTTCTTCATGCTAGGGAACAATGATAGAAAAATAGGTGAACAACCACATTCATGTAGAGCACCCATTGAAACCAAAGACTTGCGTACTAGAGCATTGTCCTGATGAAAGCTTTCGTCAATTTTCCTTGGCATTTTGATACATAGTAATCTCCATGGATGGTTTGCCATCTTTGAAGCAACGCAAGAAATTTTGCATCCCAAAATCTGAGGCTACCAAATACTCTACATGTGAAACGACATTAGCCTTATTTAGAGCAGTTGAGACGGTTTATTTTCAAGGAAAGTTGTTTCTAACGTCTTTATGTCTCTGACTCAAAGTGATGAATTTAACACTGATTCTAATTTAGGAATCGTTCAAGGAAACGAATTGGATCTCTCTTAAATAATGTGACTCAAATTTTGCCGTGATACGAACAGGCTGGTGAGCTTTTGATCATGTGTCAAAAAACGTGACACTCACTGAGCAGAACTCTTCGTCATATCAATTTCATTGATCAAAATATTCTCAACTCTCTGACGGGATATGATATTAGCATTGGACATGTGGTTGATATTAAATCACCTGTCATTCATCATGATGTGGTGAACACGATCAATGTTTTCCAAGGTTGTGGCAGTTGCAAGACGTTCAGACATTTGGTCATCCTTAAGATTCTTCATTCCTTTTCAAGATTTAATTACCCAGGTTGATAAAACTGGAGAGTTATCCTCTAATGTAGCTAATATTTCAGCATAGATAGAAACCTACAGAAAAAATGGTGGATCTGATCTTGACTGGATGTCAGAATATCTGGTGATGTGATCGGCCTGGTGCATATTTCATTAGATTTTAGAAAAACGTGGTACCAACCGAGCAGAAATCTTCCTCATACCAAGTTCATTGTTCAGGATATTCTCAACTGTTTTATGGGATATGCAAATAGCATTTGATAAGTGATCTATAGTCAATCGTCTATCATCCACCACCATGTGGTGAACACGATCGAAGTTTTCCTCGGTTGTGGCAGTTGCAGGATGTCCAGAACTGGAAACATCGTCAAGACTCTCCCTTCCTCTCTTAGATGTAGCAACTGACTTTTTTAGCGTTGATAAACCGGAAGCGTCATCCTCTATTACAGCACCCATGTGAGCATGAATGTCTCTGAGATTTAAACGCATTTTTCTGGAAGTACTTAATAAAACCAGGAAGACAAATTTTGTCCATTTTCAGAAGAAATCGTTACTTGTTACATTTGAGGTCTTCTTTGCAAAGTCAAAAATTTACTAGGAAATAAACAGTGCAGTTATTAATAAAAACAGATGAAATTAATGTATGCAAGATTTCAGAGCTCTAGCGTCACTCTTTCAGATTCAGCTCATGAACTTTTCTGTCCGCTATTGAACCTGAAAAGAAACAATGTAGTTTTTAATAAGAAAAGTTGAAATTAATGCGTGCAAGATTTCAGAGCTCTAGTGTCACTCTTTCAGATTCAGCTCATGAACTTTTCTGTCCGCTATTGAACCTGAAAAGAAACAATGTAGTTTTTAATAAGAAAAGTTGAAATTAATGCGTGCAAGATTTCACAGCTCTAGCATGACCTTTCAGATTCTTTTGTACTTGAAAAAAAAAAACAACAAAAAAACAATGTGGGTTTTAATAAGAAAAGTTGAAATTAATGCGTGCAAGATTTCAGAGCTCTAGCGTCACTCTTTCAGATTCAGCTCATGAACTTTTCTGTCCGCTATTGAACCTGAAAAGAAACAATGTAGTTTTTAATAAGAAAAGTTGAAATTAATGCGTGCAAGATTTCAGAGCTCTAGTGTCACTCTTTCAGATTCAGCTCATGAACTTTTCTGTCTGCTCTTGAACCTGAAAAGAAACAATGTAGTTTTTAATAAGAAAAGTTGAAATTAATGCGTGCAAGATTTCAGAGCTCTAGTGTCACTCTTTCAGATTCAGCTCATGAACTTTTCTGTCCGCTATTGAACCTGAAAAGAAACAATGTAGTTTTTAATAAGAAAAGTTGAAATTAATGCGTGCAAGATTTCAGAGCTCTAGCATGACCTTTCAGATTCTTTTGTACTTGAAAAAAAAAACAACAAAAAAACAATGTGGGTTTTAATAAGAAAAGTTGAAATTAATGCGTGCAAGATTTCAGAGCTCTAGCGTCACTCTTTCAGATTCAGCTCATGAACTTTTCTGTCCGCTATTGAACCTGAAAAGAAACAATGTAGTTTTTAATAAGAAAAGTTGAAATTAATGCATGCAAGATTTCAAAGCTATGGCACCACTCTTTCAAAGTCAACATATGAACTTTTCACCCAACCCTACAAAAAGGAAAGCTCTTCAGAATAATTACCATGAAAATATTAACAGAAGACACAGGAACACTACGTTACGCTTATATCACAGATATTACATTTCCTTGTGATCGAGGCACTCTCTAGACATTTAAGTGCTACTTTGAACAATTCATTACGAAGAAAATGACGAGAGAGTGCTTTAATCGCAAAGTCAATGAGAGTAAAGTTTCGCCCTAGGTCTTACATTTCATGATTCTAGGCTGAAATTCTGTTATCAATGTTTGGGAGATCTACTGACAAAAGTGATGGAAAGAGAAAGAAAAAAAAACTCTAAATCAAATCGGGTAGATTAAAAAATTCTCAGCATCTCTCATTCGGGTGCTTGTGTTGTCACACCAAAAGAATATATTTAGTCCAATGAAGTCTTAAAGGTCAAAACGCGTCAAAAGAAAAAAAAAAACAAACGTTCCCATACATTTTTACCGAACACACACACACACACACACACACACACACACACACACACACACACACACACACATATATATATATATGTACAAGTAAATAAGGAACGAAGAAAGATTGACTTCGTTCAAAACATTAATTTAAAACAGTCGTCGATATAAAAATAGAGCTGTGAGTGTATATTATAAATTATAGTTTAGAATATGTACAAACTGTCATCTGCTACACAGTGTACATTTTGTTTCGACATTGAAAGGACAATGTCTCATCAGGTCCTTTCAATGTCGAAACAAAATGAACACTGTGTAGTAAATGATAATTTGCACATGTTCTAAACTATAATTTATAATATATATGATAAAAATATAGTTGTAAAGTATGCTATATTTATGGTTAAAAGTGCTCATTATTAGGGGCATAACGTATGCAAATAAGGAAGTGGATACTGAAATCAACATTGAGTGGTGACAGTCGGTTTCATGATTGAACGCAGTCTTCAAAACATAAACCATTTAAGCATAAACAAACTGTCCACACCGGGGGTTGATTTCAGTGACCACTTATATGCACACACACGTACTCTCTCTCTCTCGCGCGCACACACACACGCGCGTGCGCAAATATATGTATTTGGTACGTCTTAGACCTCTCGATCACGAATGACCATTAGTCTAAACGAGGTTTCAATCAAGCCTATATAGACAAAATGTATGCATTTATGTTTGTATATATGTATATCTATATATCTATGTCAATCTCTTTATATCTATCTATCTATCTATCTATCTATCTATCTATCTATCTATCTATCTATCTATTTAAGCTGTTTATATCTAAGTCTGTACACCTCTCAATCAATCAATCAATCAATCAATCAATCTATCTATCTATCTATCTATCTATCTATCTATCTATCTATCTATCTAAGCTGTTTATATCTAAGTCTGTACACCTCTCAATCAATCTATCTATCTATCTATCTATCTATCTATCTATCTATCTAAGCTGTTTATATCTAAGTCTGTACACCTCTCAATCAATCAATCAATCTATCTATCTATCTATCTATCTATCTATCTATCTATCTATCTATCTATCTATCTATCTATCTAAGCTGTTTATATCTAAGTCTGTACACCTCTCAATCTATCTATCTATCTATCTATCTATCTATCTATCTATCTATCTATCTATCTATCTATCTATCTATCTAAGCTGTTTATATCTAAGTCTGTACACCTCTCAATTAATCAATCAATTAATCTATCTATCTATCTATCTATCTATCTATCTATCTATCTATCTATCTATCTATGACAATCTTTTCATATCTATATATGTCTCTCTCTATGAATCTGTTTATTTCAGAATATTGGAAGTTCATTGAAGATATTGTTGTTTCTATACAACGAAAACTAGGGATAAATTTGCTACAAAAGAGAACTGAACATTCTGTGTCGGAGGCACGCCTTCGTGTGAGGCCCCAGTATCGATCTATGAGCTCAGATTGCTTTTTCGCCTTGTCCATGTTACTGTATCCAGGAGGAAAAAAATAATAGGATGAGGATCAAAAGGAACATCTTGTTTTTTTTTTCAAATTTTCTCTTGATAAGGAACATAAAAATCACTAGGCTTTTCGGAAAATAATGTTGCGTGTTTTGGAGAAGAAA
The DNA here is from genome assembly GCA_037127315.1 of Ascarosepion bandense. NCBI lineage: Eukaryota > Metazoa > Mollusca > Cephalopoda > Sepiida > Sepiidae > Ascarosepion > Ascarosepion bandense. The sequence goes on along the minus strand of JBBBDQ010001416.1, from coordinate 1,101,228 downwards.
TGGCACCTGTTTAAACATAACAATTCTTATTTATTTCACTAGGCACTCATCATTATTTGAAAAGGCCTAAGTGAAATAGCTATAAGATATCCCAAAAGTAAATAAGCCATCTATATTATATGGATTACTTAAGGTTTTATGCTAGGAATGACTATGAGCTGGAAGGTTTTCTGAAAATAGTCACATTTAAGGAATGTGTATGCAAAAAAGAAAAAAAAGAAAAAAAAAAGAAAAAAAAGAAAAAAAGAAAAAAAAAGAAAAAAAAGAAAAAAAAGAAAAAAAGAAAGAAAAAAGAAAAAAAGAAAAAAGAAAAAAAAAGAAAAAAAGAAAGAAAAAAAGAAAAAAGAAAAAAAAGAAAAAAAAGAAAAAAAAAGAAAAAAGAAAGAAAAAAGAAAGAAAAGAAAAAAAGAAAAAAAAAAGAAAAACAAGAAAAAAAAGAAAAAAAGAAAAAAAGAAAGAAAAAAGAAAAAAAAGAAAAAAAAGAAAAAAAAGAAAAAAAGAAAAAAAGAAAAAAAAAGAAAAAAAAGAAAAAAAATGAAAAAAAAGAAAGAAAAAAAGAAAAAAAAAGAAAAAAAGAAAAAAAAGAAAGAAGACTTTTTCTTCTTTTATATGAGGTCCACTTACCCCTATCTCTTGTCGCTCTTAACACTTTTCCCATTGGTATCTCTCCCGAACCCTGCTCCGCCATTCACTTGACCAGGCTCTGTCTCGCGTTGTTCTCCTCTGTCTCTCTATCACTCTATCCGTCCCGTGAGTATTACATTCCCCAAGTCCTCTTTCTTCATTACGTGTCCCAGAAACCTCAGCTGTCTCTTCCTAATGTTAGATATAAATTTCCTTTTCATTTGCATCCTCTCCAAAACCTTGTCGTTGCTCACATATTCGGTCCATGTTAACCTCAGCATCCTTCTGTAGAACCACATTACTTTTGTTTTTGTTCTCACCTTAATTTCTTAGAAGCTGTCTCTTTCTGATGTTAAGTAGGTTTCTTTTTTGTTTGCATCCTTTTCAAAACCTTGTCGTTACTAAGATGCTCGTTTCATGGTATCCTCAGCATCCTTTTGTAGAAACACATTTCTTTTGCTTCGGTTATTACCTTCATTTTTGAGGAGCTGTCTCTTCCTGATGTTAAGTATCAGTCAGTTAAGTGGCATACGTGATACACGCTTGGGCGATTATGTCTCGAACGAGACATGACTAACTGGGCAGAAGATTATCCAGCAGTAGGTTGCCATTGCTTTCTGCGGTAGACTGGTTGCCAGCCAAAGCTATAGAATCCAATCTGTCCTGTTATTTAACCCATAACTGGAAGGAAGATACGGATTAATACCTTTTCCAGGGGTATTTGCGCGTAAGTGAATGCAATGAATTCAACTGGAATTAGAACTCAACTCTCGGATGTCTCGTTCCGAGCCGATATCCACTGTACCACAATGCACATCCGATGTTAAGTATACGTTTCCTTTTTGTTTGTATCCTTTCCAAAACGTTGTCGTTACTAAGATGCTGTCCTCAGTGTCCTTCTGTAGAATCCCATTTCTGTTGTTTCATTTCGCTCCTACATCTTTGAAAAGATTGTCCGGTATTCACTGCCATATAGACGTACAGATATCGCATAAAATGAATCTACTTAGACTGAATGAATTTATTCAGTAATTCTAATGGTTTTTTTCCCTTAACGCGTTATTTTGAAATGGTTATAAATGAAGATTTGGGGCATTTGTCTTATTAACTCGTTCTTTGAGCCATGTTCCTTTAAGACGTAGACGATTGTTTAAGGTGTCTTGATTTTTCTTGGTCTAAGCACGTGTTCTTCTTTGGGACTTGTCCTTTCAAGACGAGGCCGATCATGTTTCTCCACATTTTCTTCTTCTTCGTTGCTCTTTTGTAGTAAATTTTATATTTTCGCTACCACTCCTAATCCCTGTTCAACGAAATATTTTCACAAGCCCATTAGGAATGTTATGTGCGGCTTTCTTTTGTCACTTTTGCTTTTATATGTCATTTGAGTGTCGAATTTTCCAGGCTTCCTTTTTTCTTTTTGCATCCTAGAAATTTCAACTTACTCTTTCTGATTGTAAGTATAAGTGTCCTGTTTGTTTTCATCTTCCCTAAAAATTTGTCATTGCTCACATGTTCGGCATATGATATTCTCAGCATCATTCTGTAGAGCCGCATTTCTGTTGACTTAATAATTTGCTTAGCCTTTGGAAGGCTTGAGTAAATGGATAGCGGATCAAGGTTTAGAATAGAACTGCCTAATGTACTTTTAGCAAAGGATAAGAAATGGTGGAGAGCCATGATCACTTATGTTCTACAAGGACACCGCACATATAAGAAGATAGTCCCTTTCGTTCTTATGGTCGCATACGATAAAAAGGAATAAAACTTTTTAATATTGATATTTTAATTCAAATATTTAAATTAAACAGTCTTGTTTTATTTAATTTTCATCTATCTTAGACAGATCACGCACAGACACACGCACAGAGGCACGTACGCACACACACACACACACACACACACACACACACACACACACACACACACACACACACACACACAAAGAACCGAAGACAACATAATATTGCGAACATTGCGAAATATACGATGTGTCTATCATATTTTGAACGGAGTGTTTGAAAACATTACAGTACTAATTCCATGACGATTACAGAGGGTTAAATGAGATTTCTAAACACTGAGTGAGATTCTGACATGAAAGAATTTGGCCACCCGCGTGATTGGCGTTAAGACGCCACGAGAATAGAAATAACTGTGCAAATCTTTTCAGTGGAAACCCAACTTCTAAAAGTAGATTAGACCGTCATTTTCTGAAACTTTTACATACGTTGAAAACATAAATTACCTTATTTTCAAAATATTTTTTTATTGGAGGAGCCACTTGAGGTAGTGGTTTACCTTAAGGGGCGGTTTATACAGATATTAGTGTAAGATAACGGCTAACTCCACCCACGTCTATTGAACAGGTTAAGAGGCTCATCCCTTGTTCCCTGTTTAGGATGTGGTTTCCGGCTTTCTCTTTTCCAATCTTCTCACTTTGTTTTTTTTTTCAATTGGAGTAGATAGATCTATCTATCGCCCGGTTCACACTCCACCCACGTCTATTGAACAGGTTAAGAGGCTCATCCCTTGTTCCCTGTTTAGGATGTGGTTTCCGGCTTTCTCTTTTCCAATCTTCTCACTTTGTTTTTTTTTTTCAATTGGTGTAGATAGATCTATCTATCGCCCGGTTCACACTCCACCCACGTCTATTGAACAGGTTAAGAGGCTCATCCCTTGTTCCCTGTTTAGGATGTGGTTTCCGGCTTTCTCTTTTCCAATCTTTTCACTATTACGTAGCCCCCTGCACAGCAGTGGCGTTACCGCCTTGCTCGGTGTAATACGATTAAAAAAAAAACAAAAAAAAAACTGAAGACTTGAACAGTTTAAGATTGTCGTGATCGGGTAAACATCCTCTTAAAAGTTTGTTTGACATGGCAGGGATTTACGGAAAGAGGCTGTTTGAGTGGAACTTATTTCTTACCGATGAAATATGGAGGGAACGTAGATGATTTGTTTCAATATAAGTAGCATGGTAGGTCCTAGCCGTGAAAGTTAGGATCAGCGGAATCAAAGAATCTAGTACGTTCGAGCTCTTTCCATGAAATTAGCGATAGAGCACACCTTCTGGTATCCCGCCCAAACCCCCACTCCGCCATCCACCTGCTATTTTCTATATTCCTAACAGCCTTAACCAGCGAACTTAACAGGACGGAATATAGCTATAAGATATCCCAAAAGTAAATAAGCCATCTATATTATATGGATTACTTAAGGTTTTATGCTAGGAATGACTATGAGCTGGAAGGTTTTCTGAAAATAGTCAAATGTTTGTTTCAGTGATGACATTAGAATCAGATTCCGTTTGGATAAATGTTCTAAAACCGTATTTTTACGAGGATCACTACAAAAAGCCTCCTCTATTAGCTTAGACACTGATGTAAGCATAAAAGATATAGAGAATGAAGAAGCTCATAAATATATCGGTGTAAAAATGAAAGAAGTACTAGAAAGATGCAACTGAGATTAAGAACATAATTTTGGCCATTAATATCCTTGCCATCCTAATGGTTCAATATAGTTTTAAAATCTTGAACTGGACTCTAAATGACATCAGGTGAATGAATTCTAAGACAAGAAAGCTTCTTTTTAAGCATAACATGCATCATCCAATTGCTGATGCATACCGCCTTTACATACCCCGAAAGAAGTTGGAAATGGTCTTATTCAGCTAGAATTGTCATACAAGACAACTATTGGCTTACTAACATACATGGAAGCAATAAAAGACTGGCTGACACAATAAGTTAACAACACGAAAACAGAAAGAAAAAGTATTCAATCATGAAAGTATACATTTAATAGATTCTATAGAAAACCAAAAAGAGAACCGAATCCAAGGTTAAAAGCTATGGATCAGATGAAAATACACTGGTAAGACAAACCACTGGATGGTCAATATCTAGAACGTGATAATGAAGCCGATTTTGATAAAGTTAGCGGATGTGCGTTGTGGTGCAGTGGATATCAACTCGGAAGGACAAATTGGCGAGCCGAGTTCGAATTCTAGTTGAATTCCTTGCATTCACTTACGCACAAATACCTTTGGGAAAGGTATTAATCCGTCTCTTCCCTCCAGTTATGGGTAAAATAATAGGACAGATTGGATTCTATAGTCTTGGTTGGTAACCAGTCTACCGCAGAAAGCAATGGCAACCTACTGCGGGATAATCTTCTGCCCAATCATGTCTCTTTCGACTTATGGTCGCCCAAGCGTGTATCACGTATGGCACTTAACTGACTGACTGAATATAATAGTTGGAATAATGATTAAGGCTTCTACTGGTCATAAAGTGGGGGATCAGTTTATTACTTCATAACAATAGGAAACCGATCCACCTCTAATTACTACATAATAATATAATACATTTCTTTCCCTTCTAGCTATGAGTCAAATAGCAGGACAAATTGGGTTCTATAGCCTTGGTCGGCAACCAGTCTATCGCAGAAAGCAATGACAACCTACTGCGGGATAATGTTCTGTCCAATCATGTCTCTTTCGAGACATGGTCGCCCAAAGCTTGTATCACGTATAGCACTCGACTGACTGACTGATAATGTTCACATTCATTGATGGTTACGAGCATCTGGATTAAAGGCTGAATCGGAAAGCTTTATTCTTGCAGCGCAAGACTAGTCATTTCACGAGGAATTTTCGGACAAATATTATACATAATACTGTGGAACCGACATGCTCGTTCTTCCACAAATACAAAGAAACCATAAACCATCTAAATCCAGGATGATTTTTATTTACGTAAAATGAATATAAAAGTCGTCACGATAGATTGGAACAGTAGTTACAGTGAAAAACGTGCAATCACTTTGGAAAAGATGTTAACAAACATTGGTATAAACATCAACCAGCACCGGTTACAGAAATAGAATATATCACAATTTTATGCGATTACACTGTCTTTACAGACAGGAAGATTAAAGCAAATAATCTAATCTGGACATAATTGGAAAAGAAAAAAAAAGAATTTGAAAAACTATAGTTTTTATATAATATAATATTTGTATTTATATTTTTTCTATTTAAAAATATATTTATATTTTTATATTCATATTATGTATATATATATATATATATATATATATATATATATATATATATATATACAGTATAACGCTCTACATTTGTATCGAGCACTCTTTATAAAAGTAAATGCATGAACAAAAGGTTAATAAACCTACGAGTTCAACAACTTAGTTACAATATATATATATATATATATATATATATAAATTGAAAACAAGAATAGTACCTGTCATAGTAGGTGCACTCGGAATGATAAAAAAAAAAAAGAAGAGAACACAACAACATAGAAAAAAATCCCTGGAAATCTCATTTTAAGAGAAATACAAACAATTGACTTGATAAGTACCGCCCACACACTAATAGAATTTAGTCCATATAACGCTAGTGATATTATGGGAAGTAAAAAACAAATCATGAAATGTAGTCATAACAACACATCATTACCTGCTTTGGGTCTTACTGCAGACTTGGTAGGTAGTGTGACCATAGCAGAAATTGAAATATAATGATGATGATGATGATGTTAATAATGATAATGAAAATCGATGTCATATGAGTAAAGAGAGAGACAAAACAGCGAAGACTATTTCATGAGTATTGAAATATCTTGGCTTTTTCAATCGCCCATTCCTCTATAACGTCATGTTAGCTGCTAAGAATCTCACAAGAACATGAACGGACCAACTACAATAGATAAAGCATTTGTGCGGTCTATATATGCTTTCGGTGACTTGAATCCGAAACAGCCATCTTATCTTTCGACTGGGCGGTTCGGTAAAAGTACCTACGTATTTACCGCACCACCCACTCAGATTTGGTCGAGAGACACTAAGTCGACATGTGAAAGATAGTGCATTACGTCAGATGGTTGAATCGAAGGTTGGAGGAAGGCAAGCGACAAGCGGGAAAGTTGTACGGGCATGCGCAGTGCTAAGTAGTTTCATTTCCTTTCCTTCTGTCCTTTCTTTCTAATCGTTTTTCCTTCTTTCATTTTTCTTTCTTTCTCTCTTCATTTTCATTTTTCTTTTTTTTTCTTCTTTTGTTATTTCTTCTTTGAATCTTTTTCTTTCTTTTATTCATTCAGCATTTTTCTTTCATTTTTCTTCTTCTCCGTTTAGTTATTTTTCATTCTCTTTTTTTTCTTTTTTTTAAGTCTGATATTGACCGTTTTCGCCCCGTCTTTTCATAGAGAATTTCTTGGTATGCTACACAGCTTAGAGAAGCAGGTGAGAGAAAAATAGATAAGAGAGAGAAAGAGAAAGAAAGAGAAAAAGAGAGAGACAGAACGAGAGGGTATCGGGGAGAAAGTGTGAAAGAAGGGGAGTTAAAAGATCAGAAGAGAAAGAATAAGAGGATGATAGACAGATAAATGAAGAGAGAAAGAAAGAAATGAAAAGAAAAATATGGAAGACGGCATAGGGGCGTAGAAAAAAGGTGGGGTATGGCATTTATCAAAACCAATAACACCTCTCCCACCCTGTCATTCTCTTAGAGTTTATCTTTCCGACGACTCTTTGATTTCAATTTGCTTTCAAGTTTTCTGCTTTCTTAGTGCAAACGTAAGCAAGTGATGGGTTACATTTTCTATCGGTTAAGGGAGCAGCCTGTACACCCGCTCCCCATTCAAATCTTACACTACCCGGCTTCACCACCCAATACTTTATTATCTTTGTTTCCCTTTTTGTACTCAATGACCTTTTTTCTGGTAATATATATTTACAAAATAAATTTATACGTTTGGCAAGTTTTTGCACGATCAATAATATTCGTGTATCAGCGAATGCTTCTTACTTTCCTTTATTCCGTTTCACAATTTGCATTTTCTGTATTAGATGAAACGTTATGCCACTTGCTTAGCAAGGTTTTTGTGAACCAACCATAAAGGTTCTGGCATATACACAGTACTGTGCAAAAGTATTAGGACAAGAACGATTTTATCTTTTATTAGACATATTAACAGAAAATAAACAATTTAATTAAAGTAATTTATATGATTTACTCAACAAATGCTTTAACAAGAAAAAAATACTCGTTACAAAACAAATTTAATATTTACTATAATAGCCTTTTACTTTGATCACAGCCTTCATTCTGTCAGGCATTGACATCACAAGCTTCTTCAATGTATCTAACGGCATCTCCTGCCAAGCAGCTTGTATTTGTTCCCAAAGTGTGTCTTGCGAAGTAACATTAGATTTATCAATTTTTTTATACAAACTATCCCATAGATGTTCAATAGGATTGAGATCAGGGCTTTGGCGGGGGGGGGGGATTCAAATTCCGAAGCTTTCCTTTCTTTTTCTTTTTAGTTAAATTATTTTAACAAATGTTTGGGTCTTTAAGCTGTATTTGAATGTTAGTGAGGTTTTAGGAAAATCACCCCTAATACTTTTGCACACTAACGGTAGTGTGCAAAAGTGTTAGGACAGGGATGATTTTAAACTTTATTTTGATGCCTCATACAAAATAAAATAGTTCTTGTCCTAATATTTTTGCACAGTACTGTATATATATATATATACAAATGAATAAGGAACGAAGAAAATAATTGTAACGTTCAAAACATTAATTTAAAACAGTGCTGAATATAAAAATAGAGCAATGAATATTTATTATTAATTATACTTTAGAACATGTACAAATACAAATTACAAACTACAAAAAATTGTACAATTTGGTTCGACATTGAAAGAACAATGTCTCATCAGGTAGTTAATAATGATGGTAATAAACATTATAATTAAAAGTTTTAAAAGAATCACCACTTCCTTTTATTTTTGGAAAAGTTTTTGTAAGAGGTAAGAAGATATAAAAAAGAGGGGAAAAAGAAAAATGGCAGAAAAGATGAGAAAAGAAGATGAGAAATCAAGAAAGGGAAAATAAAGACAAAAAGAACAGACACAGAGGAAACAAAAAGCAAAGAGTAAAACGAGAGAAGCACGGAGAGAAAAGAGCCAGTGGAAACGGCTCAGAAAGAGAAATTTTAAATCTAAGCAGGAAGTGAATTGTAGAATATATATATATATATATATATATATATATATATATATATATATATATATTATGTTTTAGAACATGTACATAATTTTTTCTATATATGTCCTCTCCTCTACAAACATATGTTTGTTTCAACGTTGGGTTTTTTCCTCCTGACAAAATGTTGGGAACCCAAAGTTGAAACAAACATATGATTGTAGAGGAGAGGACATATATAGAAAAAATTATGTACATGTTCTAAAACATAATTTATAATAAATATTCACATCTCTGTACATCATATATCGAGCACTGTTTTAAATTAATGTTTTGGACGGGAAAAAATTTCTTTCTTCTTTCTGTACTCACTCGGATATATATATATATAGCCATCCGCAAACATATCTGTTTCCCTGTATCACAGCTTGTCAGTACAGTTAGACATTCGATTGTTTTTAACCCAGGATTGGAACCCGACCGAATTGGCGTCAGTCGGCGATTCTACCTCTGAACTATGGGCACGCGGTAGAAGAAGGCAGACTTTTAGCATGTGATATATCATGTATACACAAGCCAATAGCTGAGAGTGTTCTAATTCATTACTGAATGCTTAAGTAGCTACTGTTTTTTCAAAGTCTACCATTCTTCCAGAGTGTTCAATCAGGGTGTGAGATATATGTAAAATTGCAGATGTAACTAAAATATACATATTTCAGATACAGTATGTGCGTTGTGGCGTATTGGATATTGGCTGAGAATTAAAAAATCGGTAAGCCAAGTTCGAATTCTGGTCGAATTAACTTACGCGTAAATATCGTTATGTAATGAATTAATCCATCTCTTCTTCCTCCACCTGGGGGTTAAATAGCAAGAAAGATTGGGTTGGTAAAAAATTTTCTTCAAAATAAAAGAAATGGCAACCTACTGAGTAAAAAAAATCTTCCTACTAGTCAGTCACGGATCCAAATAGACATGATTGCTCAACCACGTATGGCATTTAAATGACTGATTGATATCTGTAAATAGAGAATATAAATAAAGACCAAAGGAAAACCTATCTAAGCCGACGCGTTTCATCTTCTGATGGACTTTATGCAGGCAAATGTTAGGATCTTGCAACAAGTATTTATAAATAATAATTTTATATTTATATACAAAACTACTATATATATGATCAGAACCCAGAATACCAAAAACTATAATAATTCTGGAGTAAATGTTGATACCTCGCAAACTTTCTATTAATCATTTAAGAGAACCCTCTCTGCTTGATGTCTGATGCTGACCCCCACGTGAGTGACCCACTGTACTTTCTTGGCTGACATGAAAGGGAAAAACTATATTTTATCTATTGCTTGGTTAATATTTATCTACATTTAATAGAATACACATTTTTTAATTAAATTAAAAAACATTAAATACAAATTTTTCTTAATTAAATTAGTTTTACATTATTTACACTGTTCGGACTGTTGTCTTCATCTTTATTGCTTTGTTTACAACGTTTCAGCCGTTGTACGCTCCGGTTTTCTGCAGGTAGTCGGAAAATTTGAACCGAAACCTTTATTTCGATCACTAGGATATATCATTCTCCTTCCATGTGCGATTCCACTTCTGGAAGCCATATAGTTATCACCCTTTAATTCAACTCTACAAGTTTTTATTCACCACTGCTGTAGCCAGGTATTGAATTCATGACTGCTTGGTTCAAGTCACTGGAACTGACCAATGTTTGTATCCACTGGGTCACGTGTCCTTAAATTTTTTAGACTTATATACCTAATGTCTCAGTAACCATTTGTTATCATGTTTATTTTTTGCAATCTTCGAAGGTAATGATTTTCTCTCGCATTCCGAGTCACTCCGAACAGTGTAAATAATGTAAATACTGCCTCATCTCAAAAGTATAGACAAAATAGTTTTACTTTAAAATAAAGCATACGCATTTACTATTTCCATCATGCAATTCCTAAACTTATCAATTATTAAAAAAAAATAAAAAAAATATTATCCGGTAAAGAATTAAGGGTAAAAGTTGTCCATGGTTAAAAAAAAAAATGTTTGAGAATCACTAATGTACATGAACAGACACACACATTAACATTTGTTATATTTATGAGGGAAAGTGCTCAATATCAGAATTTCTAGGGTGAGGAGTTATCATTATTTACACCAGGAGTTATAAATAGTCCTGTTCTTCTGTACTCCTTGGCATTTTTATAGAAATCTTTTGTACCCCTAAAAATTGAGGATGAAAAAGAAAAACAAAGAAATTGAAATTTTGATATTCTATTATGAAGTCTTTTTGAGTAGAGTCAATTACTCATAACATCAGTGAATTAACGCAGGTAATTTTAAAAAATGGTTTCAACTTTCATACATATATATTTTGAATTATATATAATAATCTAAACCTATTTATAAATGGAACTTTGTCTCTGTGTGTGTTTGTGCGTGTATCTGTGTGTGTGTGTGTCCGTTACCTATAGACTCCGAAACGGCTGAACCTATTTTCTTGAAAATTTACACAGTTGTACTATAAACGTCTGCAAGTGTGCTTGGCTAGGTTTTGTGTCGAGGTACCCCGATAAATATCGAAAATCGAAAAAATCGGGTTATAGAAGGAGTGGTCCGATTTTAATCAAATTTGATACACTCATAGACAAGGACATAAGAAACGATATTCAGAAGTTTTAAGGTTGCAGTTCTTACAATAGTGCAGAAAATTGATAATATATATATATATATAAGGCAAGATGTTTGTGTGTGTGTCTGCTTATCTGCCTGTATATCTGTACTTTTTTTTCAGCCCTTTTATTTTAGTTTTTGCTTCGGGTTTGGCTCTAAGTAGGTATAATTGTAGTTCTTAGTCTCAGCCATGATACCATTTACTCAGAAGACTTATTTAGCCTTCAAAATTCAGTTTACGACGAAAAAAACTTATTTGATATCGATACCAGGAAATGAAAATTTGACTTACATCCATTCATTTTTCTTTCAGTTTACGGTTTCGCTTTAACTGGAAACAACTATTGCTTTTTAGTCTTTCATGCCAACGTCCAAAGAGTCTGAGCTCCAGGACCATGGATTAGTTTTAAGGCTTTCATTACATCCGAGCAATGCCAGGCTATACTGCTAGTCATTATTAAGTAAAAATACACAAAACTATGTACCGATAACCAAATTTAAACAATACTAGTGAGATGTATATGCTTGTCTTTTTTGCAAGAAGTTTACTTATTCGAGGGGAAATCTTAGCAAATAGTACAACGAAGATTGTGCTTAGGAGACTTAAGTTTTAATTGAAAAGAGACATGACTGACTAGGCAGAAGTAGGTTGCTATTACTTTCAGCAGTAGACTGGTAGCTAACCAAGGCTATAGAACCCAGTCTCTCTTGTTATTAAACGCATAGTAGGAGGAAGAAGAGACGGATCAATACTTTGATCTGCATCAGTCAGTTAAGTGCCATACATGATACACGCTTTGGGCGATCATGTCTCGAAAAGACATGACTGACTGGGCAGAAGATTTTTCCGCAGTAGGTTGTCATTGCTTTCTGCGGTAGATTGGTTACTAGCCAAGGCTATAAAACCCGGTCTGTCCTATTATTTAACCCATAATTGGAGGGAAGAGACGAATTAATTCTTTTTTCAAGGGTATTTGTGCGCAAATGAATGTAAGAAATTAAAATGAAATTTGAACTCGGCTCTCCAATTTGTCTTTACGAGTCGATATCCACTGCATTACAACGCACATCCGCGCACCACAACGCACATGTCCCAAACCTGACCTTTCAAAACTAAGCTGTCCTCTCTTAATCATATGCTATTACCTTCTCTAGCTTCAACCAGCATGGCTGATGCTGACTTCTAGAGAAGTGACTTGTTGTGCTTTCTTGGGCTAACGTACTCGGCTAACATGAAGTAGAAATACGATATTTAATCAATTGCTCAATCAACTGCTAGGAAGATAAGTTCAATGTGTCGTGCCAGAACGCTTTTCTCCCAGATTTCTTAAATATCTATTGGTCTACCATTCATCTATGCTTAGAATATTGCTGCCACATATGGTGCAATGTTCCTGTTATTTATCTAGAGCTCCTTGATAAAATCCAAAGAATCAGCAATATTTTTAGCCCTGATCTGGCGTTTCGGCTTCTGTCCGTTTACCACCGACGTAAGGTTTCTTCTCTTTGTCTTTTCTATAAATAACTTCATGGTAATTGTTAGGATGACTAAACTTTATATTAGAGAAAAAGGAAATACTCCAGCGATGAGAAGAATATATAAAAGATCTCTTCCATGAAAAGAGAGAGAGAGAGAGAGAGAGAGAGAGAGAGAGAGAGAGAGAGAGAGAGAGAGATGCTGACGGACCGGAAATATTAAAATACGAAGTTGAAGCTAGAATGGCCAAACTAAATAGAAACAAAGCACCTGAACCAGACGTCATTGTAATAGAGATGCTGACAGGCTTAGACGATTTCGGCATAGAGAAAATTACAGAAATATAAAATAAAATCTGTAAAAATGGTGAAATACCGGACGATCTAAGCAAATCGATTTTCATAGCACTGCCTAAGAAGCCAGGTGCAAACGAATACGAACTCCACTGAACAATCAGCTTAATGAGCCACATAACAAAACTTATTATCCGAATCCCGATGAATAAAGCGCTAAGCACAATATGGTCAGAGATAAGAGAAGAACAGTGGTGTTTCAACAAGGACACCGAAACAAGGAACGCAATATTTATGCATAAGATGCTATCAGAAAGGTCAATACAAATGAAAAAGGACGTGTACCTGTGTTTTATAGCCTACACAAAAGCATTCGACAAAGTACGTCACAAAGAATTGATAGACATTCTCAGCAACCTAGACATATTTGGGAAAGACATTAGAGTAATCAAGTAGTTCTACTGACAGCAAACCGACTGCATACGGACAGGAAACGAATTCAGCAGACATACAACGATAGAAAGAGGCATAAGACAAGGAAGTGGCTTTTTACCAGATCTATTTAACGTACAGTGAGACTATTCTAAGGGCCCTACGAGTCATGCCAAATTCGTCATCAGCGGCCACAA